>JAJMRZ010000019.1:0-364252 GCA_030558205.1 Kodamaea kaohsiungensis (nom. inval.) | reverse complement strand
ACCACCTTCACCACCACCAACACTGATGGATCTGTTTCTACTGATTCTGGAATTGTTGATGTTACGACTGACTCCGCTGGTTCATTGATCACCACAACATCGTTGTTCCCTAACCCTTCAAGCTCTTCAACATCTTCTTTGACTGAGTACACTACAACATTTACCACCACTAATACTGATGGATCTGTTTCTACTGATTCTGGAATTGTTGATGTTACGACTGACTCAGCTGGTTCATTGATCACCACCACATCTTTGTTCCCTAATCCTTCAAGTTCATCGGTTCCATCGTTCACTGAGTACACCACCACCTTCACCACTACCAACACTGATGGATCTGTTTCTACTGATTCTGGAATTGTTGATGTTACGACTGACTCAGCTGGTTCATTGATCACCACAACATCTTTATTCCCTAACCCTTCAAGCTCTTCAACACCTTCTTTGACTGAGTACACCACAACATTTACCACCACTAACACTGATGGATCTGTTTCTACTGACTCTGGAATTGTTGATGTTACCACTGACTCAGTTGGTTCATTGATCACCACCACATCGTTGTTCCCACCTGCTTCATCAAGTGTTACCGCTTCTGGTTTAACTGAGTACATTACAACATTTACCACCACCAACACTGACGGATCTGTTTCTACCGAATCTGGTATTGTTGATGTTACCACTGACTCAGCTGGTTCGTTGATCACCACCACATCGTTGTTGCCACCTGCTACATCAAGTGTTACCGCTTCTGGTTTGACTGAGTATACTACAACATTTACCACCACTAACACTGACGGATCTGTTTCTACCGAATCTGGAATTGTTGATGTTATCACTGACTCAGCTGGTTCGTTGATTACTACTACTTCGTTGTTCCCACATTCTCTTGTACCAACTTTAACAAAGTATACTACAACATTCACAAAAACAGATGTTGATGGTACTATTGCAACTGAATCCGGGATCGTTGACGTAACAACTGATTCTGCTGGCTCATTGTATACAATTACATCTATTTTTCCACTCGATTTGACAAGTGAAACAAATGTGCCACCTTTATCTACTTTAAGTAGTCGTTTCACAAGCTCTTGGTCAAATTCTTCTATCACGACACCCTCATTAACAGAGTATTCTACAACTTTTACTACCACTAATGCTGATGGGTCTGTTGTAACTGAGTCTGGTATAGTAGATATTACTACTGATGCTGCTGGTTCCTTGTACACAATTACTTCATTGTTCCCACAATCTACCTTAGTGCCAACATCAACTGGTACTCAGGCCACAATAATAACAGCTAACGGTGAGGGGACTGCATCTACTGTTACAAGCTTTATTGACACAACAGATTCAACAGGTCAGGAACAGTCTGACACGGAGAATGTTACTGTAACACCACCATCAAATGTGCCCACAACATTAACTACTGCTGTCCATGGCTCAGAAGGCAATACCAATGAAAATAGTTCTGTTGGAACTATAACTTCTGTTTTGGAATCTTTAACAAGTGGCGCCACTGGAACCCTTGGTAACAATGGATCAGGATCTGGTTCTCAATCTGGAAGTGCATCTGCAATTGTGTCTAGTATTCAAACTAAACCAACTTCCAATTCGCCGATTACTGTACCAAACACAATTCCAAATGAAAATGGCGCTACAAAGAAAGCGCTTACTACTCCCTTGGCTGTTTTCTCTGCCGTGATTGTTTCTGCGCTCTTCTTCTAAAAAGATATCCAAATTTTCTTTTCCATTCTTCATTTTTAAGACAATAACTTGTTAATTCTACATGAAATTTTATATTGTCTATTTCTATTCTCACGTTGTTAATCATTGACTTATTCTTCGATTTATTATAGCTGTCACATACTAAACAATACACTAATAATTATATACTTGACGGTGTAAGATTTTAATCAATACGCTTTTATAACAAAAAGGTTGACGCCATTGCCATAAACTCCTCCCTTTCCTGGTCTGAATTAATACACCTCCAAAACATTGTTGGTAGTAAACTTGATATTAAATGTTCAGAAACTAGGCAAGCAAGGCTAATAAATCTAATACGAGTATTTTCCAGTAAATTACCTTCTATACATACTCTAAATGAATCCAACCAGAGTAGCTGATGCTCACATTTAGGGGGTGTGTGGAGTTAGACCATGGAAGCTCAAATGAGATAAAAAAAAAATAAAATCGTCTACTTTAAAATTGTAGAAGGCTGCAAATTTGTTATGTTTGTGGTACATTTAATTTGTGTCACAAACTAAGTAGGGTGTACTACGTAGGGTGAATAGGAAACTGGAGAGACGACAATGCCCCACTGTTCATTTCCAAAAGAAGTTTGAATTTACTTTAGTAGAGAGCTTGAATAAGAATTTTCAATTTTTTGTTTAATCTGTAGTCGTATTTGATTTATGGTACCTTCAAATTGAGACTTGCTAAAGGTTCTCTCTCAAATACGTCAGAAACAAAGCTTTAATTTTTTCAGCAATTGGTTGAGATATTTGTTTTTGTTGCTCAAAGCACGAATTCATAGATGGATTAATGAACAATCTAAATTCCAAGCTAAAAACTATGCTTCCATTGTAATATTTTAATTAGCATAACTGAAGCTTAAAACTACGTCCATGAACGATATTGTCCTTAGACTAAAGACACTAAAAAGGTTCATCACTAAAGCATAAGGAAGCAAACTCGGATAGAATTTTCTTAGAACCGAGGTAGAACATGTTGGCTCGAAAGTAGACAAAGGTGCGTTTTCTCAACCCCACAAAATTTCAGGCCGTTCGTTTAATCATGATTAAGTCGTGAGGTATTTCATGAAATCGTATTCAGGAATTTCATTGGATTTAATTTTGTAATACGAATCCGACTGTTTGCTAGTAATCGCTTCTTTCGTTTGTGCTCTCCGAAGTTCGAGTGCTAGGTTGGCTTGATTTCAGTCTTGTGCAACACCACGTATTCTGATAAAACCACAAATAAAGTGGGATAACTGCATAACCGAACTCAAGATTTGGAATGTGAACAATCAAACTTTTCTAAAGGCGTTCTATCAGTTAACTATTGCACCCGTGTACAATAACAATCCAAGTCTAATTGTCAAAGTTCTCAATACAAACTTCATGAAAAGTATGCATTTAACAGCTGTCTGCATATGTCCAATAAAGAGACAGATAAACGTATAGGGTGCAGATTTAAACTGAGACCCTACGTCAACATAGATCCATTCTCGTTAAAAGCTAAATTCGGAAAGCAGACACAAAACTTTGACTTTTATTTTTTCTTTTCATTCAACTTTGCCAAAATGAATTGTTGCAAATCCGATATCCGTCAGCACCTGTGAAGATATTAGACTATTGGAGATGTAAATCTTGCCAGTGGACCCCAGGGTGAAATAAATGATTGTACTAATTGATTCAATGGGGAAGGATACTAAAGCGTAGAGTCACTGGTATAAAAAGTGAGTGGTTTGCTGGAAATATATAAATTTTAAAAGGTATACTGAGAAAGAAAGCCTGGAAAGGAAAAGGAGTCAACTGAAAGAGTTTAAACAGGATGCACTTTCAACAAATAATTTCACTACTTTTAGCTCAGTCGGTTTTGACTTGGGGGTTTGATATTTTCACACTTGATGTCCACATAGGGAAATTTGATCTTTCCATTGGAGATATCACTGTTCATTCTGGTGCTTCACTTTCAATTGTCGATAATGAATATAATATATTCAGTGGCTCTCTTCTGGTTGAGACTGACGCAGGGTTCTATATCTCTTCTGTTTCTAATTTGATTGGATTAACTGTCGAGCTTTCCGGGGTTTTGAATTCTATTGATAATCGTGGTGTTATTTCCTTCAACTCAGTCGATTCTTTAACAACTCCAGACTACAATCTTGTTGGTGCTTCTTTCTATAACGGAGGTGAAGCATACTTTGCTGGGGATGGATCTGTTGGGGTACCTATTACATCGCTTACCGCATTGGCATGGACTAATGATGGTACAGTAACGTTTTACCAAAATACAAGGTCTAGTGGTTATGTTAGCCTCGGTTCATTAGGTTCTTTTATTGCCAACAGTGGGCAAATTTGCCTTCATAATCAGGTTTATATTCAAAGCACCATAGTCGACGGTGCCGGTTGTATTACTATTGGTGATAATTCCAATGTTTGGATCCAGGATTCTTTGTTAAGATTCGATTACAGGCAGACTCTCTATTTGCAATCGCCATCATCTACCATTAGGGTCGAGGCATTGAGCTTTCCACAAAAGTTCAAAGTTGAAGGATTTGGTGGCGGTAATACCATCAGTTTGAGTTTACCTCTTAACTTTGAAATCTTTACTACTCCTTACCTGTACAGTGACAATGTCTTGACACTTTACACTGGTATCACGTACCAAGACTTCGAAATCGGGTATGGGTACGATTCTAATGCCTTTGAGGTTGTAACTGCAGATTTTGGCCCTGGTATTGCATCTGTTTTCAACGGTGCCGTGAGATACAATGGCCCTCCACCAAATTCCAACTACCCTGATCAGTGCCGTCCATGTTCTGGTTTACCAAACGCGCCAACTAGTAGCGCTCCAATAGCAAGCGCTTCAGTTACAGCAATTTTAAGTGCTATTTCTGCTTCACATGTTTCGGAAATCCAAAATATCGGTGCTTCAACGCTGTCTAAGCCAACATTAGTTTCGACTCAAGATTCAACTACTTCAAGTCCTAGTACCTCTATCTCAAAATCAGAAACTTTATCATCAGTTTCCTCAGCTCCTTCAGCTTCAACTTCTGAGTCAGCTAAATCAGCTACTACATCGTTTAAATCGTCATTAACTTCCTCCAATGAAAATACATCACCTATAGACCTGGCAACAACTACTTTATCTTCAGCTAAGCCGTCTTCACCAGTTGAAATCCCAACTACATCTTCAAGCAAAGTTGCTTCTTCAAGTAGTTCTTCGTCAGTTATAACTTCAACAGAGAGCTCAAGCACTCCGTCAGATTCAAGTAAATCTTCATCTATTAGTGCTGAAGCTGGCAGTAACTCAGTCTCAACTGCCAAACCAACTTCAGACAGTAATCTTTCAGAATTTGCTGGAGTTAGTTCTTCGTCAAGTATTGGAGCGAGTACAACCTCTATAACAAGCTCTGGTGCACACTACAGCAATAGTACACTTGCTGAACCAAAAATTGCAAGTAGCATTTCTGAGAGTGGAGCAGGGAGCTATTCAACCACAGTTTCAATTTCGAAATCTGCTACGCCTTCTAGTAATGGTGAAGGTATCGGAGGTGGTCCTAGTTCATTATCAGCATCTGGTTCAAGCACTGATTCAGGTACTTCCGATTCAGTATTACCAAGCACCAGTTCTACTAGCACTGGATCTGGATCAACTGGCAGCGGCTCTTCTGGATCTGGATCTGGATCTAATTTGTCTGGAGGTGGATCTGGCTCATTTAGCTCAGGAGCTACTGACTCTGGATCTGGGTTATCTAGTACCGGTAAAGGATCTGAATTAACTGGCACTGGTAATAGCTCATCAGGTTCTGGTACAGCTGGCACAGGCACTGGATCGGGATCGACAGGTACGGGTTCTGGATCAGGCTCTGCCATTGGTAATCCTGGATCCGGAACAAAACCTGGCCCAGGAAGTGCAACAGGAACAAGTTTAATCGGTAGTACAGGTCCTAACTTAGACTGCCAACTCTCAAGCACTATTTCAGGAACTCAAGCTGTACCCTTTTCAAAGACGACTAGTGCCAATACGCCTGTCTCTTCAACCTCTCCTATTATTTCTACTGGCTCGGGAATAGGATCTCAGTCAAACCCCACTTCTGGAACTGTGTCCTCAGTAAAATTAGGGCCAAATACTGTTGTAAGTGGTTTGCAAGCAAATCAAGAACCTAGTTCAAGTGCCACAACCACATCAAGCAAGGAGACTACTGCAGGTTCCATCATAAACTCTGGTCCTAGCTCCATTCTTGAATCTACTTCTACAAAGCCAACTGCCACCTTGGGTGCTTCAAATACAACTGTCAATCAGTTTGTGAATGGTGCATCGCAGGTGCAAAATGGCATTATCCCAATTCTTATCGTTGTCTTATGCAGTACCCTATTGATCAGGTTATAAGCAACACACAATTTTTCCTTCTTGGTTTTTTTTTTTGATTCTCTGATTTCGTGTATACTCAATCAATTTAATGCCTTACCTGAAGCCAAGATAGCTATCGGACGATTCCATGTACATGATTAACACAAACGGTTATTAAAATGTAGGGCAACCCTGTCCTAGTGCACAAACTGAGTAGTCAGACATTTACTGTTTGGGGCGACAAGGTACATTCGAACAGGCCATGTTTGGAGGGCGTTTCTCTGTAGTACAAAAGAAGAGGCAGATGCTGCGAGCTTTAAATCGACGATCGTATCCATCAACGGTCATGCGGAGAGATTCGCTTGTCCACAAAGTAGCAACAAGTATGCTTTATCGACATGTTGATAGTGAGATGGTTCTATGTTTAGCTAAAGCGATCCCACTCTTTGCCCCTCCCCCACAATTTTTTCCATGCCTGTAGTGCGTAAAATAGAAGTGGGCCATTTGAAAAATAGAAGAGGTCAACCTGCAAACGAATTCCCTTTGACGGGGCCAATTTATCAGTCACGTAGTTGTGCGCATGGAACAGCCCAGGGTGTTCGAATTGTGTTTTATTTTTGTAGGCACTGAGTGTGTGCCAGTGTCCTCTCCAACAATATACATGATGGATATACAAATGAGTGAAGGTGCAGGGGGTAGTAGCGAAGGATACGAGCATTGTAGCTATTGTAGAATTTTATAGGGGTTTCCAACCTATGGTCCGCGGATGCTATCAGCGAAGAAGATAACAAAGGACACCCAGGACACCCATGATTGTTAACCCAGTAGTCGAAAGTGATCAGCAGTGGAGCCTTGAAATTCGAAATAGCCGAGAATGCAGTCGCGTAGCCATGGACTCTAGTCTTGTCGAATTTCTTCTCATTGACGGTATTGTTCAGATCATCCAAGATAGTTATACGGAGTGCATTTTGTCAATAAACAGTACAAAACAATAGGTGCACAAAACACTCTCCGTTACCCAAGTGAATTGAAACGGAGATTCTTCCCTACATATCCACACTTAATGTTCAAGATCTGGCGACAGTTGATGCTTTCAAAGCTGCGTGAAAAAACCCAGTTAAAACTACCGCTGGAAAATTAAAAAACTTAAATTAGTTGAAAGCTACACAAACTACAATTGTGAGGCTGGGACCAGACACTTGGGTCATCTCTATTTGGTCTCAACTGATTAGTTTAGGTTGATTGTTAATTTCATGTTGAGTTCTTAATCTCACACTCATTTTTCATCACTCGCATCCCCAATCTCCAAAAGGTGCAGGTAATTTTTTTTTGTTGGTTAATGGCCCAGGATATCCAATCGCTGAATAGTCCAAGATCTGAAGTTAGACTAGGCACGTCAAGCCTGAATCACGGGCCCGGATTGTTATCGCAAGGAGCAATAAGAGAAATTTTAAGGTGAAATGTACTTCTCTTGTTCGGCTTTGCAACATATTTCAAACTTCGAATATGTGATCAGCAGCCTTTAAACCAACAATAAGACCAGCCACATCAACACAAAACACAACAGAGTCTACTAAAAGTACGACAGTCAGGTTGATCATGCAATAATCGAACAAGAAAGTGTGCAGCTGAGCTTCTTCAGGTTACGTTCTGCCTACGTATATACAGCCCCCCACCCCAGGCGGGAATTTCTCCAAGAACCGAGAGAGACGATTCTTTCGTATAACCACAAAAATTAACACCGTACACTGCATCAAAGGTTTAGAAGGTTTGAATTGCAATCCCTAAACATTCTCTGTTTCGATTTCTCGGATTCATAAACAATCATAATGCAAATCCCTTGTGAATCCTTATTTTGCTAGTTTGGGTACACAGATATGCCTGTTTCTTTTGTACCTTTCCTTTGTTCTCCTTTAACAATGAAATTTGTACCTCATACCCTTAGGTAATTAGATGTTGTTCAAACTTACTTCTTCAATTTTTAGCTGCTTTGTGCTAGATACCCAACCCATGTTAGAATCTTATTTATGCTTTTTACGGTTTGCGGTACTAATTTATTTTAAAAGTTTCATTTCAAATGCGGGAGCACCCTTGTGCGTTTAGGAATTTGAGTGCCTGTGGACGCCAAATGGCAACTATTCTCTGGTGTATATATATACTGTAGTGATTCTCCAAGTTTCTATTGATCCCTTTCTGTCAAGTTACTTTCAACAATGAATTTTTATATGGTACCTGGTGTGTCTTATCAGACGCAACAGAAGTTAAAAGAGCAGGCAATTGATAAGAAAAGACGTCTCAAGAGTAAGTCGCTGACACATCTGCTGCTGCTGCTGCTGCAAAAGCCACGTCTGCTGAAAAATGATTCTTCAAAACGCTCTCTGGTGCTGGCACTGGTGGATGATTATACTGACTCTGAATCAACAGTTGCATCTATTGATGGTAGAGAAAAGAACCGTGTAAATATTACAGTTCAAAGCTCGGGTGCAAGGGAGAAATCACAGCCCCATAAGGTACAACCTCCTGCACCTATCAGTCCTGAAAGCACTGTGAGACTCCTGATGCATAGCGAAACACTTGATGTCGTTTCCACGTCCTCGTCTTCGTCTACGCTGTCTCTCTTTTCGGGCAGTAAGAACAGAAACTCCATGTCTTCTGCGTCGTCATTTACCGCGCACGCAGACTCATCCCGCAAAGGAGCAGTCTACAACTACTCCAGTAATTCAGATTTAAACGATGTTTTGAAAATCAGTAAGATTCACCACCAACGAAGGTTAAGGAAGATTGAAGAGTCGAATAACTCTTCAGACCTTGAAAGCATTCAAACCAAGTTGAAGAACTACGACTTTGACTCCGCTCAAGACTTGAGACGGTCTGAAAGTAATAACTCGGCTAATCCATTTTCCCCCAGTGCAGAATCAGGTACACCCACTACGGAGAAGACAACAGGCGATTTTCTGTCGGATCATGATAACTTGGATGAAGAACAAAGCGAATGGGACTGTGAGATTTCCGATCCATCCAAACACCAATTAACTAGAGTCTATTCTAATGTTAGTTCTATCTTCAGCACTAAGAACAAGTCTGTCAAATCGTTACCGTACTCCACTGTACAGGCCCAACCTACATCGTCTGGAGAGGTTTCTTCCGCTCACTCGATTGCAGACTCTGCTAAATCAAACTCCCGTTTTTCTAGAATCAGAAGCAAGTTTTCTTCTTAAGTGCAACTTTGACAACGTCCTTTGTTCATACTGCATTCTCACCTTCACTTCTACGGTTCATAACACATTTTTATGTAATTTTAATAAACAGTAATACAAGAAATGAATCCATTTGAGTCTATCACTTCAAAAATGCATCTCTTGAATCCATACAATTTAGATTGTCCCCAAGTCTTAACTTTTCCATTCTTTACCTTAACTGTCTGATTTGGGATTTCAATAATATCCAAATCATTGTCCACAAATTCTGACTCATTGCGATTGAGCAATACAGGTATTAACAGCTTCATCTTATCTGGCAATTCCTCAAAATTCATCCCTGAATCAAATTGTAGCTTTTCCGTAACCACTTCCCAATTACACCGGTTCCATTTCATAAAGTTTAAGCATTCTGTCATTCCTCCATTGTGTAATACTAACTTCTTAACGGTAGAATTGCCGTGGTTACTGTCACAGTTGATGTCGTACAAAATATCCACCCCATAGCGGAAATAATTATGGAACTTAAAATAACTGGAGTCGGAGTCTTGTCCGATACTTCTCCCTGTACTACTTTCAGAGGTGGCCTCCTCATTCTTGCTTTTGTAGCCGTGTATAAGTAGAGGCGAGTCGAATTTGTTGAAATAGTCATCTGGAGGTCCCAAAATATTCAATACTTCTTGCTGCGTAGTGCACCCTATGCTTATTTCTGCATACGAGCCACTCTTAAATTGAATGCGAACATAACCCCGATCAAGTTCAACTTGCAACTTCAGAATCTGTTTGTCAGTCTGCATAGTCAGGCCATCCACACCTCTCTTCGGTGATTTGGCCACGTCGCCGCTAGTGTTTGCTCCTGCAGTGCTGCTACTCGTTGCAGATGCCATCGTTTTCTCGTAATCAAAGTCCGCCCAGGAATTTCCCTTAAAGACAGCAATTGAGCTGCAGATGATCTCGTCGCCCTTGTCCCAATTGAGCAAGAGTGAAAGCCTCTGCTCTTCTTCCATTTCAACATTTACTTGCTTGTACAATTCCTCATTCACGATTTTGAATTTAAAGGAAATACCAGGATAAGACAAAATGTACACATTCTTGCCGAGTCTCCCTGGGTAAGTAGGGCCAAATATCTTGTTATAAATCAATCGTAATGTTGTGTTACAGGTAGACACAAGGCTAGCTTCGTCTGAATTCAGCGAGGATGACGAACCTTCTAACCCGTCCTGCGGGTCTTCAGTACGCTCAAATTCATTGATCTTAATACCATTATAAAGCAATCCAAGTAACTTACGACTACCACGAGATTCATTACCTAAGGTCACATCTAACAATTCTATCAACTGTAAAGTTTGATCTTCTGTATTCTTAAAACTCAACCGAATCCCATAATCAATGATCGTTACAATAACAGGTAAGTGGAGATAGTTCTTCTCACTATAACTAACGTGCAATTTGTAGTTGAACTTGTTCAATTGATTTAGCGTCTCATATAAGCTCAGTCCAAGCCTGACATGATTACCTATCCCAATCCCTGGGTGTATCGTTGTTTCATGTATCATTGTTTAATCAACTATTTGCCCCTTGATATCATTCAAATCTTAAAAACAGTTATCAGTGCGCTACCAAAATTCTTCGTGTGTGTGCATGTGTAGGAATGTTGGGTTGGTGGTAAAGTAGAAGATTGTAGTTAGTATTGAGAGCCTAAAGTCAGCAATTATTAACAAGATATGGAACAAATAGATTTTACTAAGTTCATGTAACTTGTTAGTATGTTTTCTCTAGTGTAGTATGATAACAGATCTTAACTAGTGAGACCACAAAAATGGCTGCAATCAACCGTTTTGAGCTCCTGAACCGGCCCTTATTGAGCCTGGTGAAGTCCCTTTATCGACAAGAAGTGAACTTATTTGTTAGTGGGGTTGTTTTGTTAATTAATGATTGAGACGTTGTGGTTGCGGTTGGCTTCTATTGAGCGAATTCTTAGTACATTTTGTTTTTTGAGAGCAATTCTCAAGATTATGGTGCGCTCTGCAATTACTATCAGAACTGTTGGTAATGATAGGAAAGATCGAGACAATATTAATGTCTGTAAAGTCATGTTGATTGAATACTGAAAGCAACCCAATAATATTCTAAGAATTTCGAAGTTATTTACAACAAAAATCTAAATAGAGTAACTTTCTTAGAGTATAGTTATTGAATGCAATCAGTTGTCTTTTAGTGAAAATGTAGATTTAAATTATAGTAATTAAAGTAATGTATTATCTCAATGACCAACTACAATAAACTCAGCTAGATTTTAAACAGAGCTGAACTAATTAACCACTAAAGTCTTCTTTTAACTTAAATCTATACAAGTAACACAAAATCAAAACGATCTTCGTTGTATTCTGGGTGCAAAAACATCAAAGTCTATTTATTCTTTGACTAGCCAAGGGAAATATACTAATAGTCAGATTAAACATGCTTAAGTCAACAGAATTTAGCGATTCTGGAAAGGCTTATAGACTCCTCTTTAAAAACTCACGTAGTTGTTCCCACATTACCAAAATTCCTTATTATCAAAGCTCCAAGTCCACGTATTCAACCACAGTTGAAAGTTTTCAATATTGAATTCTAGATATTTAAAGACCGATGCATGGGATCCACAAGTTCGAACGTAGTTCTGGGACTTTGATCTTCTCCTTCAACAAATAAATGGTTAATTATTTGGAAACTGACCTTCAACGTGTTCAAGGGCTACTCTGCAGCTACTCAGAACATCAGGCAATAGATCCCAGTTTAATGAACATAAAGTTTTAGATTCTCTTTTTAGATCCCTCGATGAACTAAGAAACAACTGAATAAATATACTCTGTCTATGAATCATCACCCACTAGGCGCAACTTGAGATAGTCAGTTTAAACACCTAAATCTTCTAGCAACAGTATACTGTGTGGTCAGATCTATCAGACCTTTCAATTGGTCTTGTTTCTGAGTCTTCAGGATTTTCTAAAATTCTTGTCGAATTCTTGTCTATACTACGCCACAAGTTTTCATTTACTTGAAAACCACATTCAGATAATTTTATTAAGAGAGATGTCAATTCTACGTTTCTAGATCTAAAATAATCTCACTTAACGGTATGTTTAGTGAAAATCCACAGGCTGACCTTTAGAACAAGTATAACAAAATGAACAACAGGAACTTCATTTTAAAATTTACATACTTAATTCAGGCAAGAAGAGTCAAAGAAGGGTGCATATTTGGAATGTACTAGGGGTATTGTAGAGGTTAGAATGTTATATGATATAGCAACTAGTAGATTGTCGAAACGATGTACTTCCTATACTAAAGGTTATATTTTATAACCAGTAGGAAATGCCCTATGGGTGAAAAGATATTAATCAAGATTACGTTTAATTTGGAGACTTGCATTATAATGTTAATACGAGCAAAGGGTTCAAGCTTCCGATATTCCTATAAGTTATGCATCTTTCACTCCTGTACTTGATTACTTTTGTATCATATCATTAGTCGAAGTTCATTCTGGTAAAATGTCTACAGAATGCACAAAGGTTATCAGGTTCTTGTTTATTTTTTTAGTATCGGAGGGTGTTCCGGTTACCGATCGAATACATAGCAATCTGTACATACGAAATCGCCTTCCCTTAATGTACAGGGGTATCAGGTTTTGTATCACATTGTCTCCTCCCAATCGATTTAATAATAGGAACAGCAACACTTATCGTCAATGTACATGCTCTACTAGAAAGTATAAGTAAAATCGCAGAACGTGTGTATATTGGAATCTAAATACTACCGAAGAATGTAACGGCTTCCCAACTAATTCTTTAACTCATAAAGGTACAAAGTAAATTGGGTAAATCAATTCCCCAATCATTATCATTTTCATCTTCATCAACTAAGTAAATTACCGAAGGATATCTTCAGTCTGGTGTCAACTAACCTATCACTTTCATCTAATATTCCATAATTTTCAGCGGACATCGGTTTACTCAAGACTTCAATAAGACTCTCACCTACTTCCGTCTCCCCATCACCGGGTTGTTCGCTCTTTCTGTGATGACATGACTGGCATAAATATACATCAAGACTATTGTATGTCTTCATGAAGCTCTTTACGATTTCATCCCGATTTGCAAACCACCAGATTGGTGAACTAGACGTCTTGCAGTTCATACATGTTGGATCTTTTCGTATTTCACTGATAATCATGCTCTGATGTAGTGGCTGTCCTTGCTTTGACTCTTCAAACATCCTCTTATTGATAATGTAGTTGCTCGAGCGGAGCTGTGGACCAGTCAATGAACTCAGATTGGCAAAATTGGTTTTCATCAAGTCTTCAATGAAAAGCTGAATAAGTGGTTTCAGAACAATACCCCCAATTACTCGTTTTCCCAATGTCCTGAAACCAAACAAGTTCGTCTCGCTATGTCTAGGACAAACCATTGCTGGTCTCAATCTCCCCTGTACTTCATTCACCTTTACCATTCTGTCCTTCCCATCATCCAAAAGAAAGCCTAGCTTGAACTTAGAAGTGTCCTGTGCACATGTAAGGTGGAACTTTTCTCTACAGCTGTCATCGCACAATGCGCACTCAATCATCGAGCCATTAAATGAGTCACATATACCACACTTTGTCTTGAAATTACTCAAGAAGACTTTGGAAACACTGTCTATCATCAAGGGATTGGTGATAGACTCAGTCATCAGTTTTTGATCTGGTGTATCTCCAGTTTTCAATCGTTTGTTGGTCGCAATAGGAGTATTTTGGCACTTGAATTCAACCTTCTCATGGTTCCACATTGCACACAAGAGGTGACACCACTTGCCAGTTTCATGTATTGGCTTCAAAAAGTCCGGTGTTACAGCCTTCAACCCTAAAATCGAGAACTCATAGTTCGATTCGTTTGCAAAACACATTGAACAAGAATAAACAGTGCTTCTATTAGGTTTCAAATCATTAATACATGGCTCACAAAGCCATTCCCTATTGGTTTTGGGTGTAAAATCTGAAACTTGAATGCCAACGCACGAACTGTGTACATTTACACCACAATGAGAACATAATAACATTTCGTTATCGGAGACAGAATCATTCTCTTTGCATATGCAACAATCCCTCTTATTAAGCTCAAAGGGGATATTCATGGTACTCAGATTGCTCCCAACAACATTATTTTGCAACTGTGATGTAATATCGCTTAACTGTTTCTTTCTAAAGTTCCAGACTATTTCCTGTACAACCTCTCTGGTTAATTTGGGCGTATTTTTCTTGTCAAACTTGAACAATCCTGAAGGTTTTGGTTGAACATAGTCAGTATTTAAAATAGGAGTGATAATCTCAGTGGCTGTCTTCTTGAGCTTCTTACCGTTGACTTTGTCTTCCTTGTCTCCTTCATTTTCGATATCTTTTGATTTCCTCTTTCTTGGTTTCGTTTCCTTGGGAACAATATCATCTTTAGGTATGTCGACGTTGGGTTCCTTTTTGACCTTCTTCTTTCTAGGTTCCTTTGTTTTAGTGTCTTTGAGCTCTCCTCCTTCCTTGATCTCCTTCTTGATTTTCTTGTTAATTTTTGGCTCAGCTTCCTTTTTGATTGCTTTCTCTTCCTTAACTTCAGGAGTTGTGTTTGTCTTTGTAGTTGCCTTTCGTCTTTTAATTGTCTGTTCTTCAGCTTCGAGTTTAGGAGCCAGTGGTATGCCATCAAGTTCAGCAACTGATTTTCTTTTGAACTTTTGCTTGGGCGAGTCTTCAACCTTTATTATCGAATCTGATGCCAGTTCATCTGTATATGAAATTGTTGCACCCAATAGCTCGGCTTGCCCTAAAATCAAAGCCGAATCGTTCTTCAATTCAGCCTCAATCTTTTTCTTCCATCCAGCATACTTTGTGTTATGTCTCTTTTCAACTTCAACTGGATCTTCCCATACAACTGCATACCGTCTCCATAACCTCGCACATCTGAAGCACAAGCCAACAACTGTACCTACAGGGAACTTCCCCTCTAATATCGAATCAGTTTGGTCTTTTTTAGATGTGTTACCATCATGACCGGTGATTCGGTACCATTGTCTCGAAACACGAGTTGTGCAATGCTTACAAGCAAAACCTGTTTTTTCTTGTGTAATCTTACCAGTATCATAACTGGAATCGTCTTCAGGATCTGCGAATGCGTCAATAGTATGGCCAGTTTGAGAGCTTGCAGTTGTACCGTTTGAAGATTTAAATTTAGAAGATTCCTCTTTTATTACATTATGCAACTTCTTGTGCATTCGTCCTTCGAAATTTCCCCAGATTTGCTTCCCATTCTTCGTCTTCTTCCACAAGTAGTAAAATCGTACAATCATCTTGCTAGGTTGGCTCTTAATTTTCTTGTTGACAAAGTACAACTCACTACCAAACTCCCTAACCCCATTCTCGAACTTTTTGACTTCTTCTTTTGTAAAGGTTGGTTCGTTTAATGTTGCTCTTGTTAACTTGGTAACTAATTTCATACACTTACTCCTTTCGCCGTTATTGTCCATGTAGATTTTCAAGATGGCATCCATAAAGTTTGGAGAAGTGATCATAACATCTAGACTTTCAGCCACTGGCTCACAGGCTCTAATGTATTCGTCCAATTCTTCGAAATTATTTGCAATATCTTTCTCACTTGGTTTCCAAAGTAAAGAACAAGAAATCCCTTCGCCATCGTCCTCTCCTCTCTCAATATAACCTTTTGGACGTGGCTGTAACCAGTGAGGGTAATCTTTAGGGTGCATATCTTTATATTCATCAGGTATTGGCAACTTTGCAATTGGTTCTATTTGAGTTTTGGATTTCTTAGACTGTGGACCGTTGGCAATTTTCTTCTTAGTAGTCGTCTTCTCAGAGTCGTAATATACAAGTGGTGTATCATAGAATTCTGGGATGTTTGTAGCTTGATGTTTAGCACCCAACCTTGTTGAAGCTCTTGGGTACGGTGATCTGTCGTCTAAATCTACTGCATCTTCCAACCTAGCATGCATACCTAAGTATCTCATTGGCCATTCTTCTCTTAATCGTCTTTCTTCAAGAGTCAACTTGGAGTCGTTTTCTAAGAAACTGATAGCCATACTCTCATACTTGGGTAGGTGCTGACCTGTGCTTTCTTCTTGTGAACTCAGAGGCGTAGGAGTAGCATCATCGCTAATTACAGGCGATGTGTTTAACTCAGTCAACTCAGTTGACAATTGAGATTCGTTAGAAGACTTGTTGTCATGTGAGAGCATCAACATTTTCTTGCGGTGATATTCAATATCGTGTTTCTTGGTGCACATAGCGCATGACCAAGAGAACCCTCGACTTGGCTTTTTCAACAAAGGTGGGTCTAAACAGTACATGTGATAGTATTTACGGCACTCGACACACTTGATCGAGTCAGGTGAAGAGTCTCCGCACCACTGTTCGCATACTTCACAGTTAGATGAAGATGTACTGAGAGTGTTGATAAACGCTTTAGTACGTTGACTTTCTGCAAAGATGTATTGGAATCGTTTGTTTAATGCAACTAGGAAGTTTTTACTCCTACTGTCTTTCACTTTGGTGTATTGCAAAAGATGGTTACTCAGTAGCACGTCGTAAAATTTGATCATGTAACGGTCAAAAAGTTTATCAAAGTAGAAACAGTTGGGCTGCAGTGCGTAGGATTCCAAGTGGCTACTGGTAGTTGGTGGAGTCGACGACTTTTTCGAAGCTGCTTTTTTGATGCCGTTGCTTTGAATGGAGGCGTATTCGTCTTCTATGTCTTGTTTGTGTTTGACGGTTACTGTTCCTCTGAAGCTTGTTATTGGGCATGTATCGGTGTGCATAGATGCGAATAGTAATCTTGAGTCACTTGTTGATTTGGAGATGTCGCGAGGTCTGTAGAACCATTGTATTTGGAATAAGTAATCGCGAGGGTCAGCTTTTGCTTGAGTAATGTTCTTATCCTTTTTAGATTTGAATCCCATGATACGACCAATATAGTATGGTTCACCTGGGGGTTCGCTCACCATATAAATATAATCACCTTTTGTTAGTTTGAATATTTCACCAGACACAGTTTTGACTGGTGACTTTCTCTTTGAAGTCTGTAAACTAAAAGTATCGTTAATGGGGAGTGGTTCTTGCTGTGGACAGAACATTGTTTGCGATTCCAAGTCGATAAACCCATCTGTTAGGTCAAGTTTATGAGAAAAGTAATCTGTTGGGATGGGCTTACTTGACTGCCAGTTATGAGGTAAAGTAACGAGTCCTCCTTCTGCATTACCATTCAGAGACCCATTATTCTTTAGCAGGTCTGGTTTCCCTGAAATCACAGGGATCAACGTCAGCGCAGAATTGGTTCTCTTGGTTTGCTTTCTGCGTGGTAATTGGGTGCTGGTTGTTGCACCACCTGATGGTGAAGAAGAGACCGAATTTATAGTCGGCTGCCCCGCTGAAGCAGGATCTTCATATGGAAACTCCTGAAGCGTATCATTATACGACTTGTTTATAGTAGCCTTACGCTTAGGCCGGGTCTGTGACATTGTCCAATCACTTTAATATTCAATAGTTTCAATCTATAAGAACCTTTCAAGGCTTCAAAAAAAAAATTCAAATTAAAAAAACTGCTAGTCCAGTTTGTCAGTATGAACTCTAAATGTTGTCTAGTAAGCCAATCCAGCTACTATCGTCCTCCAAGCGTAGTTACTGTTGGAGAATAGAGGAAAAAGTGGCTATTTATTCATAAAAAAAACTATCTAAAAATTTGAAATCCATTATGGGTTGGACCGTAGAGTGGATTGTATTTCGGAAGTAGAGGTAATGTGAATTGACGTATAGTTATGGGTTCTGTAATTAAGAGGCTACTGGATGCTATGTCGAGGTTTGTTTTATTACTATTTATTATTATTAAAAGTGCATAGACCTAAAACGTTAGATGATTTATCCTATAAAACCCCTTCTCAATATCCCTTCTATATTTTCGATTTCTTGTAAGCTATCAGCATTCTTTAACTTTTGCATTAAGGTTTCTTTCTCGTCTTCTGTTAATTTTCTAGCAACGTTGTGTAAGGTTTTATCCTTTGTATGATCTGTCTGTGGAGTATTAGTATCTTGGTTAATTTTCGTCTCAGAAGGTACTCCTTTACCTATAAATTCTAATGCTGCTTCATTTATGTTCTCGTAGTCTTCTCCAAATACTTGTTTTGCAGATTTTCTTTCCGCTTCTTTAATCTTCTCAAAGTCTAATACTTTCAATGATGGAATCAACCAGATTAAAAATAGTCGGTAGTTTTTGGTTTTTTGGATAGGGTTACCTATAAGTGCCAAGTTCTCAAGGTACTTGAACTTTTGGTGGATCCCTACGTTGATTGTTGAAATGCTATTGTTTATCAACGAAATCGACTTTATTCGATTATCAGAAGTAAAGCTCTCATCTATAAATGCAATGTTATTATTGGCTAGTAGTAATGACTCCAAGTTATAAAAACAAGGAGGGATGTTTGCCAACTCAATCAATTCATTATTTGTAAAGTCTATTACTTGAAATTTGTCTTGCGTAGTCCCAAGATTTTCAATCGAAGGAATTTGCATATTTCTTAGTTGCAAGGTTAGTTTTCCCTCTGGATTTAGCACAGTAGATGCATTGCTGATTACCTGGTACGTCAATCGCATTCTTTCAACTAACTCAATTCCCAAGTTCAACCCACTTCAATCAAGTTATTAAGATGATAATAAAAAATCGAGATGATGCGACATTTGATTTTGATAATTTTAAAAAAAAGACATTATTAATGATATATTTCACAGCGACATTTTTGAACGACTTCAAAAAAACAATATCGAAAACTCAAGAAAAATATTCAGAAATACGCCAAAAGCACCAGCCTAAATAAGGGGAGTTTTCATGTACCCCAGGACAAGATGCTTCAATTGGAGGAAAGAGATATGCCTAAGATTCCTGGCAACAAGCTAGATCCGTACGAGGCTCGTGAGCTCCAGCAAATGGTTGCAGAACTTCTAGGACGGAGAAACACGTCGTTTCCAGGTTCGCAGCCAATCTCATTCGAACGAAAGCACTTACAAACGTTGACGAGTAGAGACTATTTCGTTTGTGAAAAGTCGGATGGGTTGAGATGTTTATTGTTCATAATTAATGACGAGATGCGTGGAGAAGGTGTGTTCCTTATTACTAGAGAAAATGAATATCATCACGTACCAAACATACACTTTCCTTCTAATATGACCGAGACCGAGACTAATAGGAGTTATCATCATGGAACCTTATTAGATGGAGAGCTAGTGTTGGATAGTAAGAATGTCAAGGAGCCCGTTTTGAGATACTGTATATTCGACGCACTTGCTGTAAATGGAAAGCTATTAGTGGAGAGAACATTGAGCAAAAGATTAGGATATATAACAGAAGAAGTGATGAAACCGTTTGATAGATTCAAACAAATGAACCCCAAAATTACAAACGCACCTGACTTCCCGTTCAAAGTAAGTTTCAAACTCATGACGTCGTCGTACCATGCTGATGACGTACTCTCCAAGAAAGACTTACTTTTCCACGAGTCAGATGGGCTCATCTTCACATGTGCCGAAACACCATACGCATTTGGAACCGACCAGACATTGTTTAAATGGAAACCAGCCGAGGAAAACACCATTGACTTCCAGTTGCGCTTGATATTTAACAAGTTCCAAGATCCCGACATGAACGAGTTAGACCCTGACTCCACATACATAGACTACGATACAAAACCAGACGTTATCAAACTAAAGGTATGGCAGGGAGGACTGGGCGAACACGCAGATTTTGCGCTCTTAGACTTAAATGAAGAAGACTGGGAAAAGTTGAAAGCCTTGGGAGAACCATTACAAGGCAGAATAGTCGAGTGCAGAAAAAGCTCCAACAAGACTGGTCAATGGGAAATGATGAGATTTAGAAATGACAAAAGTAACGGAAACCATATCAGTACAGTAGAAAAGATTTTGGTTAGTATTGAAGATGGTGTCAAGGAGCAAGAAATATATGCCATCTGTCCTGAAATAGCAAAAGCTTGGAAGAGAAGAGCGTTTGATCGTGAGAAAGCAGCAAAAAGAGTTCACCAGCAGCCACAGCCACATTCAACGGCACTGAAACAACCACCACAGAACCGTAAAAGACTGTATCTGGAGGAACTGAAGCTTGGAGATCAACCAAAAAAGCCTAAAACCGAGCAAAAAGCGGATGATGACTTATTGGATGAGTTGCCCATTTACGAAGATAGCGATTAATTGTGTACCATAGAAGGATTGATTCTTCATTTGTAATATTAAGTTTATTTTGTCGATTATTGTGAGTCGAATGTAGTGTAGTTGAGATGCAATTTGAGGAGATAGGCTAAATGAGTGTTTGTACACTCATTGAGTTCAATACAATGATAATTAAAAATAAATTAGAAGGACAAAGGATATAATACCAATTCAAATAATGATATGTAATAAGCCACGTTCGTATGGTTGTGGGGTGAGATCCTTGATTGTTGAAGCATAAGGAATGCGTCAAACTAATTATTAGACAAGTTTGGTGTTTGTGATATCCCTAAAAGTGTAGCTAGCTGATCAGAGATTATATTCTCGTTGTTCAAATTGTAATTCGGGGGAGGGTACGTATTTTCCAAAGATTGGCTTCGCAAAAGTTGTACACTACATTTGTATGAAACCTCCATTTTATGGGATCTTCTGATTCCAATAAGGTCGGGGAAGTCAGTATGCAATTCAGTAATTTGTGGCGCACAATAAACTCCAGGAAGTGGAGGTAGTGGCTTGGAGATTGAGCTTTCCCTTTGTGGTTGTTCTGGTGTGGACTGTGAGTTTGGTGGATGCTCAGATACAGTAAAAGATGATCTCAAGTAATGTTTTACTTTGAACTTGCTAGTCTCGTATGATGGGTGAAGGAAATTGAGTCTTCTTTGAGTAACGAAATGGCGCCGTTCACTTGAAAAGTCATCTTGGAGTTTTGAAAATGAAGGAATGTTCACACCAAATTCAATAGATTCGTTACCTCTTCTAAATGAATGACATTTCAAGTTCTTCTCCAATAATCTAAATGTAATTGAGAGTCCTCGATAGTCCCCGTTAACAGTTTGGAAAGAGATCCTTTGTTCCAACAGCACCTTGAAGCTGCAAACTTGAACAATTTTGGAACATTTTGGAAAAATATTTAAAGAAATGATGAATGGTTGTTGGGGAACAAGGATTCTGTTAGGATAACAAAACTCGTAAACAAGATGATTCTGCCAGTTACCAGACTTGACTACGGGGTAGTCGAATAGTAATTCTCTTGGTAAGCTTCTGTGGATGAAAACCGGTTCAAACCATGAGCGTATACACCCAAGATTATAGTTTGCAGTAACTATAATATTATAATTAATTTGAAATAGTTTAGAATCCAGAGACGGTGGTAAGTCAGCGTCAACTTTAAAGAAGAATGGAATGGTGTATTTACCAAGACCATACAGGGAACTCGTTTTCAATGTGATTAGTCTACTATTCGTAACAGTACAATGTCTATTACAATGTCTTTTACCTCGACAGTGACATCTATCACCTCCAAATTCGCCTTCACATACGCGCCCTTGAATTCCAATGCTAATATAATTGACAGTAACTGGCAGATGTATAGTCAAACAAACCATTCCATACATTGGAGACCCCAGGAAAACATCATAATTCAAGAGTTTTATTTCCCCTTCAATTGGACCAGCGACTAAAGCCTTGAACTTCAGCTTAATCTTAACATCGGTGTCCATACCTGTTCAAACCTTTTCATCGGCTAAATTAATGTACATAAGAATACTTTGGCTGCAAAGTGCTGATGGTAGTGTAAAATACAAATTATAATAAGAATAGGAAGCACAAGTTGGACCTTCTATTAGAAGAGAGAATTATACAGATAAATTAATGGTCCAAGAAAGAGTGATTTGTATTTTCCTCTTCGTGCACTGAATGTATAAATAGAGGATGTAAGACTCACTGAAATGTGGAATAAATTAGTGACATTAGAGTCGCAATAGATCTCAAACTAAGTATACTGGAAGTCAAATTGGCTGCTAATTATAAAGTCGTGTAAAAACTACTCCAAAACTCAAAGGTTGATCTTACGAGTGACCTCAAAATAACCCAAGAAAAGTTACCACCCCCCCTTTGTGTACTTTATATGAAGAGGGATGAGCATGAAATAGAAACCGAGAGAGAGAGAGAAAGAGAGAAATTACGATGATATTTTTTTGGGCCAATTAGTGCAACTATGGACATTTAATAGTGGTACGTTGGAATGCCTTTTTTCAAATTCTCTTGGACATCGCATGAGCAAATCGTAACGCAGGTCATATCCACTCGAATCTCGGTAACGTTTTTTACTAAACATATTTTCTTAGATTTAATTAGATGGACATAAATCACTTTTCAGTATACTATAGAGTAGACTTATCATTACAATCAGATATATTTCTAAGCCTAACTGTCTATCGTATCCCAATATCAAAAAGCCTAGCCCATAACCTACAGTACTTAACATGACTCCAAATGTATCGATATGTGTCTCAAAAAAAAAATAGTGTACTCAAAGAGGGATGAGCAAAAGAAAAAGAAATTGTTTAATTATATCGGTACTAGTTGGTATATAAAGACTTGAACCCCTTCCCGATAGTTGTCTGATTTTGTAGGCATAGAAATTTTATAGACATGAGTGATTTCAACGAGATTCTTCAAGATTCAGTAAAGAATATCAAAAGGATTGCAATTATTGGTGCTGGCCCATCTGGTGCTGGGTGTCTTAAGGCTTTAATCAAGGAAAAGAAGTTTGATAAAATCCAGGCATTTGAGAAGAGACCATGTTTCGGTGGGTTGTGGAACTACACCGAGGAGAATGATAACTCGTGTGTACCTATTCCTTGTGAGCAACCTACGTTGGATATTCAACCAATTTACAGTGAAGAGAAATCCAAGTATATTTTTAGTTCCCCAGTCTACACATATTTGGATACCAATGTGCCCAAAGATATTATGACGTACGCAGATTTCGAGTTCCCTGCTGAGGCACCAGTTTTCCCACATAGATCAGAGGTTTGGCAATACATGAATGACTATTCGAAGGAATTGGCCCCATACGTTAAATTCGATACCAAGATTGTGCATGTTGAATTGTTGGAAAACAACAAGTGGAAGGTTGTGCACAGATCCGTCAAGTTTGAGAACAAGGGTGCTGGGTTTGCAACGGAAGAACTGCCAGATGTGGAAGAGATCTACGATGCGGTTATTATTGCCAACGGGAACTACGATGTTCCCTTTATTCCAGACAGAGACGGAATGAAGGAGTGGGACGCAAAGTTCCCAGGGTCAATTTCCCATGTTAAAGCGTACCGTAAGCCAGAAGACTATACTGACTTGAAGGGTGAGATTTTGGTTGTTGGTAACTCTGCTTCAGGTGGTGACTTGGCCTATCAGTTGGCTAGAGGATTGAACCGTAACATTTACAAGTCCAAGAGATCTGAAAACTTGTTACCAGGTGGTAAGAGTGATTTGATTATCGACAGACCAGACATCAAGCGTTTTATTCCAGAAACCAAACTGATTGAGTTCATTGATGGAACAACTTTGGAGAACGTAGACGTGATCATATTTGCTACTGGATACCTTAAATCATACCCATTTTTGGAACAATTAAACAGGAGCGAAAAGCCATTGTTAACCAATGGATTCAAAGTCCATGGTAACTACCAACAAGTTATTTTGTACAACTACCCTAACTTGGCCATTTTAGGATTGGCAAGATACGTTTTACCTACCCGTGTAGCTGAAACTCAAGGATGTTGGTTGGCCAAAATATGGTCAGGTAGAATTCCCTTGCCATCGTACCAAGAAATGAAGGCTTGGGAAGAAGGTGAGATTGCCAAGAGAGGTAACAGCACCAAGTTCCACGATCTTGTATTCCCACTTGACGTACAATACAGTAACTTGTTGAACAACCAAATTTTGGAGTCTATCAAGGGACTTCCAGTTGAAGAACAGGGATTGATTCCAAAGATCTGGGACAAGGAACAAACAGCCATTAGAGGTTCAATTAAGAAATTGAAGGAAGCATACATTAAATATAAGGAAGAGACAGGAAAGTCTGCACGGACATACCAAGAGTTGATTGACGCAAACGTTATTGACAAGGTAATGATTTCAGATGAGGAACTCACTGAGTTGGGATTTAAATTTTAAATAGACTGATAAACTCAACTATAATACATAACTAGAATAAAAAAATGTACATATATTAAAATTAATTAACTATCTCTATTATCACAGGAAGAAACAACATTGTGTTGATGACCTCAATTCCCTTTAACGCTCAAGATTAATGCTCTTACCAAATTTAGCATACAACTTGGATTTCAATTCATCTAACTCAAGATCAAATTCTTCAATGCTAGCTTCAGCCTTTTCGATTTTGGAGTCTAACTTTTCATTCTCCACTTCAATCTTCTCTAAAATTTTGGCCACTTTCATGAATATGAAGATTTCACCCAACTTATATTGTATCTTCTCGTCTTCGTCCACCAACTCCAACTCTAGTATTAAGTCATCCAAGTATTCTTTCTCTGTGCGTAACTTATTCAAGATTGCATCTTGTTCGTCTTTTTTATTGATCAATGTAGAAAACCTGTTGATCTTTTGTTGATCTTCCCATAACACTTCTGATGTGTTTCTTTGTCCTTCTGGTAATAGTTCCATCTCTGGGTTGATTCGTTCTTTCTTCAAACTATTTTTTTTAACTCTAAACTCTCAAGAATTAGGTAAGCCCATTTATTTGAGAAATTCATTTTGGTAGCGCAATATATTTTGAGAAGGTTCATTTTTTGGCTGCGCATTTCTTAATGTCGGTAATTCACGGTTATCAGATTGATAATATAAATATATCTTTCATTTCGTTAGCGTAAGAAGGGCCCCAGCCAGTTAAGTAAAAGCTTTGTGTAAGCAACATAGCATCAACAGGGTCACCAACTCTACACACACGTGTATATTTTGAACCAAGATATATATCATTCTTATGGTGCTAGTTGCACATCTAACTTTCCTCTACACTTTCCAATTTGACAACACCAACAAACAATTCTCCACTCCAAAGGTCACTAGTTGTTGGCAACTAGATCACCACTTTTGAGCCTCCCCTCGTGTACTGACTCCGCATCTCTAAAAACGCTTCATGATAAGCGCCTCTTATACACAGTATTGTAATGGGGTTTTTCAGCGTTATAATCGGTCTGCCTTTCCGTTAGCTGTCACACAAACAAGAACCAGAAGGCATCAAAAACTCGGTGCAGGAACTAATGTCAGCGATACTCGCACTGGTGAGACGTATAAAGTTAAGGGAGGATCCTTAAAACAATCTAGAGAGATAAGAAGAAGATAACCTTTTTTTTTACTACCGTGAAATATGACTGCAGACCAGCTTGAACTTGTACCAATTACCGACCAAGAGTTGATTGATTTCACCAGAATGCACAACTCTGAGTCCTGGCACGGAGTGTTGACACGTCCTGAGTATTGTGTGAGGGAGAATGTGTTGAATAAAGGGCAAATTGTTAACCACCATAGTCATGATAACCAATTTTTGGTTTTTGTCCTTCGTAGGAAGGAAGACCAAGTTCCTGTGTCTTCCATTGAGTTAATGGTTAGAGAATCTGTGAGGGTTGATTATGTCAATGGTAAAGGTGTTTCCAAGAAGGTATTCAGTGGGTGTATTGGAGGTGTGTACACTTATAAAGAGTTTAGAGGTAAAGGTTACGGTAAAGTTATGCTTGACAAATGTGTTGAATACGCAAAATCAAAATATGTTGGAATTGATGGGTTCACGTTCTTGTACTCCGAAATTGGTGAGTACTATGTGAGAAACGGGTTCACTTCTTTTGGTGTTGATTTGATGAACATTGAAGTTGAACCGGTTTCTCCTATTGAAGAAAAGGTTGATGCATTGAAGTTTCATGAATTCGAACCTATTCTTAAAGTTTACCAAGAGCAATTTTCTCGTGAGATAGTGGCAAAAGTCGAGAAAGATCACAAATCCAGAGTCTACGTTTTGCCTACTTCTCAGATGATTGACTGGTTCCATTTGAGATCTAAGTTTATCAGTTATATGTACCTCCAATCTGAGTCCAAGAGGAAGTTGGACTTTAATAAGTCGAGCTATGATGAAATTGCCGAAACCTTCAAAAAGATTAACCCTAACACCTTTGGTTTAGCTATTAATGACTCCACAGGCAAACTCATTGGAGCCATTGTCTTTACATTGGACTGGATAAGCAAAACGGAGAATTATGCAACCGTATTGAAAACAGTGGTGACTGATGGAAACGACAAGGAAGAGTACACTAGAAAATTAATCAAAGCCTTGATTAACTACTTGAGCAACAACCCAGAATTACCAGACCAAAAATGTACAAAGATTGTCTTGTGGGATTCTGAAGTTTCTGAAGCTACTAAAGCTTACTTGATTGAAAATTACAAGACTAAACATGGAATTGACAACCCATCAAGATCAGCAGTATTGATTAATAATGATATCGACCAAGAAAAGTTATCCCAAGGCAACTTAATTTGGGAAGGAAACGACAAGATGCCATGGTTCTAGGATTAATAATTTTTGTGTATTGTGAAATAAAAATGGGTGCAAATTTAGTGTATTTTTTTTTTACTTGAATTCCAGATTTAAGCCTTAAAGATGAAGTGTGGTTCACCCCTAGTTTTGAGAGTTGAGTGTGCTCTGCTATACAGCTGAAGTGATCGAAGCTGGAATGCTCTACAGTAACACTACAGTAATATTTGAGCGTGCAAGAGGCCATATTGACGGGATTCGTGAGCCGTTTTCCACAAAGAGAACATTCTCATAACCTACAATTGGAAGCTAATTCAATTATTGACTAATTCCTTACATAAATAGTATAAAGTATCATGAAGGCTTATAAGGCGCCATTGCCATGTTACGTAACAATTAATACCGATCTAGAATAAGGTGAAGCGAAGGCGCTGCCCTACTAATATTTACAAATGAGTTTAGAATATTTTGTAAAAAATTATGGTAAGGTAAACTAGACATGTTCCAGATTTTAAAGAAAATGAACTACCTGGTCAAAAAAAACGATTAATATAATAAGCAATGGATTTCACTTACAAGCTACTAAACCATCTTACTTGTCTTTGACACCATGAAGGGCTGCTATCTTCATATTTAGACTTATGAGAAATATCGGGACACAAAAGTATAAAAAATCCATACCGCATTTGGAATGATCATTTTAGATTAAAATACAAAGTGTGAAGTAAGATCATAAGCGATGGAAACCGATATTCCGCCACCTTCCTTTAAGGTTGTAGTCCTTGGGGACTCTTCAGTTGGGAAGACGTCATTAATACACAGATTCACGACTGATTCGTTCAATCCTCACACTGCCAACACAATTGGTGCAGCATTCATCACTAAGGTCCACAGTTCCCCTTCTAACCCTAAGAAGAAGGTTAAGTTAGAGATGTGGGATACAGCAGGACAGGAAAGATATAGATCGCTAACACCGATGTATTATAGAAATGCTAAGGTTGCTCTTATCTGTTTTGACTTGAACAATATCAATGAGTCGTTAGCAACAGCAAAGTACTGGTATCAGCAACTAAAGCTTAATGCTACAGGAAGCGTAGACGATATAAAGATAAAACTTGTGGGGACCAAACTTGATCTATTTGAAGCCAACGATGAAAATGAAGCTTTAATAAACGCATTTTGTGAATCAGTCGAAATTAATCAACAGCCATACAGAACAGGTTCCAAAACAGGAGAAGGTATTATAGAATTATTCGATTCCATAGTGGATGAAATAGATGACCAATTCTTCACGGAACATAATGAACAAGAAACAGCCAAGAGGCAAAACAAAGCAAATACAGGGATTCAGTTTTTAAGCTCAAAGGTAGCAAATACATCGTCATGCTGTTAATTATTTAATACATATCTTTACATATATTGTACACAGTATTCTTTCTAAGATTACAACTCTAATCCCTTTTGTCTCCAGTATTCACGTTTAGCATCTTTATCTAAGTTGCTTGTAGTACGTTTCAATTCTGGGGCTTTTGATTCTTCAGCTGGATCATCTTCTTTTTCATCCTTGGGTTGAACTGCGTTTTCATCGTCAGAAACGATACCAAGATAATCAGAAACACCCAACTTTGACTCGTCTGATTTAGTTGTTTCCTTCTTCGATGTGGTCTTTGTTTCAGTGAGTTTCACAACTGTTGGAAGGTGAATTTCTTCGTCTGTCTCTTCAACTGTCATGTCTGAAAAGTAATACTTGTCGTTACCTTCTGCCCCGTCACTTTCAACTTCTACTTCTACTTCATCTTCATGCGCTATAAGTGCGTCGTTTGTGATCTTACCTCTATCATCATTGAAATCTCTCTCAGATCCTTTGTACTTGATAATATCACCTAATATCAGCTTCCCAAGTCTCTCCTTATATGGTGCTGAGTTGAGTGTATAACACTTGTCAACCAACAATTGGTATGCACCTCCAAACGCTTTTTTGATATCTCTCAAGTTATACGAAGACCTTGAAATGTTATTAGAAGGGTCAGAAGGATCTTGTATCACTATCGAAAACGTGTTGTTACTTGTGTCCAACCATCTGTGTTGACGCTTGAGAAGGTACTTTGGCCAACCTGTTTCCTTGTCTATGGCAAAAATCAAATTGTCAAACGCAAAGTTACGTCCATATAATTCAAAAAATTCAATAAGCAAAGACCCCAAGTTGTCAAGTGCAGACATGGACTCTGTCGATACTTTTGGGTGTAATTTCAAAAAGTGGAAACATAAAATGATTGTAGAATACCCACCGAGACCACCTACATGCACATTGTTCAACCTTCTGGATCTCAAAAATTGTTTTACGATAAGAACCAATTCTCTTAATCCTGGTGTAGAGTCTATCCACTTTCTAATTCTCTTTGCTGCATCAATACCATTTGTTTTCTCAAAAGATATGTCAATTGGGATTCCTGAATCAGGATCCTCAAACTTAATGATTGGGACCTTGGCTTTTGCAATAACCTCGATGTTCTTAGCCAACTTGTGTGTTCTCAAAAAATATGAGAGTTGATAAAGTTTAGATCTTTGTTCTAAATCACCAGCTTTCGAAACTACAACCATATCAATATCTGAACCTGGTAAATACAAATCAGTTGCGTATGATCCAAACACGTGTGCCTCGGAACCTTTCCAGAATCCTTGAATTTCAGTCTTGAGTCTGTTAACAATATTGTTTCTAGTTACAATCTCTTCACTCAGAGGAGAGATATAGTTAACAAAATCCTTCATCTCCATTGTAAGCCAATCAGCGATTTCTTGTTGCTTCGAGTGATCGTGGTCTTTGACCCATGGGAAGTTCGACTTACTCTTGGAAGATGATAATACGTTTCCATGCTCATCTGCACTTAATATTCCATCATCAGAGTAATTTTCATAATTATCCTCATCTCCTTCCTTTTCATCTCCAGATGATTCAAACCCAAAGCCAATAAAGTCTTCGTTCTTGGCAAGTTCATTGTCCATGTTTTCTACAACCTTCTTCAGATCATTACTCTTTTTGGCCTTCTTCTTTGGTGGTTGCATGGCACTCGCATCTTTGTCATCATCCGATAGCACAACAACTTCATCATCATCACTATGGTCATTCTCAGAATCAACCAAAACTATGTCTGGCGTCGTCTGTCTGAACTCTGAGTCGTAGTCGATTATAAGCTCAGAGTCTGACAGCTCCTCCTGGCTCTGGGGTAGTCTACCAAATGCATTGTCCAGCGCAATAAGTAAAGAACTACGCAGCTTTTTCTTTGGACGCACCAGCTTGATCTTGGTGGCCCCAGACTCTCTCTTCCGTTTATTACTCATCCTGTTATGCCTTCCTCTACTCGAGATGGTCTTCAAGTCGGTTTGGCTTTTTTTTTCTCTACTTTTTCAAAATTTGTGTCGCGACTTTTATTTCTTTCTCAGAAAATGACAGGATCTCTATACCAGAATAAGAAAATGGCTGCAAAAACTATACAAGTGTTGATCAGTAGGAAGCTGATTCGTGTAATCTTAGAGAGCTCCTGTAAGTTTAATAGAATGCAGGCAACTGAGAAAACTTTTCCTCCTACTAGAACTTTAGATCTCCCCATTGTTGTATAGCCTATAATTTCAAGAATCCCAAAACATGTAGCATGGCCTGCCACTGTAAACATAAGATTATTTGTTGTAGTTGGTGTTGAACTTATAGGACTAAGTCTAAGTGACGACTTTTCAACAACATTAATTATATCGTTTTCTTCATCTTCAATTTCATCTTCATCGTCTCCGCCTGAAATAGGATCTAAGGACTTGGAAACAACATGTGGTGAAGTGTTGCCAAAACTGTAGTCTTCAAGAGGAGAAGAGTTAACAAATCGATTTCGCATTACTTCAAGGTAACTTAAAACATCAGCAGTTCTCGCTCTGCTTCCTGCAAGAGAAGTTTCTTCTTCTGTGTCTCCTCCTTTAATCATCATATAAATGAGTTTTTCAAAATCCAGTATACATTCTTTAGAACGGTCATCGCCTTCTAGACGCAGTGAGTCCAATGCTTCGTAAAACCAATCCTTGAAACTAGCTGATGTTAAATGAAAGTACCACTCAAGAATTTTACTTCGAATCAATTGTGGGTCGGCTTCTCCAACAACCAGCTCAGTAAATGGAAGCTTTCCAACGCAAAGATGGCACAAGATTAAACCTAATGAATATACGTCACTTTCAAATGTGAAATCATTTATAAAACTCTTGTTTCCTCCTATTTCAAGTTGAGGATCGTAATTTGAAAATAACCAGAGTTCAGGTGCTGTGAACTCAAGAGTACCTGTATTCCCTTGACGTTCATCTTGTTTGTCGATGAAACTAATGGAGATGTTCTCTGCTGATAACTCATGCTTGTCAAGAAACTTACCTTCACCAAAGTCAGACACTAGTACTTTAGGCATACCTGATGAGAATTTCTTTATTTCAGACTCTGATTGGAACGAGTTGATTGTTCCACTGTAATCAGGGTCGTACTTTGTATCCAATAAACAGTTTGAAGGTTTCAAGTCTCTGTGTAAGATTCCATTCACATGCAAATAATTCACTCCATTCACTACATCCTTGAAGAATTTCCAGATTTCAAAGTTGGAGAGCCAATTCTTCAGTCTAAGTTCTTCTTCTACTTTCCCACGAGCGGTTCTTCTCTTTAACCTTTCCATTTTAATTTTATCTTCCCACGATAGGTTTGACTCTATGTTGAAGTTTGCTGTTATCAACTCATCCAAGTTACCACCATCACAATATTGTTGAAGTATGAAAACGTAGGGTACCATTACACTATTGGCAGTCTTTTCTGCTGTTGTGGTATCGTTGGGTAAGAAGAATGTCTTCAGGTCATCGAGACCTCCTAATTCAAGCCAAACGTGGTTGTATCTTATCAAATTGTTTTCGTTGGCACCATTAACAGAGAGCTCGTATAGTATGAATACTTCGTTCAATACGTGTTCCAAGTGTTCAAATCGATCTCCAATGCTGATTCTTTTCACTGCATATGTTCCTAATTTGATATCGTTCAATACGTGAATCACTTTATACACTTGAGCATTGGCACCTGAACCAAGGTTATATGGTGGAACCTTTTTGAAGAAGCGTTGAAAGTATCCTTGGTTATATATTTCACTAGGCAATGAGTGCAAAGGGTTATCTTTATTGATCTCTACTGGAGATGGGAGTCGCGCCAATAATTTAAAGTAGTCATGATGCATGAACCTCTGTGGAAATGCTCTTGAATAATACTGGTGACTGTTACCATTCTCTGTATTTAAATCGTTACTTCCACTTGCACTTCTATCTTCAGTCCAACCGAATCCGCAGTTGGGACACTTGTGGGAGGTCTGGTTCTCTGGACCACCACTTGCACGGCTGTAACGGTAACTATCTTTAGGAAAAGAATTGATGGGAGCTGAATTGCTGGTGACCGAATTACGATGCGCAGCAACATTATTCTGAAGATCATAATCAGATAATAACAGTACAGTTATCTCTTTATTGTTATGCAAGACTAAGATTCCATCCTTTGGGTCATGATAAAGAATTTCATTGTTATTGTAAGGAACAATTGACATTAACAATCAGGCTTTCAATTCTGTATAATCTTCGCCAGCTTCCTATTGGTGACGATATATAGGAGTTGTAGGAGTTGTAGGTTAATTTAATTTTTTTTGTGGGGAGATTCGCCAGTTTTGTATTCTTTTTATAGCGATTTGAAACATGCGATGGGTGAGTAAAGATGCAAATTAAAGGTGCTTCCAGTGAAGGGTTTGAGGGCGTATTATAGATGTTGAAAAGATGAAGAGTCTAGAATATACGCAAGCAAAGTAGTAAAGTCATTAATTTATATTAAGTCTATATTTATACAAGTGAAATTCACATTTAAGGAGCTTTAGAACTCCTCATGCGTAACATGAATTTCATCAATTGGGTCTCCAACTCAAAGACTTTTTGGTTGGTCATATTAGCTATGTCATCGTCTGTAATTTTATTCATTACTTGAGTCATTTCATCAATTATGTTTAGTTGCTGACTGGATGTATTCTCTTCTAAGTTCAAGCTTGTAACAGGAACAGAAGATTTATCCATTTGTCTTGAATGTGGCGAAGGTTGGTCCGTTGAAATATGCTGTGTTGTTTCAGTAGTATCTAATTGATCTTCTTCTTCTTCGTCATCTTCATACTCTTTCATTTCAAAGCCGTCTAGTTCTGGATTGATGCTTTCCATAGAGACATCATACTGGTCGTCTTCAAACTCTTCATGAATTTTCTCATTCTTGTCGGAATCATTGTCGTATTCTTGGACGTCAAGTTCATTTTCATCTTGAGCTTCTGTTTCAAAATCTTCGTCAATTCGATTATCTTGTTCTTGGTGTTCATCTTTTTCTTTGAGTTGAGCAACCAGCTCATCAACGAGCTCATTTTGATCTTTTCGTTCTTCTAACTGTTCATAATATTCTCCATTCAGTTCGTCTTGTGCATCAAAATATTCATTTTGCTCATCTTGAGGTTCAGCTTGATACTCGTCAGCTTCAACAAGGCCTTCATCATCATCTACCTCTTCATGATTATAGCTCACCTCAATCTGTTCATCAATCTGAACGTCAACTATTTCGAGGCCATCTTCAAGGTCATTTGCACTAATTACTCTCTTACCATCTTGATCTTTAGAAAACTCGTTCTCTGAGTCGTTGTTTTCAATGAATTCTAATTCATCTTCCTTAACTGCATTCAATTTCTCATTTTCCTTTGACTTTTCACTTAAACCAGTTGAATGTTCTTTGAAGTTCGAAGAATCAAAAGAGTATATTGGAGATCCAATAGAGCTTTTGTAGCTTTCAACAGAACTCTCCAATGATGAAGTTTCTTTCTCATTTTCTTGTGCAGTTTGCTTCTCCAAAGAGTTTACTTCTTCAGGTTTCTCAGAAGAAGATTCTATTTCATCCTCTGATACCATTTCAAAGTTCTCTTCGTTTCTATTGTCTGTAGATGAAACTAGATCTTCATTAGTCTTAGAGTGACCAGCTGCTGGTTCTCTGTTACTTGAAGTAGCGGTAGGGGTCCCACTCGATTCTAAAGTATCTTGGACATCCATATCCTCATCTGAATCATGTATATCATTTTGTGAAATAGAGTCGTTTTCACTTTCCTTAACTTCATCATCAAGCGATGAAGGTACTTGAACTTCGGATGAAATGATACTTGAACTTCGGTCTTTTTTACGTCTCAATGTTTTGGCCTTCACTGGTGTCAGCTCCGTTGACTTACTGTTCTCATCCTTGGTAGGGGTAGTAGTAAGCTTTGCATTAAGCATAGCTGTGAACGAGTGAATATCAAACATTCTTCTTTCTTCTTCATTCATTATCTTGACTTTTTCTTTCTTAGCTTTCTTACTCTTCTTTTCCTTCCTACTCTTACTTAAAGTTTTGGTTCGTTTACGTGAAGAGCGTTTCGTAGGAGTAGCAAGTTCTATTTCAACAGATGGTTCTTTCTTGAATGAAGTCACAACAGTATTTGCTTCTTCTTCTTCTTTTTCTGTATTGATTTCCACCTCTGGTTCCTCCTTCTGCACTTCAACTTCCTCTTCCTCTTCCTCTTCTACTTGGATAGGAATTTCTTTAGTCCAGACAGTTTTAAGTAGAGGCAAGTGTTTCCAGATTCCAAAAGTATAAGGAATTATATCATAGTCTGTACATTGACATGTAGTCATTAGCAAAGCATCTAATATTTTATGATCTTCAGTCTCAAATTTAACCTTCAAGTAAGACTTCCACAATTGCTCAAATTCAAAGTTCAAGAATCCTTGAAGATTAGCAGACTGGGTTAAGATTATATCTTTCAATTGAAACAATTCAAAGTCGTAACCAGATTCAATTAAGAATTGCACTAGCTCAACTAGTGAGTCATTTGACTTAAATTTTGCTTCAATGCTGTCCACGCTAAAGTTTTGAATGAATGGGTTAGGTGCATTATGAACTAACATTATAAAGTATTTGAATGTAGGTAAATTCCAACTTTGAATATTCAAATATCCCAAGTTAGACTTAAGTTCTTCTTGATTCGTAGTCGCTACAATTGTCTGAACTACCTTTTTCACAAACACCTCATAATCACTTTGTAAGACTTGACATATCTCTCCACATAATTGTAATTCTGTCTTCTCTTTGGCTATAGAACGGTTATTCAAAGCTTGGCCAATCATGTTTCCAAGTTCTTGGTTCTTGGATTCTTGGTTTAACTTGCACAAGTCAAGAATTAAAATTAAAAGCTTTCTGTCACTAATCGATGAGAATATTAAGTTCAACATTTCTCTTATTTGAGTAGCATTTAAGTTCGTCAAACAATTTTGAAGAATGATTTTGTAAATGTTAATGCTTGAATCTGTAGATGGTGTCGTTTCAACATCACTCCTAGTGACTAATAATGAAGGTTCAAAAGTATCATTTAAGTTAATAATGATCTTGTGAGCTAAATCGAAAGAAAGATGGTTACTTTTAAGTAAGGCTTCAAGAACAAAGGGAATGTTATCAACAATATCATAAGTTGAATTTGAAACCTTAATCTCTTTCTTGGTTGTGAGTTTAATGTTACTCAAGAAGATTATGAAAAAGTTTACCTTCTGTTCAATGTTGACTTTCTCCAGTTCGAAAACAATCACAATATTATGCATTATTCTGTCAAACTTGGCATAGATCCAACGAGCAGGTAATGAATTAATTTCGTTTAATGTAATTGGATCATTTGCTAGGCATCTGATCTCATTGAAGCTTCTTTCGTTTACTGGTAATGAATTTTTCATCAACTTAGTTAATACCCTAATTCCTAACTGGTTCATATAAGAATTTGAAGTATTCTTTTTGAAGTAAAAGTTAAGGAATATTGGTTGAATAATTTTATCCCAGTAAATGTGTAGGTACTTTGAATTTTGTTTAATCGAAACTTGGTTGATAAGGTTGTAAAGGATTGAAAGAAACATATTGTTCAAACAATCAATAACTTCTTTTTGGGATTCGGAAGATTCAATGTTAGAGAATAAATGAGTCAAAAGTTTGATCTTATGTTTTAAAGCATTACTGACAGCCTGCTGTCTATCTTTAACATCATATTGTCTCATTATTGGATCAACGTATTTCCTCAAGTCATCCAAGTCGTTGTGACATAAATTGTAGATTATAGCTCTCCAGCTGTTCAAAGAAATAATTCTTGCGTCTAAATCTTGTGAGTTGAAGCATACTTTTGATACTCTTAACCATTTGTTCAAGTGGATCCATTTTTCAAAGCTGGACCCTGCATCTCCAACCAAGAGAGTTATAGCTATCCAAATATCCAATGAGGATTTATATTCACCCATGCTTATTAATTCTTCTAATTTTAATATGACGTAGTCAATTGCTAAATCCTTTTGCGAATCATATGATTCATCTGACTCGATTTCAATTGAACTTTCAGACGAAAATGAGATAGTATTTTTAGGTAAGGATGAGTTCAAGATATCTCTGACATAAGATTGTACAGTTGTGTTGTTCAAGAAAGCTTTGGCAACTTCAAGTAATGTGGTGATACCTGCTCCAATACATTTCACGTAGAACGGAGCTGATAAGCTTACAACATTCATCACTAGCATTCCAAACCAATGTTTTATGTGTTTAGCCATTATCTGTGGAAAGTTTATAACAAAGTTTTTAATGCAGATGAACTTTTCAGTCACTAACGAGGAACTTGAGAACCTCTTCATGTTAATGAGACTCGAGAGCATTTTCTCTGGGATCTCTGAGTTCTCAAATAGTATCCTCTTCTTTTTACTATTAAATTTGCAGTCTTTTATGATAAGAAGGTATGGAGCAACAAGAGCTTTTGAAACTTTTGGTTGTGAAAGAATAGAACATGAATGTCTGTAGAACCACTTGACTTCTTCTAACGGAATGAAGTTATTGAGTTCTTGATCTAACATGAATATGTTCATTAATTTCAATGCTTGACTAATAATTCTTAAAGTGAATGGATCATTTTTGCATGGGTTAATGTTTTCTTTCTTCAGTTCGTTTTCTTCTTGACTGGTTCCTTCTCTCATAAATAGTTCTTCTTCTAAGGAGAGCAAATCTCTCCTTATTATTCTTGAAAGTTCTATTATGTAGTTTGAGTCTGATTGTTTTGGAGAAGGGCTATTTTTGAGTGGACTCATATTAAGTGCTTTACCCAGGGAGATGGTGAACAACTTCAAGAGTGAGTCACTAGGGTTTGATTTATAGATATTGTTCAAGGTTGCATAAACTTCAAATCTCTTCTTGAATGAATCGTCATGTAAAACTCTCACACAACCTTCTACAAGTTGAGGTAAGTCGTTTGAGTTTGATGGAAGTTGGATGATAGTCCCCTGTAACCAGAAATTTGGATTAGATGGACCGTATTCTGTTTGTGAAGTAGTCATAGAAGACAGTTTCTTCCATAAGGAAGAATCGTTAGGATTCTTTGGTGCTGTTTGATTACTTATACTGCTCAACTTGAGAATCGACTTCCTAGGTGTCTGCACCCCAGGATCACTAGGAGAACTAGGAATATCCGAGACTAAGTCATCTGAAAACGCAACAGACTTCTTAAATTTATGTGGAGATGAGTTAAGGAACCGGTCTATAATTGGTGAAGATTCTCTCGAATGCTGGTTATAATTTACTCTCTTGATAGGTGATGAGTTGAGTTCTCCAACGTCGACACTGTTATGGTCAGTATCATAATTGCGGCTATTCCCAATCCTTAAGTCTGGAATGCTTTTAGATATTCCTTCGTTAACCTTTTCTTCAAGATCAACAACTTCAACGTCAACTTCGACATCGTCTACTTCATCAGTTTGTACCTCATCGTCACTTTGAACCTTGGACCTTTTTCTCAGATTACTTTCACTAGGTGATGATGACTTTCGACGTGAAGACCTTGTACGAGCTCTCGGTGGCTCAGCATTTCTTCTTCGGATCGTCATTATAAACTATGAATCTGTCCTCTAATCTGTTCAAACTAGCTGGGTTTTTTTTCAATCTATGTCTTCACTTATGACGCGTCTTTAGTTTATGTGTGTTCAAATTTATGCGCGTACTTTATTGAAATTTCCAAAAATGGACAAGTGATTTAGGACGAGTCACTGGAGGTTGGTAGAGGTAGGTGGTTGATGGGGGCAGAAGGGTAGATGGCGTTGATAGAGATGATTAATAGTAAGAGAATGGGAGTAAGAGTTTTCTTATTGACAGAATTTGCATAGTCTCGAAGTATCAAATGTAGTGCTTATGTATAATGTAGAATACTGATCGTGATATACTCATAACTACTCTTTATCTACAGTCCATATTTATAAATAGCATACTTTTAATTAATGTTAATCTCATGCTCTCTAGGAAATTTTAAGCTTAAAGGGAGTGTTCATCTGAAGGAGATACTGTGGAATCATATAAGGTTTGGAAATGACGAATGATATGATAATGATTGTAACTATATCTTCTCTTATAAGAGAGTTAGAATGCTGCTGCTAACCCTTCACTGGGTGCAAAAAAGCTAGGCCATTTGCAGCCTAAAATCATTAAACCAGAATTGGAAATACCTGACAGTTTAACATAACTATTTACAAATACTGAACTACAGATGGACATACTAAAGTTACATCTAATTAAATATTGTATTAATAACCACACCAAAATGAACTCTACTATATAGTGTAAATGAAAATTATTCAGCTGGATCGTCAATTGAACTATGGTTTCTCTTTCTGGAAACGGGCTCGGTCTGAATAGTCTCTTCTTTTTCTTCAGAATTCTTGACATCGTTCAGTATTTCTTTAGCATTCGCGATATCCTTTCCATTATTGTACAGAGTTTCACCATCCATTTCAACGTCTTCTGTTTTAGTCTCTTCAGTTTGAGTTTCATTTACTTTATCATCATTACTGAGATTATTTTGTCCTTCCACTGAAGCATTCTCAACTGTTTCACTCTCTTCTATATTTTTGTCCTTTTCTTTTGGTTCTACTTCCTTTGATTCTTCCTTTGATTCTTCTTTTGGTTCTTCCTTTGGTTCTTCCTTTGGTTCTTCCTTTGGTTCTTCCTTTGATTCTTCCTTAGGTTCTTCCTTTGGTTCTATCTTTTCTTGTACTGGTGAAGCTAACATTTCTGGACTAACCAAAGTCCCAATCTTTATCCAGGCGTGCTTTCTTTCGCTCTTGAGTTTCTTCCAAATCAAAGAATTACGCTCCTCAACAATAGATTCCTCGTTATTTCCGTTATCGATTTTCTCATTTAAGTCAGAAATCTTCGAGTCGTATCCAAAAACAGGTTCTTCAATTTCAAGCTTTACCAATCCTGTCACTGTTCTCATTTTGCGAGTTAACTGTGGTGTTACAAATGTATTGAAGTACTTTCTTGCTTTGAATGGGAAAAGCGAGTCGAATTTCGTCTGTGCTTCATTTAACTCTTCTGGTGTGAGTAACTTATTTATAAAGAATGATTTGTTAGTCTTTGGGTCTTTACCATAAATGAGCCAGCCCCACCATATCTTCTCAGTGAGGGCCAAATGCTGTAACATGAAAGCAAGTGACAGATCCACTTCTTTTAATGTTTGGAAAATATCTCTTTTGACAGTTGAAAAGAAATGCTTGTGGTGTTCTGGTAATACACCATCAGTTAAATGCTTGACGTTAGTGTTATTAGAACCAGTTACTGATCTTAAGAAATCACGCTTTTCATTTGCTTCAAGTTCAACAAATAAGTTGGCAATGAAATAAATCATTATCAAGTATTGGATCCTTGCTTTTGAGTCGTTAAATTGGTTATTCAAGAATTTAGAATCATCTTCAGATAATTCTCTATTCAGGTTGAAGTTTGATTTCAAGTAATTTTCAGGGAAGAATAACAGATTAGAGTACTTTTCAGTTAAATAAACCTTTTCTGCTTCAGACTTTTCAGGTAAGATCAATAATTGATCGAAATTTATTGTCTTTTGGTAAGCTACTTCTTCTTTCAATAAGTAATTGTAGACACTTTTGATAGCTTCTGTTAAAGATTTAAGCTCACTTCCATAGTTCCGTTTAAGGTACAAATAAGGATCGTTGAAAACTCTGTGTATGTACAAGATATCTTCAATAAATGGACTTTTGATCTTTTTGAATTCCAAGGTTGTCTTGTTGGATACATGGAAGTATTTGTTGAGTCCTGTGTTGTCTTCAAAGAGGAAAAGGTTTGATAAAAACAGTCTTATTCTATATTGGAGGTTGTCATTGAATGTATCTTTTTTGTATGTGTCTTTCTTCCCATTTGCTGCTTTCAAGTTATATTTATCAGTCAACTTGTTACAGATCTCCAAGAAGGAAATTCTATCTGAGATAACAGCATTGTTGAAAATCCTTTTAGATATGATTTCTTCTCTGAATTCCATGTAGTACCAGAATTTTTCAATTTCATAAGTGGAGACTTCGCTGTATAAAGTCAGTGTTTTTAAGATACTTTCGAAAAACAAGTACTTTAAATGAGGTAGTTCTTCAGTTACCAAGAATATTAAGAAATCAAGTAAAACAGATATCTTATTGAAATGTTCTACGTCCAGTACATTCAATTTGAAGGCATTGAATTCAATGATTTTATCATTTGGCTGTTCAAATGCAGATTGTGAAACGTGAGATGCTATGATATCACCAATTAATTTCTGAAATGCAGATACAATAACAGTTTCATGGACTTTACGATCTAAGTCAACATTAAAAGCCTCTACCTTCTTTTCAGTTTCTTCATCTATGCTTTCACTTTTGATCTTATAATCTAAATGGAATCCATCTATAATGTCATTAATTGCCTTGACATCTTCAGTTGAAAAGTCAGAAACAAATTGTGTTAAGTAGATAGTACCATCAAGAACTATATGATCTTGAATGATTCTACCTATACTAGTAACTACTTTCTCAATAGGTTCAGAAAGCATCTTAACTTTGTTTCTTTAAATTGTTCAAATCGCTTTGTTTATTCTATATTTTATATACAGGTTATTAGGTCAAAGGTAGGATTCAATAGGTTGCTTGTGTATCAAAAAGGTAAATGGGTATTGTCTAAGTTGTCAATGAGGTATAATCCTACCAGTCCAAGTTCTTAGATCTTAGCTTCTTTTTATCACTATTCTTCTTTTTATGAAATAATCTTACTTCTTTCCTTTCTTCTCTAACTTCTTTCCATTTCTGTTTATCTTCTTCACTTACTTCTCCTTCAAAGTATGCCTTCTGTTTGATTTCACTCAAGAGTTTCCTGAAACAATCCATTGTGTTGTCATCTCTGTTTCTATTAGAGTCACTTTGGATTAATATACCACCGTTTTTACTTTCATATCTAATTTTATTAGTTTCCAATTGATCTCTAATTGCCTTTGGGATCCAGTAACAATGCGATGGATTTAACCAATGTTCTGCTTCCATTGATACAGTTGCTTTGGATGACGTCTTATTGACCTTTTGTCCTCCAGGACCAGATGATCTACTGTACGATATATCGAATAAGTTACTTGGGATTTGTGGTGCCTGGAAGGTATCTAACCATTTCTTTGCTTTAGCCACTTCCTCTTGCGTAGATACATATCGTAGTTGAATTATACATCTAGCACCTAAGGTGGTTCTACTCACCACTGGAAAGAGGATCATAATGGAGGGTTTATATATATTACTCTATACAATAATTTTTCATCAGAGCGCAATTTAAAGTTCAGACAAAACATTTGTGGCATCAGACACGGTGATAGAGACGTTATCTGGTTCGACAAAAGATTTGGTAACAACACCATCTTCGACCAACAAAGCGTATCTAATAGATCTCTTGTTTCCGAAGAACTTGGTAGCGTCAAAAAGTAAATCGGCAGCCTCGGTGAATTCACCCTTAGGGTCAGCATAGAATTTAATGTTGCTTCCATATTCTCCTAATAAAGATTCACCCCATGCTTTAGTAACAAAAGCATCATTGACAGCAACTACGTAGACGTATTCGTAGCCCTTCTCGGCAAACTTGGTCAAATTCTTAATATATCCAGGAACGTGGGAAGCAGAGCAAGCTGGCGAAAATGCTCCTGGAATACCAACAATAACTGACTTACCTCTTGATGTATCTTCAGAAAGTTTAACGGAGATTCCTGGAGATCCTTCGTACAACTCAATTGATGGGATCTTGTCTCCAACGCTAATAAAACGGGTGGATTGCTTGAAGCTTGGGGCTAATCTGGTTCTTAATACTGATCTGAACATTTCTTAATTGATATACTATTATTAATTTATATATCTTTTCAACTTTCCGTTATTTCTGTCCTTATATATATTTCATGATAAATATGTATCACGTGATCCATAGTTCTTGAATGAGAGAGAGAGATTTAAAATCCATTCAACAAATAATACAAGGAAGAGAAATGGCACGTAAAAAGAAAAGCAAAGATGACGATAGTGAAGACTATGATATCGCACAAGAACAAATCACTGAAGATGAGGCACTTAAGCTTTATAGGAGTACTTTGAATTTCAATGTGATCAGCAGATATGATCCATTTATTAAACAATTATTATGCCATACGTCACACTGTGTGATATACAAGTTTAATGAAGAACAAGAAGAATGGATTAAAAGCGACTACCAAGGAACACTTGCATTGTACTTGAGAAATTATAAAGTTCCACAACTGCAGCATATACAATCATATCAACAATTACAAGACTTGTTCTGCTATGGGTTAATATTATTGAACAGAAACAACCCCACATGTTTTTCATTAGGATTACTTCCAAACAACGTTACAAAGCATTACTTACCAAACGGTGTCAACTTTGTCAACCCACACTGCTCAGAAAACTTAGAAAACCCTCAATTGGAAATGGACATTGAATTGAACGATAACTTGATAATCGTGAAAAACTTGTTTGGAGAAATCTACGGATTATGGGTCTTCAACGAAGAAGACCGCAAGATGTTGCACAAATCTATTGAGTTCTGTATCAAGAATGAATCATCTGTATAACTAATAACTCTCCCTTTCACTTTTGTATACTACATAGCAAAACAATATTATATCACGTGACACTTGTCTTTCTGAAATGTATTGATTTTTTTTAAATGAAGCGGATTAACTTGAACGTGTAAACGCGGAGAGAACAGGGCTAGACCACTGGGTAATTCGACAATCAGACAATCCATCATAGTATAGAGTATATACCATTACGGTTGTTTGTTTGGTAGTTTCAAAATTTGAACTGAATTGACTTTGGTAAAGAATCATATAGAAAAGCATACCCAACTAAACTGAAAACAACTAACGGGAATATTTGATAATAATGAGTAACTCATTACCACTTCAGCGAACGCAGTTGACTGCTGCTCAGATCCAACAAGCTAAACAGCTTCATCAACAAAAGTTACAGAATGCTGGTCTCCTGCAACAACAGCTGCAAGCACAACAATTACAACAGCTTCAACAGAGACAAAAGCAGAATCTCCAAGGCCATCATTTTGCAAAGACTTCGCAAGAGATATTAAGAAAGTATTCCAAATATCCTGCGTCGCTCACCTTGCACATTTTCGAAACGCATTATAGATTCAACAACTCTCTGGAATCTAACATAGTTCCTAAAAACTCACCCATGATAAAGAGCTTTCTCCAAAGTGTATTAAAGGAACAGATTCCGGTTGAAATGACAGAGTTACTTAAAGACTTTTCTATCCGTTTATACGATGGCTGTTTTATACTACAAGTTTATGACCACCGTCATATGGTGCCCACTGGGAATCCCAATGCTTATAAGCCAGGAAGCAATGGCAGTATTTCAGAAGCATCCAAATCTACTGCAAATACTTCAAACGGCAATACTCCTGGTAGTGCTGGAACTAACTTGGCAAACGGAGCGTCTCCAAAGTCGGGCTCACCAAATTCATCCAACACTGAAGTTATTTCTAAACCAAAAACATACAGAACTTTACTCCGTCCCACTCCATTATCTATCTACTATGATTTGTTATACCACACCGACTCGGCCTTGTCCAAGTTTACAGATACCTTGGCACTACAAATGGAATCAGAAATTTTGACCTTGACCGAAAGGAACTTGGACTTGAGTGTTCCGCTCAACCCTTACAATTGTAATGATTACCTTCAACCAGATGTTGAGTATCCAAAGAAAGAATGGGATGAGAAGACAGAGGATTATAAGATGGTTCACCTGCATGCCGAACCAGTAGAGAAGAAACGTAGAAAGTTATACCAAGACGAATTAGTCCTCCACAAGTCTTCAGAATACGAAGAAATTATGTTGCTCATGTCCACAAAGTACAAGCGCGTTGACGAATCACAGGAAAACAAGTTGATTGTTGTTGGATCATCTTCATCAACTGCTGCTGCATCTGCTGCTACTGGAGGCTCAGGTGGTACACCTACCAACGGCACAACCAACTTGTCGTCATCATCAACTCCTACATTGGGAGGAAAATCTCTCAAAGATAGCGTTGACAGTAAGGGTAAAAAGAATGAGAAGAATGGCGTGTCTTCAGTTAGTGTTGCTCCTACACAATCTGTGATTCAATCACAAACCACCACGAGAAACACTGGTCAATTCATGAGATTAAGATTACTTGAGGAAATTAGGAAAAAGAGAGAAGCTGACAAGGCTAGACAAGAGGCTAAGATCCAAGAGCAAGCCAACGCACTTAATCAAAACAATACGCGGCCACTTGCTGCAAGTATTAACCAGGATATTAAAACTGGTCTTAACCAACCTAGACCACAATCGCAGGTTCCAGTCCAGCCACAGCAACCACAACAACAGTTCCAGCAACAGAATTCAATTGATACCAATAATGCTCAGATAAAGATACAACAACAACTCAATCAGAATGCATTGAAGAATGAGAAGAGTGATTTAGGTATTGGAGCTACCAGCAATGGTATAGCCCGCAACAACCAAATGAATAACAATATGTCTAATGGAATAGCACAACAAAGAAGACCACAAGTACCAGCTAATCAAAACCAACCGCAGAACCAGAATCAGAACCAGCAACTTAAGGGTGCAACACAGGGAATCCAAAACGCACAACAAAATCTCGGGCAACCAACTGGAGGGGCTGCTGCTGCTTCACTTGGAGGCAATCAAAATGGTGGTGCAAGTCAAATACCTGGCACGAACATCAAACCACCTGGATCATCTGGTACGCAAACCCTTCAACAACAACAGCAGCAACAAATATTCCAAAACTCGTTATCTCCTGAAGAACAACAGCATTTCAGGCAATTACAAAGTCGTATGACAGCATTTGGACAAATGGGGCAGACTGGTACTACCCCTACGGGGCAAGCATTAACTCCACAACAACAACAGCAAGCTATCCAACAAGCCAAATTGATCCAACAACAACTCTTCCAAAAATACCCTGCCTTCTTTAAGAGTTTAAGACAGTTCCAATATATCCAACAACAAAGGCAACAGAACCAACAACAAACACAACAAAAAAAGGTACCTGGCAACGCACCTGGCTCAGCTAACCTGCCACATGCTAACCTTGCAGGACAGATCCCGGGCATGATACCCAACCAGGGCCAAAGTCCTAAACAACTGCAACAACAGCTACAAGACAAGAAAAAGAGAACTTACAAGAAAAAGGGAGGCAACTAACTTCCTATGCACAAGTATAAAGCTTCAACTCTATAATCTGCCGTGCCGTGCGGCTTAAACCTCACTGTATATTCATGAACGTTGTTGGTACTTTTCATTGTATATTGTACATTACACGATCGAATAAATGTATCATTATTATCAATAAAGAAATAAATTAAATAAAACCAAAATACCATACAAACAACAAGTACAACAAAACAAAAACATATAAAAGGACCATAAACTAAATAAGCAGCAACCAGGTAAAGGGTAAGATAAACTTAACATTCAGGATGAAATGAAGTTCATTTCTTGAATATGTTCGAAAAATCAAAGGTTTGATTTTGGCGTTCAGCCTCTATCTTAGCTCCGTAGTATGCGAGGCCAGTCATAGTTACTCCAGCGTAAACTACAAACTTTCCTGCTTCTTTGAGAATGGTACGGAACAAAGAGGAAGACTTCTTTGCTCTCTTCCTTTGCGGTTGTCCGATGTTTACGGTAACCCCATTGGTTGCAAACAAATCTTCTTCGTCGTCTGAAGCGTCAACGTCGTCAAACAGTCTCTTTCTAATCTCTTTCTTGGAGGCCTGCTCCAAGTCTTCACGGTGCGATGAATGGTCGTACCATGAATGCTTCAGGCTACCTGGTACCAATTCACTTTCAGAGTATACTATCGAACTGCTAGCTGTTTGATCAACTTCCTCATCTGTGTCACCATTCAGATTGCCATTGTTAGTATAAGCTTCTGGAACTGGTGTAATAGACCAGGGGCCTCTGCTAGTGATGGAAACAGACTGTGCCTCACTCTCAGACTCTTCCGAGTCGTACGAGTTATCTTCAAGTATTGGCCAGTTTGAGTAAACCTTAACAAACGAGCCACCACAGAGACTAGCAACGCAAGGAGGTAATTTAAGTTCAACCTCGCTCTCAGTCTCCTCTTCTTCTCTACTATCATCATCTTCGCTAGCCTCTTCTTCACTGTCACTGTCGCTTGAGACATCTGAAAACTCAATGTCTTCACTGTCCTCACTTTCACTGAGGTTTCCCAAGAATTTGTCAATTTCGCATCCAGAGTGGTCAAAATCTCCTTCTTCCACCTCTCCTTCCTTTATATCAATCTCAACTGCCAAGGGATTTTGTTTCACAGTTTCTTCGTTGTTGCTTCTAGCAACCTCAATTGGACTGTAAAGTGTTGGAAGATAAGTTTTGCCCTTGGCCTCTTCTTTTGGGATACTGTTGTTCGAGATTTGCATAGATTTCAATCTTTCCGCCATGAGTCCATGACATCCCTTCGAAGTGGTGATTTGCGGGTTAACAATGGGTGTTGTGATCTTGCTAGCAGTGATAGGATTAGGTTCAAACATTTGAATACTGCCGCTGGATCCGGGACAGCAATGGTTGTTATACAAATGGTCATCATCATCATCATCATCAACATCATCTTCCTCATCCTCATCTTCTTGTTCCTCTTCCTCTTCCTCTTCTTCTTCTTCTTCCTCTACTTCATATTCATCATCATCACTTTCAGATTCTTGAGCAGTTGCGGTGGCTTCCTTTGCACCATCATCATCAACAGTAATAACTGTCGATTCAACTTCATCATCATCATCAACATCAATAACCTCAGTCGTTGGAATAAACTTTATAGTCAGCTCCGAGACCGAAATCAGAAACAACAATCCAATACTTGGAGAGTTGAACTTCTCCAAGTCAATCAACTTCTCACCCTTGTTCTCATCAATCACTGATTTGATACTGGAAGATGGTTTAGTGAGGATGAAACCAACAGTGTCACCGTCAAGCAACTTGATCCAATTATCCTTGAGGGGCGAAATAAAGTCTTTGTTAACCACAGTTCCAAAGGTAGAAGAATCATCCTTGATTTCAAACCCTCCTGAAACATACCTTAAGACCGCATGCGACTTAGACAAATGCGTATTCTTGAAGTTCAAACTAGTCAACAGTGGCAAACGCAGCGAATCCTTAGCTGAAGCCCTTCTAATATGAACCTCTTGTTCATCCTCAAACTTCAAGATCCTCTCGTTATTCACAACGTGAACCTTAACAGGCTCCGAGTCTTTGCCTGCCATTAGAAATCAAATCAAATAAAAAAAAAGTGTGGAGGAATTACAACCGCTCAGTTGTTTATTAAAAGTATAATACTTTGCAAATGCTTCTTCTTTTCAGTTCGTTCTCAACAAATCAGCGTCAATTATCACGTATCAATATCCGTAATCTCAAGTACCCTGAAATCGTCTCACTAAAAAAGAGTGAAGTCTACTTTTATTAAATGGATCATCTTTACATTTCGTTAACCCCCTTGATCATTAACCTTTCATTTTGTGACATCTTTTTGATAAGGAGATATTATATAATCAATTATGTTATCAAAGATCACGTTTTCAATCACATGGATCATTCTTTACCCAATGATTTTTTAATTTTGTCAGATTTATCAAGTAGTTTAAGCGATACGACGAATCGTTATCATTAACGCCCCTCCCACTCATCCTTCTTCAGATCAGTGGTCATCTGTTAGTTATTAAAAGTTGGTTTTATTGCATCAACTTTTAGGGGCTTATTGATTTCTTCAGAAAGAACAAATTATCAATTACTTTCAATCAGTTTTAATTATATATATAAAATTAACAGTCACGCCGTGACTGAAGCAACGAAATATGGCGATGGTATATTATGGTCCTAGACCATTGCAGCCTATGAATGATAAAATGAGGCATGGGTTTGAGCAGGAGTACAATTCAGAAAACTTCTTATCACTGTTGGCTAATACATTCTATATCTATTTCGATGACAAAAGACACGACACTAATGGTAACCCAATAACCAAGGAAATGAAGTTATCTCCTAAGCATTACAAGAATTACCAACCTATTACCGATTGGAAAGTAATGAAGGAACGTCAGAAGACTATAAGTGCTGTATTGGTACTCTGTCTCAACCTCGGAGTTGATCCACCAGATATCATGAAAACATTCCCAGCAGCTAAACTCGAGGCTTGGTGTGATCCAGCTAACTTTTCAGACACCAAAAAGGCTCTCGACTCGATTGGGAAAAACTTACAATCTCAATACGAGACTTTGTCGTTGAGAACAAGATACAAGCAATCGTTAGATCCATGCGTCGAAGATGTGAAACGATTCTGCAACACGTTAAGAAGAAACGCAAAAGACGAAAGAATATTATTCCACTACAATGGCCATGGGGTCCCTCAACCTACATCCTCAGGAGAAATATGGGTATTCAACAGAGGATACACACAATACATCCCAATATCATTATACGACTTACAAACATGGCTAGGAGCACCAGTCATCTTCGTCTACGACTGTAACAGTGCCGGAAACATTGTACACAACTTCAAAAAATTCGTACAAAAGAGAATAGATGATGACAATGAAGGGAACCACGACAATAGCTCTCCATCTCCAACATCAGCATACTTGGATTGTATCCAATTAGCTGCATGCAAATCCAAAGAGTTGTTGCCTATGAGCCCAGAATTACCAGCAGACTTATTCACATGCTGCTTGACATGCCCCATAGACATTAGCATCAAGTGGTTCATCATGCAAAGTCCACTCAAAAAGAACTATTACTCCTTACTCCCCAAAAATTCAGTAGGAAACGTTGTCATCCCAGGTAAACTCACCGACAGAAGAACCCCATTGGGTGAATTGAACTGGATATTCACTGCAATCACAGACACAATTGCATGGACATCACTTTCCAGACCAATCTTTAAAAGATTGTTCAGACAGGATTTGATGGTTGCTGCTCTATTCCGTAACTTTCTTTTGGCAAAGCGAATAATGCCTCACTTTAATTGCAACCCCATCAGTGACCCACCATTACCTGACTTGGTCAGGTTCCATCCAATGTGGGACTCTTGGGATTTAGCTATAGACCAAGTATTTGCTCAATTGATCAAAAATAACAACAACTTGGTCACCGCCCCAAACTTAAGGAGTGCCACCCCTCAGATTCCTTTGAATCCTGCTCCTTCCCAACCACAATTAGCTGCTAACGGTTCCGTTCAATCTTCCGCATCTACAGGTGTTTCAATTACCGCTAATGGTAATGCAACCAACTCAACACCTAATGGTGTTGTAAACGGTGCGGTGACACCCGCAACTGCTGCTGCGCAAAACTTTGCCAATTATCAACACTCGACATTCTTTGAGCAGCAATTAACTGCATTTGAAATTTGGTTGAAGTATGCTGGTCCATCCTCAAAAGAATTACCAGAACAACTTCCAATTGTACTTCAAGTTTTACTTTCACAAGTTCATAGATTACGTGCATTGATTTTACTTTCTAAGTTCTTGGACTTGGGACCTTGGGCTGTGTACTTGTCATTATCGATTGGTATATTTCCCTATGTATTAAAACTTTTACAGTCTCCTGCCCAAGAATTGAAACCCGTTCTCATTTTTATTTGGGCAAGAATCATGGCTATTGACCATGAAAGCACCCAACAAGACTTGTGCAAAGACAAGGGATACAATTACTTCTACCTTATTTTGAACTCAAGTTCTACCAACCCTATTGGAGCTCCAGGTGCACCAGGTAGTATAGGTACAACAAACGCAGCTGCAAACATATTGATAAATGACGATCACAAAGCAATGAGCGCATTCATTCTCACTTTGTTCATCAAAGACTTCAAAAATGGTCAAAGATTGTGCTTTTCAATAGAAATTGTAAACAACTGCTTGAAGTTCATCAACACAAGTGAAAACCCCTTGTTGAGACAGTGGTGTGGGTTACTTTTGTCTCAATTATGGAACAAGTATCCAGATGGTAAATGGATACTTTACAAGGAAGGATACTTGGAGAAGATACTTACTTTACTTAACGATCCTATTCCAGAAGTAAGAACTTCATTAATATTGGCATTGACCACTTTTATTAGCGAGAATGAAGGTGCTATGGAAAATGGTGGACAAAACGGTAACTCTAGAGGCCCTGCTTTATCTGCTCCTGCAGCAGTAAATTCTTCAGACATCAAGAAGTCTGAATTGAAGCAAATGGACTTACGGTTAGCCAACTCGATCTTGAGTTTGCTCGGAGATGGTTCATCAATGGTTCGTAAAGAAATTGTCTTCTTCATCGACAAGTTTGTTTCAATTTATTCAAAATTCTTTCTAGTTGTTGCATACAATCAATTGGAAGAAGAAATTGTTTTAATTGACAATGCCAATGCATTGAACGAATTCAGAAAGAGATCTCCTGCTTATGGTTCTATTTTCAGTTCTATTTGGAAGGCTATTTTAATTTTAGCAGAAGATCCTCACTTAGAAGTCAAGCAATTGGCAGAGACTTTGATTGACTCTGTGATGGTCAAATTGAATGAAAGTGAATTAGGTCCAGTTGTCAAGGAGATGCAGGAGTACTTGTTAAGCAAGTCTTCTATCAACATTAGTGAAAGCTTCAAACCAAACAAGCCTACTATTGTTAACCGTCCTTTAAATAACTCGACACCTCGAAGACAAGTTTCGAGTGGTTCTGTTTTAAACCGTAAAAAGGCCTTACAAACTAATGGCTCTAGTTTAACTACAAGATCAGTATCTGCGAATGGATTAAATAACCATCTTGAAGATAACTCTGACGCAGAATCCATCTCGTCTATGATTAAAAACTTATCCATTTCCAAAATCTTCAAGAGCTTTCAAATTAATGAAGAAAACGATTTAAAGAACTTCACGAGGATATTGAACTCAGGACCAATACAGACAAATTATGGAAGTGAATTTAAACCTAAAACACCATTCTACAAGAAGAGAGACTTGACCAAACCACCTGTTCTTTCAGCAGACTCAGGCTTTTTCGAATACAGTTGTGAATACTTTCAAGAACCTCAAATGTCTAAAAATGAAATTGACGAGCCAGGATCGAAAGAGTATGTCAAGAGATTGTGGAGACGTAATAGAAACGAAGCAATTATTCAAGAAACTCAACCTCAAAAGGATTTAGCAATTCGTGGTGATTGGAACAAAAACATTACAACTTTGAACAATAAATCCCAACCAAAATTGATCAAGTTTACTCAATTTGAAAAGATATTGGTTGCCAGTGATGAAAAGGATAATGTTTCCATTTGGAACTGGGAGGAGCAAGAAATAGTCAAGAAATTCTCCAACGGTAATCCATTTGGAACAAAGATTACAGACATTAAGTTTTTGAATGAAGATGATTCTCCGTTACTTCTTACTGGTTCTTCGGACGGTGTTGTTAAGATTTACAAGAACTTCAACAATTACGAGTATGGGAGTAGTGATGCGGAGTCCAAGTTTGAGTTTGGAAATGACAGATATGCAGAGGAGACAGAGGAGAATCGTAGCGTTGAGCTTGTAGCCTCATGGAGAGCATTGACCGACTTGTTGCTTACTTCTAAAAGTTCAGGATTGATTTCAGAGTGGCAACAATCCAGAGGATCGCTTTTGGTTAGTGGTGATGTTAAGATTATCAGGGTTTGGGATGCACCTAGAGAATTATGTTTGGTAGACATCCCAGCCAGATCTTCATCCTCTATTACAACGTTAACATCTGACCAAGTTGCAGGTAATATATTTGTTGCTGGGTTTGATGACGGAAGTCTTAGAGTTTATGACCGGAGATTAGACTCGCGTGAATCGATGGTGATGACTTGGGGAGGAATGAGGAATCAAAACCTTTCTGGTGCCAATGGTAGTAACGGAAACAAGAGTACTGGGAATGGATCTATTCGCCAAGTGCACATGCAACGTGGTGGATTCAGAGAATTGGTTAGTGGATCCTCTGATGGATTTGTTAACTTGTGGGATATAAGACAAAACGATCCAGTACTCACGTTCAATACCTCGGAAAAATCAATGAGGTGTGCGGATATACATGAACATGCTCCGATAATCACTACCGGTTCGAAGGTAGTGAACTTATGGACTACATCTGGAGACATGTTAACGACATTGAAGAACCCTCATGATAACTACTTGAGTAACAGAACTTCGAGCTATTTATCATCCACCACATTCCACCCACACAGAATGATACTAGCAACCAACTACAACCAAGATGGAAACATCAACATCTACAAATGTAATGATACTGTCGTTGAGTATTAGAACTTTTTGAGCATTTTTAAAACTATAGTATTTGAGTTATAGTCGATAGATAAAATAGTAGAGATTGCCTTTTTAAAAGTATAGGTTAGAAGCATAACAACTTGGTTTTCAAAATTCCTATATTAGAAGAGGACTTCAAGTGTATAATGTTTGACGAGCCATTGTGAATTTAATAAAAATATGGATTAATTATATCAATAATTTAAGAAAAAGTAATTGAAATAATAGAAGGTGAGAAATTCTAGTGCAGTGAGCTGGAGTTGAGATGGGGTTAATTTAAATACCTCACCACTATGGTGTTAAATAAAATCGAAGTTGCTTTAAAAAGACGAACACAAAGGTATAGTCTAATAAAAGGAGATGTTGAAACCGAAATGAATTGCTTTCTTGTTGGTATAATCTCCACACCTTGTCAATTAAATTAAACAAGTCCATTAAATTAAACAAGTCCATTAAAATAAATAATACAAGTTTAAAGGATATACAAAATCCATTTTCTTTCTAAGTAGTTAAAATTTTGCACCCAATATTTACACATATAAGCTACCCTTTAAACCTCTAATAATAATAAAATCCTCAAAAGAATTACATCTCCAATAACCATCAATCAATAGTAACACCTGGAGCTCAACTATATATCAAAAGCTAACTAAATTAATGAAACCGTCACCTAAATAACTTACCTCGCTAACAGTTACTGGAGATTTTATTCCGAAACTCGGATGTAAAGTCCCTTTGTGAAGTCAAAAAAAAAAAGGTGAAGTAGTGACTACTTTGACTATATGGATTATAGGATTGAATAGTTGATAGATATCATAATATGTCTACGGAATTGTCAAGTATCGAGCAGACGGACCTTGACTTTGTAGATAAGGGTACGTTTCAAGGCTCATGGTCATCTAAAGCATCAGTTGAACCAAATTTTTCAGACGCATCGACTGCAAATAATGAAGGCAATATAACATTCAGTCAGCGAGTTATAAGTGCTTGTTCAGGAGCACTCTTGACTTCTTTGTTGGTTACTCCTTTTGATGTGATTAGAATTAGAATACAACAACAGGAAATACTCCCGCAAGATTATGAATGTTGTCAAGTACCAGATAACAAGCAGCAACTGAAAGGACTTAGTAGTGGAGCAAATCCACTAAGGAACACTTTAGTCAAGACAGACCTCTCAGCAGTACTGGAAGCTGTGAAGAAGAATCCAGAACTATTCTGGATCAACAAGCACTATTGTGATGAGCGTGCCAGCTGTCCTAGAATTACATCTACCTACCAAGGCTTTGTATCTATAAGTAAAAACGAAGGAATAGCTACATTGTGGAGAGGACTTTCACTCACATTATTCATGGCAGTACCATCAAATATAATTTACTTTACTGGGTATGAGTACATTAGAGACCACTCACCCATCAGTCTGCATCCATTGAACCCACTTTTTTGCGGTTCACTAGCAAGAATATTGGCAGCCTCGTTTGTTTCTCCAATTGAATTGATCAAAACGAGATTACAATCCATTCCATCGGTGAGAACACTTGCCAAACCCACCGAAAACCCAGCAAACGTATTAGCACACTTATTAAAAGATCTGTGGAGCACAGTCAGAAGAAGAGGAATCGGAGAATTATTCACAGGATTGCAAATTACATTATGGAGAGACGTTCCATTTTCTGGAATCTATTGGTTGTCGTATGAATATTTTAAAGCAAGATCAACAAAAGCGTTATCGGGGAACTACCTTAGTGATGAAGCGAAAGTGTTTACAAGCAGTTTTCTTTCAGGATCGATATCTGGATTCTTGGCTGCATTTGTAACTAACCCATTCGATGTCGGTAAGACAAGATTACAAATTACAAGCCATGAGGAAAGACACCTTTCTAAAGCTTCGAAAAGCCCATCGATGTTTAGATTCTTGCTCAATATTTTGGAGAAAGAAGGAATCGGTGCGTTGTATGCTGGTTTTGGCCCAAGAGCCATGAAAGTGGTACCTTCCTGTGCCATCATGATTTCATCTTATGAAATTGGTAAAAAGCTTTTCAGAAATGAAAATAACAGTTCTAGAGTTTAGATACTATTCTTGTATATATACAACTTATGGGGATACATTAATAAATGGTTTTTATATTTAATTATAACCCCAATGCTCATTATTCTGGTACAGCATTGGGACTCCCATGCCGTTGGGTCCAGCTCCATGCCTTGGCTCTTCCTTTTCGAGTCTGTGTCTGGTTGGAGAGTAGCCATTTTCGTCTCCACCTCTGCCCAAGTGCTGTTTGCCTTGGACATCTGCTACTTCATTGTTATTGAAAATGTACTCTTGTTTATGAAGGATACATGGTATAACAACTCTCCCATACTGATTCCATTCACAGACTTGACACATCTCCATGTGTGATTTGCCATTCAAGTGGGGTTGGCTCTGCTTTCTAGCTTGCTCCATTTCCTGTTCCTTTATAAGTACATTCAAGTTCTCAATGTTGGCTTTGACTCCTCCTCCTCCTCCAACACCACTACCACTGTAACTTCCTGTTGATATAAAAGGTTCCTCTTTGTTGTTCTGAACGCTATTCAATTGGTTAGTCACATTAAACCTATTTCCGTGGGCATTGGATGATAGTTCAGTCTCCCAATCTACTGAGTTTAAGAAATTGTTAAACACTATCGATGAATCCTTCAACATTTGTGCACTGAGCTGCATAGTGAGCACATAGTTTTTAAATGCATTCTTCAAGTCTCTACCAATCGCTCTAGTACTCTGTTGGTTCAACACTTCTAAATTCAGGCTCGTAACTTCTAGCTTCTCTGCAACAGCAGTTGTATTGGTAGCGTTCTTCCCGAACTTAACTTCACATTCTCTTAACTCTTTCAATAACTTAGTTTTGGTTACAATCATGTTATCATATTGTACTTCACGGCTTGCAACCTCATTCAACGCATTTTTAATCGCCTCTATCTTCTCTCCAGCAGCTATTAGATAAAGCATTTCATTGTTGTACAAAGACTTGAACTCTTGTATCATAGACATACATGCATGATTTTTTACCTGCAACGACCAATCTTGTAGCTGGCTAGTTAGAAGTACCTGCTGCTTCACAACTTTGGACTGTGACCCAACCAAGTTCTTTGCAACTGCCACTAATGTTTTTGCCAGTGCTCCTTGCTTCTTGCTCTCTCCCTTTTCATTGATGACTATATTGGGAGAAGTATTAGCCATCTGGGTTCCAAAACCAAGGGAACCGATTTTGTCTATTATCTTCTGAAACGCAGTCGTTGGTCTGGAATAGTAAGATTCTGCTGAATTCTCGTTGTTGTGTATATTCGTTTGCGCTGTTGTAAATTTAGAAGAGTCTGGTCCATTCTTAAGATTCTTTCCAATCCGATCTGGACCCAAACCATTAATATTCCTTATTTGTTAGTAACATTTAAAACAGACTATATGATGATTTGTACTCACATCATAGTGCCAAAGTTCTTGCAGTGAATAGACTTGAGTGTTTGCTATGAAGCGTCTAATTTAATATAAAATGGATGCAAAAAATGAATGGTCGCATTTTTCCAGATTCGAACTTCTGCAAACACCAGCTTCACAATTTACCATCTTCATCTTTTAAGGTAAGACAAGGACGAGGTATATTCAATAGAGTTGAGATAATTTGATAAAAGGTTTCTGTTAATAATTGTGCATTTCATAAAGTTCAATTGACTTACGAACTTGAATCTAGTTTATATCTTTTAATATATTTATTGAAGATTATACCGAATTTCTTAATTAATCATATCCACCCTCAAAACATTGTTCAATTCTTCCATACCAATACTACAATATTATTATATAAAATCAGTACATTTTATTGTTCCGTTATGTTTTGTAAATATTTCTAAGTAATAAGTATTTGTGTTCTTTTGCTCTCTAAGCATTCAATAATCATACAATTCCTCAATTACTTCTTCGATACTTCTTCATCAATGTTTAATCCTGTGACATCCGACACTGATCTTCTCAAAGACTCAACTCTAGATTGTAAGCTCTTCTTACTTGATTCAGTGCCTTGTTCAATACGTTGAACTAATTCATTAGCCTTAGTAACAGCCAGTTCTTGCTGTTCTGCAATTTGAGGTAAGTTTGTCTTTTCCAATTTCCAGATGAAATCAGTAGTGTTTGCGAAGGTTTGTGGTAAAAAGTATTTGAAAGAAGCAGCTCCAAATACGACTGGTAACAATGCTTTCGAGATTAAACCTCTTTGACGTGCAAGAATGTTACCGGACAAGGCAGCGATAACAATATAAATGGAGTTTGGTAACAAATCCTCTGGCTTGTGGTGCAATCCACTGACTGTAGAAGTTACTTGTCTCTCAGTTTCATTGATTTTAACATATCCATCATTGACAAGACCTTTAGCTTGTTCGACTGTAGACTGTACAGTTTCTCTACTACCTTTAAAGAATCTCTCCACTGAGTCAAAAGACCTCACTGATACACCGTCAATTAATCTGTTTGGTCCCAAAGATTCAATTTGAGATCCAGCTGCTGGAGTTACAGTTCCTGGAATAGGTACAACATCTTTTTCATCTTCGTAAAAATTACGCTTGGATTCGTTGGAAACAATATTATTTGACTTAAAAGCAGTCAATCCAGTAACAACTGGAATTCCAAGTCCTAAAGCACGTTTAAAGAACATCTTTATTTCTCCTCTTAACGTTAGCTTTTGTAAAAATTCTGTTGATTTTCATTCGTGCCTGTAAATGTCGCAAGAGTTTTTCAATGTCTGAAAAGTTTCCAAACGACATAAAGATACAGACATTTTAGCAGCTCATCTTGAATCATTAACAATCCAATGCTTCAAGTTTATTGTAAGAGGGGTCTACCTCATGCGCTTTCCAAGAAAGCTGTGAGGAACTTTTCTAATACGCTAGCAAGGTGTAAAATCGAAACTTCACATTATGACTTTGTTAAAGATTCAAACCAAGGTCCTGATTCTCAATTACCATTTTCTTCAAGAAGATCAGATTCCACATTTGGGCAGTTAGTTTATAATGAGGGTATTAAAGAAGAAGATTTAGAACTGAATTCTTATGCTGGATCGATGTCTCCATTTAGAAATCCAGATGGAACTTTCATCAAGGGTGAAACAGCAGAAGAAGCGAGACTACATGATTGGACTTTATTTGGTAGAGTTGATAAAAATATAACAAGACTCCCCAAGGAGATCTCCAGAGTTATCCAAAATAACATATTGAGTCAGAACATCCCAGATAAGTTACGTGAGAGAGTTGCAGTTGTATATCAAAGCATTTCAAAGGACCAAATCACTAAATCTCCAGATTCGCCTTTGGACTCAGATGCTCATATTGGAGGGTTATTTTTACAAAACTACTCTCACGCTAGACAAGTATTGCTTGAGTTACAGAAGAGAGTAGGAGCTGATAAGTTCAATCCTCAAAGAATTTTAGATGTGGGATACGGACCTGCAACAGGTATGGTAGCTCTTAACGAGATTATGGGAGACGACTGGGTACCAAAAGATAAGGACGCATATGTTATTGGAAGAAAGAATCACCACATGAAGAAGAGAGCAAAGATCATACTATCAAGACAGATAAACGAGAATTTTTCAGGTGAGGAAGAAGAAGCAATTGAAGCAGCCTTAGCTGCTGAAGAAGGTAGTGAGGCCAAGGAATCTGAAGCTGAATCTGAATCTGAGCCAATAGAAGAAGAAGAATCTCAGAAAGATGATTATGAAGATTACCTTGGACCAATCGATGCGTCTAGAATACATATAAGAACGAGATTAAGAGATAATCTCCCATCTACTAAACAATATGATTTGATAATAGTGAACCAATCACTTCTCACTCGTGAGCATATCTTTAAGAAGGACATAGACTCTAATATGCAATTACTTCTCCGGTTACTTGCACCTGGTGGACATTTGGTGTTGATTGAAAGAGGTAACTCTGTTGGGTTCGAAACCATTGCAAGGGCCAGACAGATTATGATTAGACCTGAGTCGTACGAAACTGAAATTGGAAAAATCCCAAGACCATATATCAGAGGTTCGAGTCTTAAACCACAGAGGTTAAAAAAGGAAGACCAAATGATAAGTAATGAAGATGTCAAGTTTGAGCAAGAATTGTATGAAAAATTACAGGCAGAGGAAGAGGAGTTGCAGGCAGAGGAAGCAAAATTACTGGAAGAGGAAGACAGCATAGTAGCTGCCTCAAAAGAAGGTAAGGAGGAAATTTCAGAGTTTGAAAAAGAGTTGAATGAAAAGTATGGAGAACCTAGTAATGATGAATTAAAATTTGAAGTTGAAGGAGGAGATGAGTATGAAGTTATTCCATTGGATGCCAACCCTCAACTTTCAAGTGAAAGTGTTGATTTCCATATTAAGATTTTGGCACCATGTGCTCATCATAGAAAATGTCCATTGCAAATGGGGGACCCCAAGTACTATAAGATTCCATCGCACAAGCACAAGTTGAACTTTTGTTCCTTCAACAAGATTGTTGAGCGTCCACAGTATACCATGGAATTGAAGAAGGGTAAGAGATTGGCTACAGGATGGAACAAGGGAGCCTTAGATGGGTTTGGATTGGATTCTCTTAGCAAAAACTCGTTGAAGAAGCTTGAAGGGGGTGGTAGACCAGGAGGTAAAAACTCAGAGAATGGATCATATTCTTACCTTATTGCTGAAAGAAGTAAGAATGATGTTGAGACAATCAAGAGTATTGAAGATGCTAGGGAGTACAGTAATTACGATAAGTTAAGCAACCCTGAAGATCCTAACAACTGGGGAAGAATCTTGGACCAGCCCACCAAAGTAAAGAATAATGTCAAGATGAATGTGTGTTCACCAAGTGGTAATCTTGAACTTTGGCAAGTACCAAAGAGTATTGGAAAGCAAGCCTACCATGATGCTAGAAAGGTTGAAATGGGAGATTTGTGGGCATTGGAGAAGAAGGGAGTCACTGTCAAGAAACAAGTATCAGATAAGATTATCCAAGAATTGGAGACCCTTAGTAAAACCCAAAAGAAGACATTCTTGAAGGAACAAAGAAAGAAACAATGGAAGAAGATTATAAGTTCCACAGAAACTGCGTTTGAAAATGAAATCTATAATTTGACAGATTCCATTGCCAGTGAAATGGAGAGGCTGAGAAAGTATATCAAGCAGGGAAGAAAGTTTGATGTTGATGCAAGGAAGTTTGATGGGAAGTAATCTCAAGCATTTAGTGAGATCAATCTTTCTTCACTGAAAGTATTCAAAAGGCATTTGATGAGAGATCAATCTCATCATTATAGAAAATGGGGTACTTTCCCATTTCAAGTAAATAGTCTACAGATTAGTCTACACACAATTGTGTGGCTGTATATAGTATAAAACACATGTATTGTTACGTACAAACCAAGAACCTTCAAAAAAACCATCTATAATACAAAATCTAGTAAAATGCTCAACAGGTCTCCCAGTCAATGGAAGCTATGCAAACTGATTTACTTTCTTCTGAAAGAAGAACCTTCGGTCAACTTGGCCTTACCACCGGTAGGAGTACACAAGATGGTAGAGCAGTTGTCACAAGTGACGGCGGTTTGTGCGTGTGAGAAAACTGTGGTGATGGTGAGACATCCTTGACACTTGACATCCATAAAGTACGATCTAGGAGATTGGACCAAGGTCTTCAACTTATGTTGTTGGGCTTCGGTAGCGGCGCTAGGGTTCAATAAATCTTTAACTAAAACCATCGTGGAAAGAAACTGGTGGCGAATGAAAACTTTTTCTCCTCCTCGTCTGCCTTTTATCTCCAAATGAACAGGGGAAAAAAAAAAAAATGAAAATTTTGCATTTTTTTCCACATTGCTCACGTGAGCCACATCTAAAAAGAGAATTTATAGAGATGATCTGGATACTCCAAGGTTAGTACCCAATAAGGAAGTCTAGGAATCAGAAGAGAGAGGAAAAAGTACACAAAACGCTATTATAAATACGATAAAAACACGTCCACAAACGCACGCATTTAAACGACGCAGCCGCCCCAAGGCACCCAACACGATCTAAACACTCATCATGTCCAGATCAACAACACTTCTGAAACTTCATTCAAGTAAGCTTCTCAAACACACGCCTCCTACTCTATCATCCAATTGTTCTGACGTTTCGTCCCCTCTCTAATCACACCCCCTCCCTCTACCATCTTGGCAAGTCTTGTTTGTTGTTTTGTTTGTTTTAGTGTCATTTTTAACAGGCATTGATCCTTTTTGGTGCTGGTGATTTGCGTACACATCAAATTTATTGTACTTGTCTACTAAAATAATAGGAGCCATTAGCCTTTGATTCTTTACTGGGTAGAGAACGAAACATCGAGCGTTAGGTCTTTACAAGTAAATTTTTTGGTTGGTAGTATGTCATGAGTAGTACTACATTGACTTCTTTTGCTTCAGGTGCCAGTTCGAAGCGGCTGGCCAGGAATAATAAAATGAGTATGTCTGGCACGTTAAGTTTGAATACTAGTCGTGGTCAGATGTTTCCACGGGTTAGCGATTTGCCCACGCCAGATCCAACGCCAGAACCTAAACGGTTCAGAAAAATGAAGACCAGTAGCATCGATCTTGGTGCTGTTGAGTTTACCGATACTACAGACCTCGAGATCGGAGATGACAACAACATGACCTTGGATAAACAGATCCACTCACAAACAAACAATGCCTCAACTTCCTCCGAGAATTATAAAGATACACTGCCGAATACTTTGAAACCACCCTTCCAAGTCCACAAAGTAGAGACTGACGCCGAGGATCTCGCGTTGGAAGGTGAAATCAAGTCTGTATTATCACCAATGTCACATCTGGGTTTAACAAACCTTACAAACCAGGAATCAAGATTAAAGTACTTTACCTTCAGCGCACTTATTCTACCAACCACAATAGCTATAATGGTACCTGCCAAATACTGGGGTCCCACCGGTAGTAGCACTGCTGCCCAAACACAAATCGACATTGCCAATTTACTCACCAACGGATTCACCGTTTTGTTGGTTGCAGGAATAATGAAATTCATCATAGAATGGCCATGGGCATGGTTGGAACAATTGAAAGCTGCTAAACTAAAGTTGATCAGCCACATCAACTCGTCCCTAATAGTTGTGAACGAATACGACTACCCACCAAACGACAAGAAAAGAATATCTTTGAAAAGTAACCTCGTGCTTATCCAGAAAATGGTCAAGTTAGAAAAGGTAGCCTTGTTTGTATGCTTCGCATCATCCTTCTTGGGATCTCTTTTGATGTACGGCACTAAAACAATGATCATCGCTAACTTCACAGATAACTTTAGAAAGTCGATTATCTTCAACAACGCCAACATTGTTTTGTTCCAAGTATGGCTGGTATTCAGATTGGTGCTCACCATCTCCAAGGACTTGGCCGTTGAACAGCAAAGTGATGTGGAAAACTTCAAACTCAACGAATCAAACATCGATACCTTCTTGTCAGATGAATCCTCATTACGGGAGTCCTTCTTGAACAAGAACAACGAAGACGAATCTGACACCCACATCAGTAAGGCCTTGGAGTCCAATATGGAAAAAATGCGTGTGTATTTGGAGGAATCAACAACTACTCAGAAGCACTTAATAAAGAAATTGGTTGGAGCGCAAAACAACCAGATCCAGAACTTGTCGAGTAACTTGCACAAGATCGAAGATACCTTGACCAATTTGAAAAAGTTCAACTTGAGTCCTTCTTCGCCACGTCCAACGTTCCGATTCCCTAATGAACCCGAAGAGTTCATAACGAGCGACAATTCTGTGTATTTGAAACCGTTCCCATTGAACTTATCGCCAACTGAAGAAAAGGGTGAAGAGGAGTTTGCAGCCACGTCTACCATTCGCAAAATGAGCACAATCAAAGAAGAGGCTAGGGAGCACGGTATCGACACTGCCTTAGCCAGTCCTTTACTGTTTGATGCCATCACCTTAGCGGCAAACCATGCATCCCAAGGGAAGTGCACTGATATTTCAACTGAAGAATACAATGACAAGAAATCGGTTTCAATTTTAAAGGAATTGAAACATATTATTTTGTCTGCGTTGGGCAGCTTGTCTATCAGAATACTTGCACAACCCTTGCGGATGTGGGGCGTCATAAGTAGCGAAATCAATCCAAGATTGGTGAAGATGTCTATGGAAGGAGCCACTCAGTACGAACAGGCTTTTGTTGTTGTGAAGTTGCTTACATGGGAGTTATTACGAGCGTATGTGTTCACTAATTTGTTCACATTGGACGGTTTGCTTAACAAGATGGATGCGTATGCATTCCCATTAAAGAAGTTGAAGGATTTGATGTTTTTGGTATCGATCAAAATCCCCTTCAGCATGATGAGATTCTGCGTAAGTGCCTACTTGTTTTTGCCAATAATATACTTCAAGGTATTCTTTTTGTACCCTATGATGTTCTTGAAAGATACTATTGGACGCAAGCGTGAGTACATGAGGAACTTATATCCATTCCGAGAAGGAGAACAATCCAAGGTGAGTCTGTTTACAGGACTAAAGCAGTTCCGCTTACAAGCGAACCATTCAGACTTCTCCAAGTTTGAACCTATCAAGACAGAAACCATCAAGACAAGACAGATGGCAAACCCAGACTTGGAAAAGTACTACAGCAAAGGAGGAAACATCGAAACAAGAGCAGAAATATTAAACAAGCTCGCCAACCACTTTGACATCGATGTCGAAGTAGATGTATTCTCTCCAAATAGAATGTACCGTAGAACCCGTTCACCAACTGGATTAGATGAAGATTAATCGAGGTTCCCCCCTATTTCAATTCTCCTTCTCTTTCAATATATGGTTTTTCTTTTTATTTTGCAGCTATTGTAAAGCGCATCAAATATAGAGAGGGGCTCAAAACGCTTTTTTCTAGATGCTTTTAAATCAAAGATTCTAAATAATTGATAATCAATAGGACCTGGAAGCCTATTTGTATTCAAGATAGCTAACAAGAGGCGACCCAAGAAACTGCGTCCTCCTTATAAGAGGTACGTTTATAGATCCAACTACACAGAGAAAAATTCCAGCGATGAGGAGGATGAGGAAGAAAAGGAAGGGGATGTTGTAAAGGAAGAGGAGCAAGAGGAGGCCAATGATCATGTTGGAGGAGTGGATGTTTATGGGAACAAGAAGGATACTTTTAGTAAGAACAATATAAATGTGAGCTCGGTATATATTTTAACAGAGCAGATCCCGATGAGTGGGAAGGTATGGCCTCGTTCTAAGTTCGAGAAGGTGGATGTTCTTCAACGTTGCCTTCAAGGCACAGCCATAATTCAAGATCAAGTTGAGCAACCACAACAACAGATATTAAGACAAGTCGAAGATGAGTTTGCAATGCGGTTACCAGTCGAGATATTAGAATACATTATTGATATCTTATACCGTACGGGTAAACTTAAACCTAAGTTCTTGAGAGTCTCCAAGTTGTTTCACTCTATTGTTCTTCCGTACATTTACAAATCGCCACTCATCAAAGCAACCAATTTTTTTGCATTCATGGATACCATTTCCAACAACAAGACGATCGGGAATTACATCTACGAATTGAACTTGTCGTACGTCATACAATCAGGTAAGAATGCCTTTGTAGCTAAATTGTTGAAGCGATCAAGCAAGAATTTGCAAATTTTCATTTCTCCTCAAACCAGTTTCGGTTTTGGCCCTCAGATGGCTATTAAGAGTTGTCAACAGTTACGTGTGTTGGATTTACGTTTGGTTTCTGAAACGTTAAATCTCCAGGAGTTGTTTGCATCTATAAAGAATTTGAATTGTTTGGAGCATCTATCATTTCCAAGATCATCTATAGAACTTGACACACTGTATGACTTAGAGAACATTGAATGGCCTCCAAAGTTATCATTTTTACGTGTTTCAGGTAGTATTTCAGACGAATTTCTTGTTCGTACGAACTTACCTGATTCTGTCAAGAGGATGGAATTTGCACATTGCCCATTAATCTCCGATATTGGATTCCACCATGTGCTCAACAAACAAGGTAGTAAATTAACCACCCTCAAAGTTCAATTCCCAATGCCAAGTCTCAGGACAAATTCCCTAGACTTTGTTTTTACATACTGCCCCAACTTGATATCACTAGAGATTGCAGTAGACTACGTGTCCAACACTTTCTTTGATGAAGAGAACCTCCCACTGTTGGCTATTCCACGACCACTCAGATCATTATACCTCAATAGCAGTGGAATGTTGGGAACATCTACCAAACTAGAAGCCATCGACTTGGCCCTAGCCATCAACGAAGGAAGACTACCCCAACTCAAAAACCTTAACATCACTGCAAAACTAGGCTGGAACCCGAAATCAGAATTCGTCACATTCATCATCGATGAACTAGAATTAAGAGATGGAGGTCTCTATGTAGGATATTGATTATATACTCGTTTATAGACTAATGGATACTGATCTGAAACGCGCACAAATTAAATTGGAATAAAAAAAATCAAGACAGCTGGATCAGAATTGGTGAAGGGGAGACTATGAGTGTTACTGTATTGCTACCTAACAGTATAGAAGATGTACTTGATCCTTCTACCAGTAGCATTGATGATTTGTTGGAGCAACTTGAGAGAGTCGAGAACCGAAGTATCGTGTTCTTTGATGAGACTATAGACTTTTATGTTATCTATAAGACGACTAATGAAGACACCGATAGGACGAAATACAGAATGCAAGTGAACGTATCCATACTACCGTCGGATATTATTGAGAATAGTGAATTGGTGTCTTTTTCCAAGCTATCTGTTAATGGAGCAGAGGCCAGCAACTTCAGCATCTTAGATATTATATTGAATCCTAGTCATTTACTATATGATGAACATACACAGGATGAGCACCGTATGGTTTGGAAGATCACAATGCCTGTGACATATCCACGCAAGAAGTTCCCCAATCCTGAGTTATTGGTATCATGTAAGTTCAGCGATAATGATAAACACTTGTGTACGCAAGATATAGAAGTCGCCAGTAAGGAAACTGTGGTACCACTTGAAAAGAACCTTCCTGATTATATTCCCGCCTTTTCCAGTAACTTGTTATCAGAATTGAATAACCTGGTATCTGAAAGTAACTCCTTTAAACCATTACACTTATCAAGTGTATTGTTAGAGAAGAAAGAAAAAGGGGAAACTGCTGAAGTAAAACCAAAATCAAAATCACCGTCACCTAGTCCCAGCGAAAGCTCTACGTCAAGCTTATCAACCACATTAACAACGAACTTTAATGTCTCAGTCTCGGTGTCATTGGTCATTAAACTTAGGTCGACGAAACCAGCAGGACGCAACAACATGCTTCTCGCAACCTTAAACATAGAATCTTCTGAAGAATTGAGTAAGTTACTTTTGCTGAGAGACCCAGAAGAAGAGTGTAAACTCCATTTCAAGATAATAAACATGGGTATTGATTTCAAATATGGAACTGTGCAAGAATTCCATTTGAAGGAAAATGAGTACCCAATTAGCTTCCGATTTGGAGACTCGATAAACCTCACGTATAAGTTGATGAGTGATGAGTATTTGGATAAAGAGTTGAAGAAGACAGAAACCACTAGCAGTAATCAACCCTTTTCAAAACCCATAAATATCAAGTTAGTACTTCAAGTACAGCAGCACGACAAAACTGGAAGCTTACAGAACTTTAGTAACGTCATAACAACCCACTGGAGTCCTAATTTAGACTTCAGCATCATAGCCCCACCAATCAACAATGCATTGAAAACATCAAACAACTATTCTCAAGTACAATCGCAAGGGGGAGTTCAGAAGAATGGAGCGATTGCCAATGGAGCGAGCACCAGAAAAACTGCGTTGCTCAATAACTTCTACAAAGCAGGAAGCAATATTAGTTCATCTTCACAGTTGAATGGAGTACCAAGCAGTAAGAAGCCCACCAAACCACTTCTAGGTACGTCATCTTCGTCAGTCACAGTGAACTTATCTACAAACACAAACTCTACGTTATCAGGATTAAAGTTGACATTTGTGGGGAAGTTAAGTATCAAGTTAGGAGAGATCATTAATTGGAAGATCCAAGCAATTAACAATCTGAAGAGCAGGCTCAACTTATCACTTATAGTTCAAAACCCATTGAATTTCAATCCAGTGTATACACCTGGATCTGTTCTGCAGTACCTGCCACCCAACAGTGAAATGAGCGTACAATCTGCAAGCAGCTCAGCAAATGTAATATACTCCAAGACTCAATTACACAGCCTTTACAATTCACTCAAGTTGAAGTCAAGTGGAGTCATTATACTAAGTAATGATATACGTATTGGACCTATGGATCCCAATGCTGTTTTTGAAACCAATATAGTGATTGTTGGATTATCCAAGGGAATATTCAACTTGGATGGAATCAAGATATTTGACGTGAATAGCGGAGATGGTTTGGATTTTGGAAGATTAGTAGAAGTCTTTGTTGTGGAGTGACTAATGACTCATCATTTATGAAGAGTCTTGAAAGAGAAATTAAAGATTGATTTATTTATAGACTATTGGATTTACTTTAAGTCTAGGGATAAGTGATTATCATTTTGAGAGTTTTTTAAGAGATTTTAAAAGATTTTAAAAGATTTTTGCAATTTATAGAGAAAATATACAAAAGAAAGTGACGCAAACAAATAGAGTGTAGTTTTATAAGATAACGGGAGAATATATGACAGGTAACGTCTGGAATGCTAGGACTTGGAGTGAAGTGCTTTCTTTGAAATGTAAAGGTAATATACCGATTATATGTTTACTTGACTTTTAACAGACTCATCATGCTTACCAATAGATACTACCATCAACATAGACAGTTAACAACACACCAACCTAGTGTACTAAGATAATAATAACATAAGGTACCATTACCAAAGAATCAACTTCCATATCTTTCTCACAGTTTAAAAAATCATATAACTCAATTTACTCATTCTCAAACCCTGCTGCAATCACCAAATAAGAGTCAACGTCTATGTCACCAACCTCATTGTGTAACTCAAACATTACTCACATTTTCTGGCCCGAAGTTTTTGACAACCCATTTAGTCATAATTTTTCACGCGTTGCCGCACAAAGTGTGAAGAGTCATTCCTGCATATCATTAATGGGTTATCGTGATAGTGAAAGGGAGTGATAGCAAGAATTTGTATAAATAGAGTGAAAAATCCCTTTGATAAGTTAGCTAATAACATTGACCATGTCTACACCAGTTACATTACATTTGAGAGCCGAAACCAAGCCAGCTGAAGCTAGAGCAGCTTTGACACCTACTACAGCCAAGCAATTGATTGATGCTGGGTTCAAGGTTTATGTTGAGAAATCATCCCAGTCTATTTTTGAGACTGCTGAGTATGAGAAGGCTGGTGCCACAATTGTTCCTGAAGGATCGTGGAAGGAGGCACCAACTGATAGAATTATCTATGGGTTGAAAGAGTTACCTGAGACCGAGACATTCCCATTGGTACATGAACATATTCAATTTGCTCATTGTTATAAAGACCAAGGTGGATGGAAAGACGTTTTGAAGAGATTCCCTGCTGGTAAGGGTACTTTATACGACTTGGAGTTTTTGGAAAATGACCAAGGTAGAAGAGTTGCAGCTTTCGGATTTTATGCCGGTTTTGCTGGTGCTGCTCTTGGTGTTTCTGATTGGGCTTGGAAACAGACTCATGACGACTCTGAGGACTTGCCTGGTGTTGAAGCTTACCCTAACGAAGGTGCTTTGATTGCTGACGTCAAGAAATCATTGGACGCAGCCTTGAAGAAGAATGGTGGTGTATACCCAACTGCTTTGGTCATCGGAGCCTTGGGTCGTTGTGGCTCTGGAGCCATTGACTTTTTCAGAAAAGTTGGTATCCCTGATGGAAACATCACCAAATGGGACATGAAAGAAACTGCCAAGGGTGGCCCATTCAAAGAAATTGTCGACTCGAACATCTTCATCAACTGTATCTACTTGTCGCAACCAATCCCACCATTCATCAACTATGAAACCTTGAATGTTCCAGACAGAAAATTGCAAACTATAGTCGATGTCTCAGCTGACACCACTAACCCACACAACCCAATCCCAGTGTATGAGATTGCTACCACATTCTCTAAGCCAACTGTTAGGGTGAATACCACTGCCGGACCAAAATTGTCGGTGAATTCAATCGACCACTTACCTTCATTGTTGCCTAGAGAAGCCTCTGAATTCTTTGCCAAGGACTTGTTGCCATCGTTATTGGACTTGCCAAACAGACAAACTTCCCCAGTATGGGTCAAGGCCAAGCAATTGTTTGACAAACACGTTGCTAGATTGGATTAAGGGTGTCTGGTTTTCTTATTTCTTTTAATGTATATTTAAATTATTGCCCATAATATGGCTACTTGTTAAAATTTACTGTAGATGGTATCTTTCAATATGCTTCAATTATATTTATAACCTGTTTATACACAGCAACTATTCTAAAGTCACAGTGACTCTTCTCTTTTTGCTCTTCTTGGTCTTTTTTGGGACCATTACTCTCTTTATTTCACCATCAGATTCATATTCTGATTCGCTTTCCACATCAACTCCGAGAGCATCGTAACGCTTCTTCATGGTTTCAACCTTTTCAACAGATTCTGATGTTACTGCAACACAGTTCAATCTTTCGCCTGTGTCGTACACAGCAACCTGGTCTCTGACCTTACTTGATATGTTCCACACAACTATTTTTCCATCTGATGATACTGAGATCATGTATGGAACACCTAATGTTTCTACTGGGTGTGTGTAAAAGGTGAAGCCCTTTATACGGTTGGTGTGTCCTCTCAATGAGAATTCTGGCTTGATTTCTTCTGGCTTCGAGTCCCATACCTTCTTCTCGTCTTGGTCAGTTGGGAGTTCTATTTTCTTAAAGTCGATGAAATCAATGGTACCATCTCCATGTCCAGTCACGATATATTCAGTACCTTCGATTTTGGCAATTTCAAAGTGCATCAAGGTTGATTTGAATATCACCTTCTTCACAATCTTAGCACTAGCTGTGTTATAGATAAGGATCTGGTTCAACAATCCAATGAAAAAGTAGTTACCATCCAAAGACCATCTCACAGTTTCACCTTGTTGACCTAAATGGTCTCTTCCCTTTATTTTCAAAATAGCAGCTTTCTTTGCAGTCATAAGGTTCCATAATCTGATGGTTTGGTCCTTGGATACAGAAATCGCAACTCTACCTGAAGGGTGGATAGCCAAGTCATTGATTTTGTCTGTGTGTCCCTTCAAAACTCCGAATGTCTCCCAGTCTTTGGTTCTCCATATTATGATTTTCCCATCAGCAGAACCTGACAAGAGCCATTTACCTGTTTTCTCAGTAGTCTCATCCACTTGCAAGTCACGAGTAACCGAGCTTTCGTCCGAGAATCTGAGTGCAGTGATAGATCCCTGGTGGCTTAATAAGTTACCCAATTCCTTTCTCTTTTGCAAGTCATAAATTCTAATATGCTCATCGTTAGAACCTGTCACCAAGTAACGTTTGGCAACATCGATTGTCTTGACAGATAAAGTGTGAGCCTGGAAGTGAAATATAGGTTGGAAAAGAGCATCACGCTTACCATTAGGGTCCAACATCACAGACACACACAACAAGTTGTGTTCGTACGAGCCTGCCATAATTCTAAACTGAATAGAAGTAGATGAAGTGTTTGCAACTTTAGTAGTATTGGAAGAGTTTTTTAAACTCGACTTAAGATCAACAACATCCTGAACATCCTTAGATGCCTGAGTAGTCTCTTTAGGTGTCTTCACAGCAACCTTACTAGCTTTCTTCACCATCTTTAAAGTACTTGGAAATGAGATGAGTTCAAAAAAAATAAGCAGCCAAAAATTCACTGGAGATCAAAAAATCGCATTTGCAATCGAAAACAAACGACGAGAGGCCTGAGGAATAAAAGGAGTTTGAGTGAACGTCTCTGGGTATAGTATAGTAAAGTAAAGGTTGTCAATTAAAGTAGTGGGATAATGGTTCAAACACAGAAGACGCCGTCGCAGCATAATTCGACGTTATTTATATCGCCTATGGTAACGGGCAAACGACAGCTGGAGGTGTTTATTACACCACCGAATCCACAGCAGTCGACGTTATTTGATACGCCTGGGTCTACGCAGTCGCTGTTTTTTAATTTGGATCGTACAAATGCCAACCATTCACAAGAACCTCCTTCGAATACAAGTCGTAATGTACCTAATGAACCGCTTACGCAAGCGGAGAAGCTAAGGCTTTGGAGACATGACGCTTTAATGCAACATCAATACAAATCGGCTGAGTTTATCGGAGACAAAGTGCTTGCACTTACAGACGACCCCAACGACGCATTCTGGCTTGCACAGGTGTACATCAACAATGGCAATTACTTGCGGGCCAAGCTGCTATTGACACTGAAACCTGAGTTTGAAAAGTCCGTGAGCTGTAGATACTTGGCAGCATTGTCACTTATAAAGCTTGAGCTTTGGGATGATGCACTCGACTTAATTGGTGAGCTGAACCCTTTCCGTAAAGACGACAACTACCAGGTACGCAACAGCGACGGAGGTATCAAATTAGAAGCACTGATGTGTTTCTTACGAGGAAAGATATATGCTAACCAAAACAACTTTGAACGAGCCAAAGAGTGCTACAAAGAAGCGATCTTGGTGGACGTCAAATGCTTTGAAGCGTTCAATGAACTCATCAACAATAACTTGATGACACCCATGGAAGAATGGGACTTCATCACAACACTCAACTACAGGGACGCCGACGACAATGACGAATTAATCAAATTGTTGTACACCACAAGGCTCAGTAAGTACTTAAACGTAACCAAGTTTGACGAAGCAGAACATATATTGAAGGACGAGTACAATTTGGGAGACAATGCAGATATACTCGGAGCTCGTGCAGATTACTTGTTTATCCAGTGTAATTTCGACGAATGCTTGTTGGTGTGCGAGAAGATTCTTTCTCAAGACGCATACAACTTTGACATCTTGCCTAACTACTTGCTGTGTTTGCATGAATTAGGAGGTAAAAACAAATTGTTCTTGAAGGCACATCAGTTGGCAGAAAACCACCCCAACTCCTCTGTTACGTGGTTAGCTATAGGAATATACTACTTGTCGATTAACAAGATTATAGAAGCCAGAAAGTTTTTCTCCAAGGCAACGCTTCTCAACCCTAACTTTGGTCAAGCGTGGATCGGGTTTGCACATACGTTTGCAGCTGAGGGTGAGCATGAACAGGCAATCAGTGCGTATGCATTTGCAGCCAGACTTTTTCCCGGAACACACTTACCCAATTTGTTTCTTGGAATGCAGCACTTGCAGATGAACAACTTAAACTTGTCTGAGGAGTACTTGCTCACACTGTACCGTATTTGTAACAGCGACCCACTTTTGCTCAACGAGTTGGGAGTTATCAATTTCCATAAGAACAATTTGGTGAAGGCTGAGTTGTTCTTGAGCGAAGCTCTTAGCGCAGCCAAGTACTTGAACTCGGATTCCAAAACATGGGTCTCGATCCATGCTAATTTGGGACATGTATTCAGACGGGGAAACCAGCCATACAAGGCCTTGGATTGTTTTAACCAAGTATTAAAGATTAGTAATAAGGACGACTCCAACGTGTTGGCAGCCATGGGACTTATCTATTTAAAGTTGGGAAACTTTTTCAAGGCTATAGATATTTTGCACGATGCGTTGGGGGTATCACCATCTGACCCTGTAGCGTCTGATTTGCTAAAGAGAGCGTTGGAGCTGAATGCAGAGAACAGTGGTGTATTCATGGGAAGTGTGGGGAAGAAGGTTGATGTGCTGTCACAGTTGAAACAACAATCACAGAGACCGAAGTTGATGCATCTTGGAAGTATAGAATCTAAGAAGGGATCCATTAACAAGTTCATGACTCCATTAAATAACAAGACCCGGATACTCAAGAGAGGAGACTTTCTGGAGCCTGTAAGAGAGTTTGAGGGCCAAGGAATAGAGAGACAGTCTAGTGAAGACATGAACTTGATTGCACATAATTTAATGAAGGGAGAGGAATCTAGTGATGATGGAGATGAAGTAATGGATATCGAGAGTGATTAGTGAAGGGGGGAATGGAGCGGAGGGTGTATTATATATCAAGGTATAGGAGGAAGAGTATTATTTGATTGAATGATTGAGCGTAAATAAGAGAGTAGAGTAGAGTAATGGAGTATTATAAGGAACCACATAAAAGGGAGTGCAAAGAGAAAACAATTGAGGAGAACAATTGAATGAATAGAATAGAAGAACAATCGAGTTATGAACAATTGTTAAGGAAACCATGAATCTTGAGGTATAATAATGTACAAGAGATATAGATTATATTGAAATAGATCAAGATTAGTTCATAGTATAGCTAGGCTATTCACTAGATCACACAATTAAGTAAATATACAAGGTATCAATTGATTATATATAGATACAACAAGTCCACGTATCCCAACCAAACCAAGTCCAATTATACTCTACTCTAAAGAAGAACATTCCAACAACGTCAACAACGTGAAGAATGTTCGGTGATAACCGTTACCCCAGGGCTCAATTATCAGATCTCATAAAATTCTTGACCTCAACAAACCGACATCATTACGCAACAACCAAACATTAATAATCATCAACCCTTAAAAACCAATATACAACATGAATATCAATACTAACACTAATCACGTTGCAACTAAGACAACCCCAAATTGAAGAAGAACTATTTTAAACTACATTGTTTGTGCTACGTTTTCTCTATTCCTAATGTTTATTTGTTTGTGGTTCCAGAAACACTTCCTGATTCGGAACCACAAGATGATCTCGTTAGTTAAGTAAAGGACACAATATAGGGACTGATCCAAAATTAAGGTGAGAAGATGAGCCTTGATGAAACTAGAGACGCACTAGTGGTAGTCTTTAAGTTTTTGTACTTTGAGTCCCCCGTACATGTGCTAGACTTTCCCCTTTTTAATACTGGTTAAATCCATTTGTGTAAATCATCCCATCGTCACCACTTAACATCGTGTTTATCTTTTCTTCTCGTAACCATTTTATATATTAACTAATCGCATGTTTACTTTAACGATCCCACTGAGCCATGCTTGTATATATATATATAGTTCATTAATCATCCCTCCTCATCTGTTAACAAAATTTTTTAACGGACGAATATACGAGACGAGGCCACTACCACCCGGGATCTTAAGGAAGCAGTAATTGTGCTTATTTTTTTACAATCCTTAACCTAATCACCCTTGTCCCTCTTGTGCGTTTTTCATTTCCATTCTATACATACCTGTTGATCGTGTTGATTGGCTTACTTTTTTACGGCTAATCTATATCAAGTAAAAGTGTGTCACCAAGGAAACATTTTTTTGTACTCGTACTTCTTTGTCTACACTTGACGACACAAGGTACAGATTAAGTCATTAGGAGGCCCCAATTTTTGTTGTGGACCTGTGTGTGTGTGAAAGCAGCGTAGGTTGATTGCATTGCCTTGTCTTTCTCCTTCCTCCTCCTTACCCCCCATCCCCCCCCTTGTACTAGTCAATTTATTTAGATTTGGGGTTTTGCATATATTCACGCGTGTTATGAATACTCATTCACCCTTAAACAACACTGGGCCTCGTGAGCCTCAGATCTTGTGTGTGAACTTCAACCAGGATCAAGGGTGTTTTGCTGTAGGCCATGAGAGTGGTTTTCTTGTTTACAATACCAATCCGCTTGATATGCGTGTCAAACGCCACTTCTCCACAAGTGGATTGACAAGTGGTGAGGGCCGTCTACTGACTCTGCTGGCTCATTCCCTGGGTTCTGGCTCAGGTTCAGGATCTGGCTCAGGATCTGGTTCAGGATCAGGATCAGGATCTGGTCTGTCTCCTCCCATATTATCAAGCTCTCCTCCACTGCAGCATCAACAACCGGTTACAGTACCCGCAGGGTCGGGTATTGGCCACATTACAATGCTTCATAGAACGAATTATCTTGCACTCGTGGGCGGTGGAAGAAGCCCAAAGTTTGCCAACAATAAGTTAATCATCTGGGATGATCTCAAACGTAAGAACTCTTTGAGCTTAGAATTCACTTCACCTGTTGTGAATGTTCTTCTTTCACGTGTGAGGATCATTGTTGTATTACAGAACCAGGTACTTGTTTATGGATTCTCAGCCCCACCACGCAAGTTTGCCACTTATGATACAATCGATAATGAACATGGATTAGCTGATTTGTCAGTTAACCTGGCCTCACCCTCATCAAACACAAATAATAATAACTCACCAATAGTGAATGAATTTGGAAGCTCTTCACCTCCAACATCTTCATCATCATTATCATCTAAAGAATCCAAATACCAAACCCTTGCATTCCCTGGGAAACAGGTGGGACAAATCCAATTGGTGGATGTATCACCTCAAGGCCAGGAAAAGAACTTGGTCAGCATCATCAAAGCACATAGACTGAAAATAAGATGTCTCTCCTTAAATAGACTGGGGACATTGGTAGCTTCAGCATCAGAAACAGGAACCATTATTAGAGTACATTCAACACATAACACTGCATTAATGTACGAGTTCAGACGGGGTCTTGACCGTGCAGTCATTACATCTATGAAGTTTTCCCACAACGATTCAAAACTTGCCGTTCTCTCTGATAAACATACATTACATGTGTTCAACTTGGTTTCTGGAGACCTGCTGCTGGACCTGTTGGACTCACAGCCAAAACTGTCGTTACCACTGAATAGAAGACATATTTTACGCAACTTCCCATTACCGTTGCCAATACCCCAATACTTTAAGTCAACCTGGTCTTTCTGCTCTGTCAATACAACACAATACCACACAGACTTCCCACAGATTAATGACTCTGGAGTAATTGGATGGTCCGGCAACGACACTGTGATTATAGTATGGAAATTAAAACGGACATGGGAAAAGTACGTCATCAACGAAGTCAAAGCAACTTCAGAAGAAACCTCGTCTACATGGGACTTGGTCAGATATAGCTGGAAGAGTTTGGATGGATAGAAAGGCCGCAAACATCTTATTAAAATACATTCATAATTGAATGTTTTAGAGAAAACATTTTGATATTCTTTCAGTCTCATTAATATATACAAGAGTGGAGGTATTTAGTCGACTATTTCACATAGTATTCGCTCATACATTTTCTTTTCATCTTTGAATGAGTCCCATTGTCTGCCGTGGAAGTTTCGTACAAAGCGAAGAGCAGCAGATTCATTTTTGAAGCGAATGATTTGGGAGTGGGCTTGTCTGAGAGGGTCATTAAGGACAGTTGTGAAAGCATCCAGTGTCAAGTCATAGTCCCAGAGCATTCGCAGGAGGGTATGTTGTGAAAGTCCCCAAGGTAAGTTACGGACAATGACAGTGGACTTGCGAGTAGTGGAGTCAATTAGTTTCCTGATTAGTTTATAGTCTATGTGGTTTTCATTATCGCGTGAGAGAAGTTGTTGGATCAACTTCATTTTAATTGGAGCATATTTGAACAAGTCCGATACTGGTATATGTTGAAATAAAGTATTATTCAAGTACAGTAGTGGGTTCTGGTGATTAACTGGGCCTTCCTTTTTTAAATTATCAATTAGATTGACACCATCCAGTCCTAGAAAGGGTGAGGTTATACTCTTGAGACGATTGCCATCCATGTGCACAAATCGAAGGTTGATACCTATACCGTTTATAGACTTATTCTTGGTTTCGCTCAAGTAGACACAGGCATCGACATAAGAAGGGAATATCAAGTAGTAACCATCTTCAAATTGTAATGTCAAAGGATTACGCAGTTTCACTGCTTCTAGTTGAACATCTTCACCTTTAGGAATTTCATAAACACGATCTCTATGTACTGGGTATAAGTTAATGAAATCCGAGTTTGAAATGTAAGCATTTTTACATTTAAACCATAGCACGTTTGACTGAAGATGTTTCTTTGAATCTGGAATCTCCAACACCGCATCAGTCTTTGGTCTTTGGTTCCACTGATTTTGCATCAACCCATCCAATATAGACGGAGGAAGGGAAGTAGCACCATCATCTTTCTTCCCATAATTATACAAGAACTTTCGCACAACAGGTACCTTAGGAGCAACCTCATTAGAAGCAGCCGTAAACAATAAACTAGCTAACCTCTCAGTCGACTCTTTAGTCAACTTCCCAGTCATTTCTCCACTCAATCTTTTTTGGTGACTTTAAATAAAATCAGGTCCAAATTTTAGTACCGACGAATTCGTAGAGGGAAAATTTAATTTCGTTTACTCCAAAGTAAAGAAGAAACCAAAGGTTCAAGTTATTGGAACGCAGATATTCCTGAACTTTGGTCGACTTGGATTATTGAATCTTATCATATTTCAAGAAGCAGATCATTGCGTTATTGAAAACTTGAATTAAGTTCTCATAACAAGATTCCTTGTGTGTATCAACGCTCCTTTTTTGCCCCCCTAACGTTCAAATCAGGTTCCCCTAAAAGGATTCTAACTTCTTTTGTTAAACCAGTGTTTGAAAAAGGTATCTGGGCTTGCCAACATTGAGATCTTGCCTCATATATTCTAGGTCAAAGTACAATTTCCAATACGTCGTTTTCACAGTCGACTATCCAACATTTATTCAGATCATTTTTAGTTGAGTACAAGGAATAATAATGCCAGCAGAAACCATATGGTCTCATAATACTGGCGCCGGTAGTAGCACGGGCGCTAGTTCGCCGATCCAAGCCAACGCACAGTATAAGTCTGTATTGGATCAAGTGGACCCCGATGTCGCCCGTTTCTTCTCGAGCGGAGGCGGCGCCTCTGGAGAGAGACGGTTTTCGTTGAATGATGGTAGTGATATTGATACTGGATTCTTTGGTTTGAAAAAGGGTTCTTTATCTGCAATCACTGCCCCTGTAGGCGGTACTACTGCCAACATCCACAGTCATAACCACGGCCCTCAACAACAGGGTGGAAGCAGATTGAACTTCGGAACCGCCTCTATTAGTGGCGGAATTGCAAGCAGACACCCTCCGCAAGATAGTTTCTTACAAAAGTTCTCCACTGTTGCAGACGCGACAAGAGAGATTGAACTTCTGAACGGATTGTCGAAATTAGGCTTGGAAAACCCATCGTCCAGAAGAACAAGCTTCAACAATGAGTCATTGAAGAAACCGTTTGGAGACTTTGGAAACACAATAACCTCTCCGCACGGCTCAATGAATGAAAACTTGAACATGCCAGCCGCACGTACTTCACGACACCAGTCTATAAGTGAGAAGATTGACCACTACAACTCAACTTCTCCTATTCAAGCCTCGGCAACTTTATCAATCAACTCGGACTTGAACGAACAGAATGCTGCTAACGCAAACAACCCTGCGGTACCACTTAATTTTTGGAACCCGGCAACTGCCACCTCGTTTACGCCTACCTTGTACAATTACTTTAGTGAAGCACAAGCGTTCCAAGCAGGTCCAGGCGGCGCTGGTGGATTTGTAGTACCTCCACCTGCTCCACCCCTGGACTTCAATCCATACATGGTCCGCAACAATCAAGGAGCAGCCCCACCACCACCACCACAACATCCTGGAAACCCCAACCTTCCTTTCATGATCCCATCTCCACCTCCTCCACAATTTATGGACCCAAACTTCTATAATATGATGGGTTACGGCATGCAACCCGGTGAAGAAGTAAATGGCGGTGGACGCAATGAAGAAAAGGGTAGCTCAAGCGACGTTTCTTCCAACTCCAACAACGACCGCGAAGCACCAAACAAGGAAACTCCTGAACCGTCAAGCGATGATAAAAAGGGACGTGGACAAGCTTCAATTGGTTTAGGACGCCAAGGCCCATCAGCTCCTGTGTCTGCCTTTATGTTCCACCCATTCAACCCCTACCAAATGTACCAACAGTACCCTCCAATGAACCCAATCCTGCCACCTATGGAGAGCAACTCTCCAGCTTTTGAAAGGGCACAAGCAAGCTCCCTGCCCCCAGTCAACAATGCTACACCCACTTCCACAACACCCAACACTAGTAATAACAGTAGTAACAATGCCACAAACAACAACATCAACAACAACAAGAGAAAAAACGGAAAGGTCAATGCTTCTACGAATAACTCAAACGGTGCTAACGGGAAGGGTAATGGAGGTAACCACATTTACAGGTCCCCATTATTGGAAGAAGTTCGCTCAAACTCTAAGAGCAAAGAATACTTTTTGAAGGACATTTATGGACATGCTATTGAATTTACTAAGGATCAATATGGATCCAGGTTTATTCAACAGAAGTTGTCGGATGCATCTGATGAAGAAAAGGAAGTTATCTTCAACGAGATTAGAAATATTTCGTACGAGTTGATGACTGACGTATTCGGTAACTATGTTATTCAAAAGTATTTTGAGCACGGGTCTTACACTCAGAAACAAGTGTTATTGGAGAACATGTCTGGCCATATCTACGAGTTGTCCTTGCAGATGTACGGTTGTAGAGTGATACAACGTGCTTTGGAGGAGATTGACTTGCCTAGTCAGGTAAAGATTGTAGAAGAGTTGAAGGAGTACGTGTTGGTATGTTCCAAGGACCAGAACGGTAACCACGTTATCCAAAAGTCGATTGAGCGGATTCCTTTCGATAAAGTTAAGTTCATTTTGGATAGCTTGAGTAATCAAATCTACCACTTGTCTACGCACCCATATGGATGCAGAGTCATTCAACGTTTGCTCGAGTTTAGCGATGTGGCAGACCAGAATGCAATTTTGGAAGAGTTGAATAGATTTATCTTCTACTTGATCCAAGATCAGTATGGTAACTACGTAATGCAACATATCTTGGAAAGAGGTGAGTCCAAAGACCGTGAGGCCATTTTGACTGTGGTTTTAGGGTCTGTTGTAAATTTTTCCAAGCACAAGTTTGCATCGAATGTCATTGAAAAGTGTATCAAGTTTGGAACTTTAGAGCAAAGACGTCGTATCTTGCACGAAGTTATGCTTGGTAACGAAGACTTCAAGATTGACACTGTTGCAGATGACTCACCCTTGGCTCTTATGATGAAGGATCAGTTTGCCAACTATGTTATCCAAAAGTTGGTTGAAGGATTTGACTCAAAGAGTGAAGAGAAGCGGATATTAATTGTCAAGTTGAGACAATACCTCAAGCAGATTTCATCGAAGAACTCGTACGGTAAGCACTTGGCCTCTGTTGAGAAGATGATCATTGTTGCCGAAACCGCGTTGATTGAGGCTGACAACCATTAAAAACTGTCTAAAGAGAAAACACCATTTGTATATATGTTGATTGCTTTATTTCCCATCATTTTCTAGTATTTATTCTATGTTTATAGTTTTTGTTTCACCAAAAGCACTTGCCAAAGTGCTGAATAGATTGTATATATGAACCATGAGGAAAAGTGGGAAGTCCTTTGTAGTGGATTAAAAGAAAATGGAGTAATTGTAATTGTGCATATCGAAAAAAATAGAACACAAATAAAGAAGCTTCCATAGCAATTTCGGCTTCATTAACTCCGTCAAAACCAGCTATCTCCTCACAAATAGAATCCCACGTCCTCAATGTCACAACCAAGTATCTTAAGATAAGACTGCTTAATTGCCACGTTATGTCCGTAACGAGTGAGTAAGCAGGACTGTTTGTGGCCTCCAAAACACGGCTTAGAAAATGCTATTTTTCAAACACAATAACGGCTGAATTGCATCACTTGCATCAAATGAAGCTAAGAAAGGCTAAAGTACGTTATAAACGAAAACTCCTGGTATCTCCATGTTAAAGAGATTTCATTACAAAAGTATAAGAGTGGGTGAATATGTCAGCAAGCAACGGTGATAGACGGTGTGAGTGGGGTGGCGAAAGGGTTTGAGCTAATATAAAAATGGGGTCAAATGCTCGTAGAAGATAGCAATAAAAACAATAAGCAAACGAAAATGGTTGAAGCAGTTCCAGATTATTTCAAAGGATTCGGTGTCGATAAGCCCGAGAATTGGGCTCACCCTAAGTTGGTAGAGTACAAGAGAAAGCAGATTAACCCAAATGATGTGGTTGTGAAGAACATTGCTTGTGGTTTGTGTGGATCAGATTTGCACACTATTCAAGGAAACTGGGGTCCATTGGCTAGAAAGGATTTAGTTGTTGGACATGAAATTGTTGGACATGTTATTGCTGTTGGTGACGCTGTTAAGTCTATTAAGGTAGGCCAAAGGGTTGGTATTGGAGCTCATTCGTCTTCATGCAGAGATTGCAAAAGATGTGCAAATGACAATGAGCAGTATTGTCGTGACGCAGTTATGACATACAGTAGTTCTGATGCTAGGAGTAACAACTACGCTACTCAAGGTGGATACTCTTCTCACTCAATTGCTGATGAACAATTTGTTTTCCCAATCCCAGACGGATTGGACACTAACATTGTTGCTCCATTGATGTGTGCTGGTTTGACAGTTTTTTCACCTTTGGTGAGAAACCTTGGATACGACCAAAAGGGTAAGACAGTTGGTGTTATTGGTATTGGTGGGTTAGGACACTTGGCAATTCAATTTGCGAACGCTCTTGGAGCAAAGGTTGTTGCATTCCTGCGCTCCTCTTCCAAAAAGGAAGAAGCTTTCAAATTGGGAGCCTCTGAGTTCGTCGCAACTGCCGAAGACAAAAACTGGCAAGAAAAGTATTATGGAGAATTGGACTTGATTATCAACTGTTCTTCTGGTATTGACACTGACCTTGCCCAGTTCTTTCCAACCTTGGATGTGGGTAGTAAGTTTGTGGCTGTTGGAGTTCCAACTACTGAAGACATGTTTAGCTTTAAGGCTTTAGGTTTCTTCGGTAACGGTCCAAACTTTGGCTCTTCAAATATTGGTTCCAAAACTGAAGCACTCAAGATGTTGGATATTGCCTTGGAACATAACGTGAAGCCATGGATAGAGACAATTCAAATTGGAGAAAAGGGATGCAACGAAGCTTTGACAAGAGTTGACAAAGGTGACATCAGATACAGATTTGTATTCACCGGTTACGACAAGGCCTTTAACTAAAGTGTTTAGAAAATTCAATTTTTTTTGTACTGCCGTAGAAATTATTCACAACTTTTTTGCACCCAAAATTAGAGAGAAAAAATACTGCAACAGTTAAAATCAACAATGAAATCAAAGTGTTTAAAGCATCACCATAAATCCTCGATTGTGGAGCTTGATATAAAAAATTGCAACGTCGTTCTATACATTACTTGAATGGCGAGCTTATCAAAAGAATTCTGCTTTCAGCTGGGGCTGAGCGTGTTTTGAAAGCTATTGTTTTGTTCGTACGGTAAACTACATTAATACACTCTTCCTGATGCATCAAATGTCATATGACTTCTGTCAAAATCAATGTATTATTAGGCTGTACTATACCTTGTTATAAAAGTTATAAAAAGAAACCGTTAAAGTTTTGTAAATGTAGAAGAGCAAGCAAAATAACCTCTGTCTCCCTAATTGAAGAACCTTACAATTCTTTTAAAGTTGTGTTCAGCCTCTTTATAAATTTATCAGAGCATTAAGGGAAGCAAATTGGTCTAGTTTACCTTATCATCTGTACTAATTTCCTATAATCTTTCACAGGTGCTCAATATAAGACCTGAACGTAATTAAGAAGGTAACCCGAGTCTAAATTTTCCGGTCGTTATACATCTATTCCAGGTTCGAAGAAAAGTAACTTAGGTTAGGACTTCAAAAGTTGTTTGGAGCACTTGACACAGGGATATAAGTAAAATAAACAAAGGTTATTGAGGGTTAACCAGGCCAACTCAAGGTAACAACATTTGTTTAACACCAATTCACTCCTTATCGTGCATAATATCCGTGCTAAAATACCAGTACAATCTTGAAGTCAAGGAAAACCCAAGCACACGAAGAGTAATGAGCTTTCAATACACAAGTAAATGGTCTATTTGAAAATTCGATTAGATCAAATTGCTACCACAAAAGTGCCAGTCCAGTCACGGCTCTCATACTTGAATCTTCCGATTACTACTAAAATTCCATAGACTCTCTCCCACAGGTTGATCCGCTTACAACTTTAATTTTGCATGTTTAAATGCTCTTCATCTATATGATTTGGGACAGGGATTACAACATTGTCGATTACGTAAAACTGGTGATGTAATTAAACTAACTTTATAAATTAAGTCGTCATATTATCATTATATACATGTAATTATATCAAGTGCAAGCCTATTACTTCCTTGTAATTCTATTAATTGCAGACTTGATATGCCCAATGAGATTCTAAACAGAGATAACTCAAAGTGGGCGAGTGGCGAAAGATGTTGGCAGATCTTCGAAAATTGTTAGCAAACATGTGGTCAACAGCCGTTGCTTGTCTCCTTTGTGGATATTTTCTTCGCTATTCTAAAGAAAATCTTCTTAGTGAATTCTATTGGAGTTTGACTTCAAAGAGCCATACTGTTTTACCTCAGTTCTATTCTTAGGTGTTGATCAGAGTCAGAATGAACGGATCAAGAGTGTTACTGCTGGTCGGTCTTTTGTACTCAGTATGAACAAAGAGAAGAATAAAAAAGGCAAAAAAATATATCTAGCTGATCTGCTGGTATCTCACACCCGCATAGTTTTGAAGTCCAAGTGGCTGATGCTCAAGTAGCACTAAACGATGTTTGGACTTCCAGGTGCAACTTTTCCCATGATGGAGTTGCTGAGTCCGAAATATGCGTTTTGTACAACTGCTTGAGACGCAGTGTTTGCAACTCTTTTCTTGAACCTTGAGCTTCGTTAGTTATGATGAGGCTGTATAAGGTGATCCATTGTAAGAGTTTCAATTCGTTCTTAGTTGTAAATACACTTTTGAGTTCACATTTGGTGACAGTCAAAGAATCCTTTGAGTTTTCTGGTTCGAATGCTTCCAATGTTGGAGTTACTTCTGAATCTTTAGACCAAGCATTGGCAAAGTCTTTTTGCAACGATTCGTATTCGTCATCAGAAGAGTTGAGTGATGCTTGGTTCTCATCAAAGGTGTGTCTGATTTGGTTAAGGCTGAGGAGAGAAGTTGAGCTGCTTGCAATTTCATTGTTACGATCCTTTGGGGCGTTTGGTGATCTATTGTTCAAGTGTGCCAAGTCAGCACCAATCGAGCCACCAGGGTGTTTGAGTGAGAATTTTCGCCTCCTAACAGACAAGTCTTGTTCTACCATTTCCAGCAAAGCCAATACTGCAGCATCAGCTAAAACCAACAGTAAGGTGGCCAGCACCGTTGGTGCAGGTAAACCATGAATAGCATCTTCGTTCAACGAAGCTGGCAACTCAGCATACAAAAGTGACGTAATTTGTGGGTGTTCAGATAACTTGGAGACCTTGTTACAGGTAAGTAATATTATGGATACTTCTTCCAGTATGTGGGGCAATAACTGTAAGAGTTCTGGGGTATTCCCACTAGCAGTGACAAATACAAGACAGTCACGTTGCTCATTAATAACACCCAAGTCACCGTGCAACGCCTCCAGCGGATGCAAAGCAGTCGAGTACAATGACAACGAGTTAAGAGTAGCAACGAGCTTGTTGGCAATCTTGAAAGACTTTCCAATTCCGCACACGACGATTTTCCCCGACTTGTATTGCAACGTCTCGTACAAGATCAGCAAAGAATGCTTTAACTGCTGCTGCGAAAAATGGTCAGACTGGTATTGGATTCTTAGGTTGTTAAGCGCGTCATTCTGACTGAACAAGGTCTTATTGACCGAGTCTAAAGCCAGCTGTGTACAAATAGTATTAGCATATGACATTATCCTCTTCCTTCACGAATGTGGTACTTCAAAATACGTCCCACTTCAAAGTATTTATGTCAATGAGCTGAATTTGACTCGCATATGGAAAAACGATTGCGGAAATAAAAAGAAAGAAATTGTAGACTTCGTGCTGGTAATTAATGCCGTACCGCAATAGAAAATCCGACGGTCACAAAGGTTACATCATCAGTATACAGTCCCCACATTAGTGATACCGACGACGGACAGCCGGGCAGAGTGTACCGCTTACTAAAGGGGCCTTATCAGCCATACGTGTGGCTTGGGAGGAGGCAAATCTATTCTTTGTTCACTATCTATTAAGAGGTAATCTTCAACATGATCAGTTTAGTAATTATTTGTCACTACAACTCGAGCCCTCTCTCTGTTTTAAGTTCTCATTAGTTACAATTCGAAAGATTTCATTCCTATTGATCTGGACCTTCGATATTATTACCCATCATGGCACGTGCAAACACATTTCGTGGTTACAAGTCACGTCAAATACTCTATAGTTACACCACCACACAATGGGGTTCGGAGTGTCTCCTTCTTGTATGGATCTAAGGGGTTTAACCAATAAACTCCGATTACGAATTCAATTTGCCACTTGGAAGCAATCTGTCAGTGTCATTTCTTTGCTAAATTGTGTTATGATCAACTTGTTTGTGCTTAATCCTGGGGAACTCGGATCGGTTGATCTTATTATCTTTACATATTGTAATTATACATGGTTTTTACTAAACGCTTGCTTTCTACGTTTAGTGTAACGAGTACAGCCTTCATTTAAATTGATGCAAATCTGAAACATCAACCATATTTTTATATACCGATGATGCATACTTTAACACGTGTAGGAGTTAAACTCCACCAACTCGTACAATTCACTGGCTTTATCTTCTGCATCATCCAAATACTCGTACCGAGATTCTGTGTTCCCGGTGAGGTTATTTGTGATCATTTCCATATTATGCGTTGATGGCATTTCATCTTGTAATTGCTTGTATGTTTTTAATGTTCTTTCCCGAATATGTTGGATCTGACTCACTCTCTGGGACCAATTCGACCAATTAGACTGACTTCTAGAGTGTTCATGCCACACGTTGGCAAACGCGTTGGCTGTGTGACACAAATTCCGGATGAAAAGTGCCAAGTTATCGCGACTAACCAACTTGAAATGACTCGTCGCAAGGACTCCTGGAACCCCTGAACGACGGTACGTCTTCACCTTGTAATATTCAGTATCACTTCTAGTCTCATCGTCTTCGTCATCGTAACCTCCATCACCATGCGCAAACTTGTCGGCAAAATTATCATCCTCAATAGTATTTTCAACCCTTGTAGTACCTCTCCTTCTTCTTCCACCTTCCTCCGGCTTCTCGTACCGGTATTTGGATTTGGTGTGAGGCGACACAACTATGTTCAAGAAATTGAATTGAGACTTGATCACATTGAAGTTGAATGGAAGTCCTGACTCATCAAAGTAAATGTTCACATGATTGTTTCCAATATGCCGTTTCTTCATATCAACCCGCATCTTATCGCTTATATGTGACTGCTCGCTATTCATCATCGTCGTAACATGAAACATGATTTGAGTGGTTTTATCCCTCCAATATCGTGAGTATTCCCCATCAATACCATTTTCTGTATCTAACCCTCCAGCATGGAGCGTGGAATTTGATCCCTTCAACTTTATCAAACTTCCAATCCCTTCCATAAATTGTTGGTAGTTCTTGGATCCGACCTTATTCAACAATATCTCATCTTCCTTACTTTGCCCATGTCCAATATAGATAATTCCGATTTTATGGAAATATACAGTTGGAATCCGGTCTAATACATTGACAGCTCTTAATAATACAGGGTCTTCCGCTACCGGTATAGGCTTCATTTGCTTATGCATGTTCAAATTGTTAAACAACTGCATAAGATAGTAATTCGAATTCAAAATAGGTTCCTTCGCAATGCTAGAATAGTCAGAAGCTTGTTCACATGTTATTGAAAGCTTCGTAGTACCTGTAGGTCTCCGGATCACAACTGAAGAATCACCATTGAGAGTATTAGTTTCGAAACTAAGTAAGGTATTTCCTAGAATCCAATGGTTTAATGTAACCTTGTCCAAGTCAGCAGCATTTAACAGAAGCTTTTTAGAATGAATCACTGTTAAGGGGAAATCACAATATGTATACCTCACAATGAAATCAATAAACCCAATCGTTTGATTGTCCATTTCATCAGGTAAACTGCTCGAGGCAATCAAGTTCTTGATTAAAAACGATGACAACTTCTTCCTCATATTCAAGTTTATCTTCAAGAACCAACTTGAAATTACTCTGTATGATATACTAAGGATATAGTCACATAAGATTGGTGTTATATTTCCTCCTTGAAACTGAGTAGATGGAGTGTCCTCAACTTCTGCGTCCACACCGTGCTTTTGCAATATCTCCACCTCTGAATCCCCTACATTGTTCGTCTCCCTTTTCTTAACATCATTTGCATATTGAATGTACTTGAATGCAATCCCAAAAACTCGTTTGAACTCTTCAATAGTGAAATTAGATGTCAATGATGGAAGATAAGTTAATGAAATCAAGAACTCTAAAATATGTGAACTGATAAAGATACCAGATATTCTGACTTGTAACTTAGTTAAAATCACAATCAAGTATTTTTTGATAGAAAGTGGGATCTCATGACAGCAGATAGTTAAGATATTGATACAAGGAATTGCTGCTTTCTCCCATGATTCTAATCCATAGATTAACGAATTAATAATTTGGTCCTCATCATGCTTTCCAAACAAATGATGATATCCTAAAAGTGCAGATAATGTCCGTACTATAACTACCTGCAATTCATCTTTCGTAAAAGAAGCAGGAAGTGAAACATTGGAAGGAAGTTTTAACGTTAATTGTTCACAGAGAATACTCTGAAGCTTGGCTATCTGTGCTTCGCAGCCACTAAATAACTTCAAGTTGGATAATTGTGGGCAAAAATGTGCCCACACAAGAGAGTACAACTCCCAGTCATAGAACTCTGAGATCACTATAAGAACAAAGTCTAACCATTTGGTGATATCTATTGTCCACTTTTGGTTCTCCTCGCTCTTCTCATCTTCATGGTCAACTTCATTTTCCACATCGCTTTCATTTTCTGAGTACAATGTGGAGCTGACTTGGTATCTTTTTGCCAACATCAACAACCCAGAAGGCTTATTAAAGTATTTCTCTGGCATATAAGACAACGTTTCCGGATATACCCATTTATAGTTAACGGCTGCTTCTTTGGAAAAAGAACCATTGTTGGTACATCTCCCAAACGAAGTTGAAAGTCCCACCATTTCTTCTGGGAATGCAAAGTATACAAAGTTTTCAGTTGTAACTCTTATCCTAACCAAACATTTACTTAAAATTATGAGTAAGTCGATCAACTTTTCCAGTAATGCATGCTCATACAATGTAATAATGAACTTATAACAACGTTCTGCCTTTTCTCCATCTTTCTGTGCGAATATCATAAGCAATTCGACAACAGACATACCAAGTTTCTGTGACAAAACTTGCGATAGCAAAGAATCTGATGATGATTTTGGAGTAGTATGTGACATAGAACTAAGTGAGACCAAAGTTCGGTAAACTTCTGATGTTTTCTGTGGTGATGTTAATGAAAAAGAATCCAACTCCTTTGTGGGTGTATGGACATCTTGAAGTCTAACTAAGAAGATCTCAAGCATTTGTTTTAAAATCTGCGGTGAAGCATTAACTGCAAAAGCCTTGAAGAAGTTGTCCACAATGAACTCAATTATAATTGGTTCTGTTTCATCGAAAGACTTTTTTAATATTTCAAATATGATCTCATAGCTTATGCTAGTTGAGTTAAAAATTGACGCAGAGATCACAAAGGATTCTTTTATAACCAGTAAACAATGAATCTTTATCTCCACAGAAGTTTTCGGGCTATAATAGAAGTATCTTAAAAGTTTCAAGTTGTTGTCTTTCCACAATGGATTCAACATTGTGCACAACTTCTCTTCTTTGTAAAAATTCAATATAAAGATGATGTTCTCGTCAGACAAATACTGATAATTGAATAATAAAAAGTTAATCAATTTGTCTTTAGGGCTAATCAATTCATGGTTCTCATAATGTAATTGCAAAGAATTACAAATTGACTGTAGGTAGGATTGGTCTTGAGGTGAGTTGACTCTCAATGACTTTAAAACGTCGTAGAGTGACACACTTGCTGATGATAACCAGGTTTGGAAAGGAAATATCTTGTTGAATGAGTGACTGAATGTCACATTGAAGTTTTCTTCATAACAGCTTTTCAAGAATAATTTGTCGTAGCATCTTAAAAATGTAGTGTTAATTAATGGTACACCAAAGTCTATCAGTCGTTTACAAGACTTGAGAATTCCAGTATAGCAACAGTCTAGATCATAGCTGTCCAGTGTCGATGCATGAATTAAAGTAGTCGCTAGGATTTGGATAGCACCTACACACACGTTCAACGGGCGAGTAGATGCGTTTAAAGTTATTGCTTTGAACTTTTGGAGTTCCAGGTTTTCTAACTGATCACATATGGTTTGGATCAATAGTTGTAAATCTTTACCCAAGTTATCACAGCATTCTATAATTGTGTTTTGCAAGTCTTTGTCATCAATAAGTGCATAGACTAAGCAGATAAACTGTATCACATTAGAATAGCACTCATGTGGCATGCTTCCATTCAATAGTACAGTCTGTAGTAAAGTTATGATACTTCGTAATACGTCCAAATCTGTAGTCTGTTCACCTATAATTACACATTTGAGTATTATTGTTGTGATGATTGCTTCATCCAACATGCCGAAATTAAACAACAAGCATTGGTCAATGAATTCGATTGTATCACGTAGCTCTGCTTTCTGGTCTTGTTTATCAGCAAATACAGTCAAGGTAGATTCGAAGAAGGAATATAAGTTCTTCTTGTCATCGTAGATGCAAAATTCTAGAATATCTTTACCCTTGTATGTTAAAGCTTTCAATGCAGATAAAAAGTATGCATACTGTGGGTCAAGTTGGCCTTTGGTATTCTCCATGTATTTCAGAATGTCTTTGAAGAACATTAATCTAGTTGCCACGGACGAATCATTATACTTTATACATTGAATCATCAAGTTAAGCGCTATTTGTCTGTACTTTGTAGGAACTTCTCTATCACACATATTTCGTACCAAGTACCATACTTCAGGTATAGAAGATATAGGAAACTGTTTCAATGAGGCGCCCAACTTAAGAGCTGCGTCTGCTCGTACAGATATATCACTCAGTTGTAATTTGATAAATAGTCCCTGCACTTCTTGGCCTCCACCAACAACAGTTGGATTAATCAAAACAGGAACATTTTTGCTTGACGAGGTAGGTTTGAGTGACTTCGTCAAGGATTTAAAGACACTCCCTAGACCTGAGGACCTACCAAAGGTTGGATGATGTGTAGACATGACTGCTCATACAATGATGATTTATCAATACAGAAAAGTTGGAGAAAAAAGTAACGCGGACTTCAGATTGGATTGTGTTAATATTTAGGTATGAAGAACGATGAGTATTGAGAGATTGTGAGTTACAATTGGTCCAGTTAGCGGTGTGTGTTTATACTTGGAGGGGTCAATAAGTACGATTGACATGGTCATTCCGATATCCAAATGCACTTGCGTTATAATGATTATGTTTATATATATATTTTTAAAGGGATCTTAAGGGTCCCAAATCGAATATATGAAACATGGCGGAATGCAGTGTGATGTATCAGATCACTGTATCAGATCACTCAAATAGAGATGGTGGAAATGAAATGCCCATCAACCTTATACTGAATATCATTTAATCACGAATGTTCACTCAAATACAAATTTATTAACTTGCTCCATTTTAATACTGTCTCTAATTTATTCTATATTTTTAAAAAGTCCTTAACACCAGAACAGATATGCTCTATAATAAAATGGCTTTGTAGCCAACACTTGTTTCTCCTCTTCCAATTCCTGCTTTAAAGCTTCCAAATCGTTTTCACGTCTACCAGAATCAATGTCAAGGTCTTTAGCTCTAAGGAAAAGAATCCAATTCTTTCTCCAGATCTTGTGGCCAAAGTAAAAGAAGATTAAGACAACGAAACCAAGGTATCCTTCAAAGAAACCTGATGCACTAGGTTTTTCACCTACAGGGAAAAGGGCAATCCAGAATTGAGCGATGATCACAAGAATGTTCAAAATAGCTCCATAGTATGAACCAATGACACCTGTTTGAGAAGTGTATGCTAATTCATCTGTTTTACGGCCTTGGACATGCAATGCACGTCTAAAACGAATGTGGGACACACAGATTGAAAGCCAAGTGAAGATCGATGAAAGCGCTGAAATCGATAACAACCAACTGAACACTTCAGATTGTCTACCACTTGCTGCGATGAAACTAATAAGCCCGAAAATATTAGTGATTACAATGGCTACCAATGGTCTTCCTGCTCTATCAACATAACCACAGATTTTAGGTGCCAACCCTTGACTAGACAAGGAAGTCAAAGTTCTAGAAGTAGCATAGACCGACGACGAACCAACTGAAATGACAGAGATCAAAATGACTGCGTTCATTACCGAAGGTAATCCTTTGATACCACCACTTTTGATTGCAATAACAAACGGCGAAGTGTTGACGTCCGAACTTCCTCCAAACAAATCTGGAGAATTGTAAGGAACCAAAAATGTGATTAATGTAAGGGATACCATGTAGAACATTAAGATTCTCCAAAAAACTTGCTTAGTAGCCTTAGGTAAAGATTTCCTAGGGTCATCTGCCTCAGCAGCTGTAAGACCAACCAATTCTGTACCACCAAAACTGAATGCAGCAGTCACAAATACAGCAACTACACCTTTGAATCCATTTGCAAAAGCACCAGGGTTGTGCCAGTATTCAGCACCTCTGTAGTGACCAGTTGGACCACCACCAGCTGCTAATACTATGGAAACAATAATGAAACCTATAACTGCCAATACCTTTAATATCAGGAAAACAAACTCTGCTTCACCATAAGCACGAACGCCAAAGAAATTAATGGAAATCACCACGACGTAGAATATGAGCACCCAAACGTCTGGATTTATAGTGTCGTTCCAGAACTTCATTGTGATCGACCCGGCTACTAATTCCAAGGGTAACAACACCAAGAATTGAAAGAAATAATTCCATGCAACGGCAAATCCCACACTAGGATCAATAAATCTACTTGCAAAAACATTAAACGAACCACTAATTGGGAAAGTCACTGCTAACTCTGCCATAGCTTGAACAGTACATAAAATAGCACTACCAGTAAGTGCCCATGCAATTAAAATACCAGCTGGACCACCAGTACCCAAAGCTGAACCAGTACCAATAAGCAACCCCAGCCCGATAGAACTGGCAATTGCAATCATCTGTAAATGTCTATTCTTCAATTTTCTCTTCAATGGTGACAGTGATGTCTTTATGTTGATTCTCTGTATATCCAGAAGTTGAGCTTCTGGATCTTCTTCCAAGGGCTGCTTCTTGAATAAAGATTCTGACTCTGTGCATGGTTTGAATGAGTCTTTAAACGACTGCCATCTGCCTACTCTTTCTTCATTAAAATCACTAGCATTACTATCACTTCTGGCTTCAATGTTAGGATTCTCAACAGAGTTTTCCTCTGTCTTCGACACCTTCTCTGAGTTGCTGCTCATCGTTGGACATATAAATTTATAAAAAGATTCACGTTTCGACTCAATAAAAAATGCCGTTATGACTCTTGTTCCATTTGCTCATCAGGTGCTTATTTGAGTAATGTTCAATGCAGAATATTGTGTAGAAAAAGAAAGGGTGGTGAATTTATTATTACTGAAATTGGAGGCTTGCTTACCCTATTGAATCTCAGTATACGATTTTGTACATCCTTTCACCATTAAGGTACGCAATGTTGGTTGGTAGTAATGGATCTTCTTGGATGTGTTCAGGCCTGAAATGTGTCATCATTTTGCAGAAAAAAAAAAATTTGCACCCAAAATATAAAAGCAATACAGATCTTAAAACCTACAAAAATGGTACATTTGTAATATCTTATTACATATCTCTTCCATATCTCCTTAGTATTAATATTCCATATACCCAAATCTAACCGTAAATCAAATCCACAACGTAGCAAAACCCTCCACCCCAGGTTAATCTTTGTAAGATTTGTCTTAACCATTTTGGTTTCATGTTGAGTAAGATGGTTCCGCAGTTGAATCCCTCGCTTTCTACACCCACGCCCCATTTGATGTGTGAACGGACGTTACATCCGTGCCAAAAGTTCCACCATTTTGCTCTTTCACATGGAATTATTCTGAGCAAGTTCTTCATCAAAGGTCCCGAAGGTCCGTCTATATATTTGTATCCTCCAATAAAGGAATATACTTGTCTAGGGTCGTCATCGACCAATTGTTTATCACCCCAGTGTCCTCTGAACGTAAGCCATTTGCCGTAGGCAAGTTCACGGCCCACATGTTTGGCTACAGAGTTCTTACGTAATGGTGTTGCATGTTTTCCATCGTATGTGTAACCCAAGTAGTTTTTGGTTGGGTTCCACAAAGGACCTCTATCGGTAAAATCCGACAAGATCTCGTATGGCAAATCGTGAGGATGTTGTCCAACGGAAACGTAGTTGGCATGTGTGCCTCTAGCACTGAAGATAATAGGATGTCTTTGGTCAAGTGCGTATTTTTCCAAGTTGGTGTAATAATAAGCTCCCCCACCACCGTGGGCAGACATCCATACTATTTTTGGAACTCCTTTGTAGTAGCGCACCAATGAATGCTCCCAGTCTCCCACGTGGTTTCCATAAGGTCCCTGTCCCATAACAAAAGGTCCCAAGTTGAACAGGTAGAAGTAGAACCAGTACGCATCAATCCATCCGTTTCCCTTATCTACAATGATCAAAGTGGCTGGAGCGTCTTTAATCTCACCATTGATTAAGTTGGGTTTGTTGTCTACGCCCGTGATCCAATCTGGGTCTTTATCAAAGTCGGAGTTTGAAGTGAGATATAAGTCACGTCTCTGAGGCAATGCACTCAACTTCTCGAGCGTCATGTCTTCTTCAGTACCTTCTACCACTGTATCATTCCCGAACCGCACGTGGAAGTTGGAAACAAAGTCTTTGACATCGTATGGCAAGTAACGTTCTTCCGAGTAAAGATGAACTAAAGGAGCATAGTCAATCACATAGCCAGGCAATTCTCCGTCTACCAATGTCCTTTGCTCCTCCAGAGGTCTAGCTACCACCGGTGGCAACCCAGCAAAATCATTAGGAGATTTTAAAACATTCTCAATGGAAAGTTGTGTTTGCTCGTCATTAATAGACTGTGCAATGTAACTGTCAGGTGATATAGCATACTTGGCCTCTGATAAACTCACGATTATCGCAAGCCAGTATAGTACGAAAGGAACCATATTTGCATAAGTAGCAACTTTTGTGGATATTCCGGTCTTTTATCTCTTGTAAACGACGATTACGTAATCTATCATGTCACATGAGAGAGACCGTCTCACAAGATGAAGAGGACTGGATAGAGGCTGAGGAAAAGGTTGTATAGGGGTATTAGAACAATATATTGTTCAGGTTGAGCTTGTTACGTGCCACCTTAGTATTTCCATTTCCTTTCTCTCCCTTTAAATTCAAGTAAATTTGACTATCAATTTTTTGTTGAGGACTTATTATTATAATGATATAACGACGACATAATGGCTATTAAAGTAAAGTATTAATATATCTTCCTTTGAATGCCTTCTCATATTAATACCTATTCTAGTGTACAAACTAATCTAGAAAACAAACACCTGGTCACCTAACTTAGACACAGGCTTTGCTTTAGGGAAACCCAATTCGACAGCAGCCTTCTTCATGGCAGAGATCATAGGAGGAGGTCCACACAACAACAAGTTTGTGTTTTCAACCTTCTTTGGCAAGTGTGTGTCGATGATTTCTGGGGTCACAAAGCCGATTGAGCCCTTCCAGTTTTCTGGGGCTTCATTCAAAACATAGTGGATTTTAAATTGGTCAGGGTGTTCAGTGGCAAATTGGGTCAATTCAGCCTTCAACAAGATGTCGTCGGCAGTAACGTTGGCATAGATCAAGCTGATCTTGGTCTTGTCGGCTGGGTTCTTCAAAATTGCAGTGATGATCTGGAACATTGGGGCGACACCAGTACCACCTGCAATCATACCAAAGCTCTCAACCATGTTGGGAGTGTAAGTGAAGAATCCCTTAGGACCTCTAAACTCTACGCTCTCACCGATCTTCTTGGCCTCAACGTGTCTGGAAATGTTACCGTTGACATAAGTCTTGATCAATAAATCAAAGTATCCCAATTCGTCGTCAGTAGAGATAGGAGTGTACGATCTGACAATCTCCTTCTCGTTAATGGTAGCACCAATAGAGATGTGCTGTCCAATAGGCAAACCCAATCTAGAGGTCGAGTGTGGCAATCCAAATCTGTAAACACATGCATTGTGACTTACTCTCTTCTTCTCAATCAAGGGGAACTTCTGGAACTCATCTGGCTTCAAAACAGTAGCTGTCTTCTTTCCCTGTTGGAAGAAATAAAACGCAACAACAGAGGTAATGATAGCTGCGATCGTTGCGAAAACGATCAATGGATTGGGCTCAGTGTCTGCCATCTTTCGATTATTATGAATAGTTGATATTAAAGAAAAATCACCTTTTTTTTTTGACAGACTTTTTCACCACTATATATATCCAATTTTCGTATACAGGTTTTTTGGAGAAAAAAATGGTGTGGATACGAAGGTTTTTAACGTGTTTTGTTGCCCTTTACACGTTCGATCTTTCACACTGTACAGTTATTCTTTATCTGCTCAACTGCTTTACTATATTCTATTTTATATGATTCATTTGATTTATATACAATTCTCTATGGATTGGCTGGAAATCACATCCCGATTTTTTTATATCGGCATTTCCTAAAAGAGATAAGACTTCCATGTTCCCAACAAGAGTTAAAAAGACCCATCATGTGAATTAGTTGATGATTTCCCTTTCTTATGATGTGACGTAGTTAATATTAGTCTTCTTCATCTTCATCGGATGCAGATTTAACGTTATTTGAACTGACTATATCCCATCTTGATCCCTTTGCGTTTATGCTGATATATTTCACAAACTTGAGAACTGTTGGGTCTCTCAACATGATTGTGAGTGAGTTCCATTTACATTGACTTGTGAACAAAACAGAGTCATCGTTTGGATCGTTTTGCTTGTATACGGCTGGATCATCGTCCTCTTCGAAACTCTCGTCACCATTATCACCTTTAAGTGCCATACACAATTCGTATCCTCCAAATTCTCCAGATTCCCAAGTACTACTTTTACTAGCTGTTGGGGTTATGTTGAGTGTGGTTTCAAGAAGTACGTCCAACTCTTCCTCGGTCCTGGCAATCTTTTTGTCAGTGGTGGTGGCCAAAATGAAATCATGTCCTGGTCTAAATCTACGGACCATGGTTGAATCACTCGTCACAATTAACCCAGTAACCAACTTAACCCATTTCCTGTACACCACAGACTTTAAAAAGTTGGTGAGTTCTACCAACTTGTACTCTACAGAGCTAGATTTAATTGAATCTTGGACAAGTTTAAAATTTGGTACTTCTTGTGGTCCCATGTTCAATTCTTTGACCTTGGTTATGTCATCAAAAGAAGATGTTCCATCAATGTACAAGTACCTCTGTTTGTGTGGTGGTACTGCACACTTCCAAGGGTGGTGCACCTCCTTTTGTGTGCTTGGGGCCTTTACTTCAAGCTCATGGTTACGGAGTTGCTCTTTCAATACTTGTGCGTATTCAGTATTCAAAATATCCTGTAACTCAATCACTGACTCCTCTAAAAACGTTTCATTCAATTTGCTAATGTTTTCTTGTTTAACGTATTCGGGATTGAAAAATCTGTTAAGATACTTAACCTCATCTTCGTTCAACACTTCAAATTCACTCTCATATGAGCTTAATTCATGCTGCGGTAAGTCGTATCTCCATGGTTTAGGGAAATCATATTCTTGTAATTCTTTGCTTTGGAGTTGTTGTAAAGTGGACCTGGCTTCTGTCGCTTCTTGTTCTCCTTCAATGAACCCATCTTCACCTGGTTGTGGGATATGGAACCAGCCCTGAATACTAAGTCTGTGCTTCTCTTCTCTCACCTCTTCAACATCGTGAAATGATAATCCAGGTTGTACTGTGAAAAGAGCAATTTGGTTAAATTGAGGAACCAACTTAGTATGGTAGTCTGTACCTGGGACATTAGGAATGATTGCAGGAAACAATCTAAGAGCACCTCCGTAATTGGCTTTCCATACCTTATCAGGGTCTGGTAAATACAAGATAAAACTCACTCTACGGGAACCGATGACGTCGTCATGTGTTAACAAATGACAACCTTTATGATATGTGTTAATAGACATATCTGTCTTGCTAGCACTTAACTTACCACATCCAGTAATCTTGGAGATGAAATCACGAAACTCCTCTGAGTAAATAGCTGCTCTAAGCTTAAAGAGCGATGGTAGCCTTGACAAGTCTTCCCAGTCCAACCCAGACAAATTAGCCAAATCACCACTTTGGTATACTTTATAGATATCAGTCTCCTTTTTGGTAAATGCAATCTCACTCAAGACTTCAGTCCGCACCAGTCTCAACAAAGTGTCATCTAAAAGCTCTGTAATTGTTCCCCAACGGTATGGTTCTGATTTTTCAATCAGTTGTTCCAATTCATTTTGAAACCCAGTTTCCCAAATCTTCTGGTTGAACATTTTATTAGTATCTTCAGTTTGCAACTGTGTATCTACCTTCTTAACTGGCTGATCTTCATCTTCGTTTGCTCTCTTCATATTGATTTACTTAATGTTAAGTTACTTTAATGAAAATAACGAAGAGCTGGATTTCAGATCAGGTGATGCATTTTTCAATCGGACCATAAGGACTAAACTTGTAGTAAATAGAATACTCTTATATGAACACGCCATAAAGGTATGACATGCAATTACAAATTATTTCGTTAATCTCTATTATATATATTTATCTTATATTTATTGGGGACTCATGAGACTGGCATTGTATGATACAGTGTCGTAATCCCAGTAGAATGAAAGGTTCTTAGATTGATCCTTCTTAAGCTTACACTGTTTAGAGAAATTGAGTTTCTTCAATCTCTTCTTGATGTAGTTAACGTATTCATCGTATGGACACGAGAACCCTGGACCAGAGTCGCAACCGGGTACAGGAACAACAGCATCGTTTACAATGTGTCTGACAAAAGTGTCATTTCCACACAGATATTTTTCTGTATAGAGCCTTGCACCCATGGGTACGATTTGTGCTCTTCTGTATGGATTAGGGAATGGAATATGGTCGACTGGCAATTTATAATCTTTAGGAAGGAGAATTCCTAAAGCTGCATGGTATGATTCAATGTCGAAATCGTGTGTGAATGATAACCAGATCTTATTTTTGGCATCTGTTTCTTGAAGCAATGCTAAGGAAGCATTCAACATAGAGGACGAAAGAAGTGCACCCTTCTTGTTACCTGGTCCGTGTGCATAAAAATTGCTCATGTCGACTTGATATTCGTTTCTGATAAACTCTTCTGCTGTGAAGAGGTTACATACTGGAGATGATCCTTGTACGTTAATTTCGTATGCACACCAAAGGAAGAGCGTTTGGATATCGGCAGTAGTCAAGTTCAAACCTTGGTTCTGTGCTTCGAGTCTGTCCAGAATCTCCTGTAAGTAGGTGGTGTTGTACTTGTTAACATTCTTTATGTTGTAATTCTGGTCGTAGGAGTTACAAGTTGTTCTTGGAGTCAATGAGTTGGCTCCCATGTTATTACCCTCACTAATCACCACATACTTTTGAGTGGTGTTGGAGTACTTATCCCCCATAAATCCCTTGGCAAAGTTAAGAGATGTAAAGTACACACGGCCCGAATTGGCAGTGAAGATTGGTAACGTGCTGCTACCATCATACAATGAGTCGTACTTTTTCCTGAATGCAGCACCATGATTTGTGGCATCGACAGACCCCAGGTAATTTCCCTTGGAGTTCTGTGGTGTAGTCAACTTCTCATAGTTCTTGGTGTCAGAAACAAAAAACGTATAGTTGTTGAAGAATGCTAAATCACCTTGAAGGTTCTTAATACTTTGAATCTTCTTGCATACAGCACTCATAGCGTTCCCATCGCCCAGCGTAGGGAAACGTGCATCGTGTCTAGCCAACACCTGCACATGCTCCACAGTACACTGAGATGGGATATCTGTTGGGATCCCAAACCCACTCCTTTGAATATAAGGACCAGCTCCTGCATTATAGTTAATGATATTATATTGTTCAACAGCTGACTGCTGAGGTGTTGAAAAGTCCTGGAAAACAGACTGCCCTGTCAAAAGAAGCCCATTATTGAGCAACTTGGAAATTGCAACCATCTTCTCTTGTAATGTGTTTTAGAGTCTAGTAAAATTTTTAAAAACAAGCGATCCAGAGCTATATATAACATCATCGAGGCTAAGACTCGCGTGCTCAAAACATCCTTTGGTTAGCACTTTGAAACCATATGTTTGGGGTGCAAATTTAATCCAAAACGGATTTCTTTTTCGCTGTCTTCACATAGAAAAATACTGCACAGCCTTTATGGTCCACAATATAAGAACTTTTACGATGAAAGAGGAGGGGAGGGGCCAGTACGCCTGAGTAGAATAGATAATGTGAATAGAGTATAGAAAGAGTAATGACTTTTATTAATTGTTTTAACCCCACCTTACTATCAACGATTATGATTGGATATGTACGGGGCTGTAATTTCATGTAAATGGATGTTTGAGGGACAATTGAGCAGAACAACAGTGCTCGTAAAACGTAAATACGAAGGCGGAGCGTAAAAACTCATAACTGGTGAATAATCATCTTGTTACTATTGGTCGCATCTATGATCCCTTCGATTCACCCCTAATTTAGAATGTTTTACAGCCCTTTGCTTTGACATTTGAGGCTGATCTCTGTATGGTCTGCCTTTGAGATTTTATTTTATTTTCTTTCACTGTTAGGCTGCAAATACCTAAATGAATCTTCGAGTTCAAATGTTTCTGAACCCTTGTCTCTTTCTGTAAAACATAATTTGGTATTTCCTATACAATAAGTGAATTATGAGAGACTATATAAAAAGCGACTTCTTGGAGCAATCGTCACCACACGGCCTGTGCCAAAGATATTTTCATATCAGTGAGATCATATACTACGTACGCACTGGTTAAGAAATTGTCTCCAAAAATGCCGTCTGAGTTACTCCTCCCGATACCCAAGTAACAGGTATCGCCATTCTGAGCAAAAAGAAAGGTTGCATATGAAACCATGATTTCTGCACCGTTGTCAAACATGAAAGTTATCGATCCATCAGGGATACTGCAGCCTATAATGTACATATCTTGATTCCCATCGTATGCTGCGTTTTCATACTGAGAAGCAATATAGTCAGCAACATTTTCTGGAAGGTATGTTAACGTTGTACCAGAGTCTAACAAAACATGAAACCCTGCAGCAATCACAGTTCCATCAGGGAACCCTACTGAAGGCATGTTAACAACAAGCTGAGAATCAGATTCTATATCAACAGCAATTAAATCCCCGCTGTATTTTGAATCATCAATCCCAAAAATAAGAGACCCAGTCGATGCAGCTGGGCTATCCAAATACAAAGAGTAAAGGTTCTTCTCAATGAATCCTTGCTGGACCAACAAGTCTGGGAAGTTGGGATATTTGGGCTCATTCGATTCGTTTGTATCCAAACCAATACCCAAAAGCCCATGGTCAACTGTTGAAGTTGAGGCTACACCAAATTGCGCCTGGCTAACCGTTATTCCACCAAAACTAACTTCATCAAAGTAAAATTCTCCACTTGCTCCTGTTGCATCAGCATATTCTATACTGAAGCCACGCATAGCATCTTTAGAAGAGGAAGAACCATTGTGATCGTAAGTTCCTTCTTGTTTGCAAAAGTCTGCCGGTTCATCTGAACCATTTGTGTTGCATTGTGCTTCTGATGCAATAAACCATAAATCAGAACTGCCTGTATCGATATCAACATAGATGGACTGACCGTTTGAACCAACGTTAAGTTTAGTTCTGTAGTAATAGTTTCTGTTTTCCAACTCAGCAGAGATCTGTTTCTTAGTAAGACTTGATACACCGGCTGCAGCTGGTATTTTCTCAAAATCAATCTTCAAAGTTGAATTGGTATAAAGTCTTCGAGAGGTTTCATTAACATACCCGGGAAATACATTGTAGATTGGGTGTCCATTTGCATACGCAAGAATATAAGCAGATAATATTAGGATTAAGGTTTGTTGTGGAGTATTCATCTTGTTCGATGATCCAAGAATTTGACAGGTTTCTTAACTCTTATATCTTATAACAGATAGGACTCAATTGTTAGGCCTGTCATATTAAGTCTTATAAGTAACTTAGCCAGCACGCAAGAACTTCAGCGTCATGTATCTCTCACATCATTGTTAGAGTATTTTCATATCCTAATGTAATTGTTCACGATCATGGTAACCTCACTTTTCCGATTTTCAGCCACTTGGTTATCTCTTTGTACTGTGGAGTTGAACACATCGATTCTAAGTAGTGATTTGGAATTGCTTCTAAATGTTCTTCGCAGTCTTAATATTGATGATTGGTTCGGCCATTCTTCATGTGGGATTTTCCGGTTCAAGACAATGGGCATCAAAAATTGATGCACAATAGTTTGTGAGACCCATAATGATTAACAATACAATCATGAGAATTGAGAAAGAAGAAGGCTTGCTAATTCGAATCCTCATGACTTCCATTTCCGCAGGACGAACCTTCAACTTAGAAAACTGTATTGTTAAGTCTTTTTGCAACAATACTAAAAAGGTACTCACAATAAAGGTTAAGTCAAGGGATCAACATACAACTATAGCCATTCTCTAGTAATTTTAACCAGGAAAGAAAATGTGATCCTTCAAGAGAGTCTTGTCATACATCCTTCAATTAAGTATTGCTCCTTCAATTGGTAAACTGTGGAAATACATCAACCAATACAAGAGTACTAGAACATTCTAAATAATAGATTTTGAAGTAGAATATATGAGTCTTAAAAACAAAATGCTGGAAACAGCCTCACCCAACTTTATTATTCTCAACATAATCAAATTGAAACGTTACGTTAGGTGAAGAGTTATGCAACTCATGCTTTGTTGCACTAAATCAAAGAGAGTGAAATTGATTTCCGAGTTTTCTCAATACTTGAAGGTGCTAACAAAATCAAACCTACTACGTATATTGTTCTCGTAATTGAATTCCAAGGCAATCGCCTTCTCAACTAAACCCCTAGATCTAGACCTCCACTGAACACTACCACTAGAAGCTTCTAGGACATCACTTGGTGAAATCTCACATAATAAATTAAGATTAGGTTACATCACGTGTGGAATCTCCAGTTTCTCAATGCGCATTATCGGAGCGCCGAATTAGGCAATTTCTCTGATTTGGGCAACTCAACTCCTGTGAAAAATGTGAGTCAATATCTGAATCAGTTGGCCATAAAAGCCATCGATTGAACTTTTTCTAACACCATTAAAGAAGTATAGATTACCTTAAAAAAAGTCCGAGATTAGGATCCACGAGTTGTTTTTATACTAGAAAGATAATATACCTATTTAAAATATGCCATCCTCACCACTTCGTCCCAGTTCTTATAATTCTGTTCTAGACTTGGCTTCTGCCGGTAACGGCACCAACTGGATTATCCAAAAATTTGGTGGAACTTCTGTTGGAAAGTTTGCTGGATCTATAGTTGATGATATAGTTAAGGTATATTCTCAGAACTATAGAGTAGCAGTTGTTTGTTCTGCACGTTCATCGCATACTAAAAGTGAAGGAACTACTTCGAGATTATTGAAGGCAGCTGATTTGGCTAGTGTTGATGATGATTATTTACCAATTTTGCAGATCATTGAAGAGGATCATGTTCAGAATGCTGAAACTGAGATCAAAGATCCTGAGATTAGAAGTGAGCTTGTGAATGACACCAAGCAGGAACTCAACAGGGCCAGAGAATTGTTGAAGGCATGCCAAGTCATCGGAGAAGTCAGTGCAAGAACGTTGGATTCTGTCATGTCTATTGGAGAAAAATTGTCATGTTTGTACATGGCAGCCTTGATGAGGGATCATGGTTTGAAGGCTGAGTACATCGACTTATCCAACATCATACCGTTGGACTATGACTTTACGAAGGGATTCGACGATTCATTCTATAAGTTTTTGGCTGTTGAATTGGGCAAAAGAGTCATGAGCTTGAGCTCAAACACTGTTGGTGTTTTGACTGGTTACTTTGGTACTGTTCCAGGTGGATTACTCAATGGTGTTGGTAGAGGTTACACTGACTTGTGTGCTGCTCTCGTAGCCGTTGGTACTCAAGCAGAAGAATTGCAGATCTGGAAAGAAGTGGACGGTATTTTCACAGCCGATCCTAGAAAGGTCCCCAATGCCCGTCTCTTGGAATCTGTCACACCAGAGGAAGCTGCTGAATTGACATACTACGGTTCAGAAGTCATTCACCCATTCACCATGGAACAAGTCATTAAAGCCAGAATTCCTATCCGCATAAAAAATGTTGTGAATCCAAATGGAAGAGGTACTATCATTTACCCTGATAATGTTGGCCGTAGAGGTGAAGAGACTCCTCCACACCCTCCTGCAGCATTAGAAACAGTCTCTGCTCGTTATTTGTCCTTGAACAAGCAACGTTCTGCTACAGCTATTACTGCAAAGCAAGAAATTGTCGTCATTAACATCCACTCCAACAAGGACACATTATCACACGGCTTCTTGGCTCACATATTTAACACTTTGGATAGCTACAAGTTGATTGTCGACTTGATCTCCACATCCCAGGTGCACGTTTCCATGGCCTTGTCGGTTCAACAGGACCAAGAACCACACTTGAAAAACGCTTTACGTGAACTCCGTAAGATCGGTACAGTTGACGTCACACGCAAAATGGCTATCGTATCGCTCGTAGGAAAACAGATGGTAAACTTCATTGGTATTGCTGGAAACATGTTCAAGGTGCTCGCAGACGAACGTATAAATATAGAGATGATCTCGCAAGGATCCAATGAAATCAACATATCTGCTGTCATCAGTGAAAAAGACACTTTAAAAGCATTGCAGAGTGTACATGCTAGACTTTTAGAAGGAAATATTGACCAAGAATCCGAGGGTTCGGCCATTGACCAAAGATTAGAACATTTAAAACTTCAATAGAGTTTTGTACATACTATTTATTAACATTTCACTTCTTCCATTTTCATATATATTAGATTTCGAAATCACCAGATTCTCTGCTTGTGCTTATGTTTGCTCTTGCATTCTCGTCTATCAAGTTCTCAAAGTCGCCAACCATTGAACCTAATAATTCCGATGCCAACTTGTGGTAAGCCAATTGAGCCTTTGTCAATTCCAAGAACTCTTCCAATGGTTTAGCATTCTCCAACACGTTTTGCATGATGCTGATTGCGTCTTCTACAGTGTTGGCGAATTCGTCCTCTGCGTTTTCCATCAAGACTCTCAATTGAGGCTCTTTGGCTGTGTTTGTGCAGTTGGCCAAGTTCAATCTGGCCAAGTCGTAGTCGATTCTCTTCTGTTCCACCTTCTTTTGAATGTTATTGCTTTGTGAGATTAACAGGCGCAATGTAGTTTGCAATGGCTTGTTAAATTTGGACTTGATCAACTGATCTTGCCCTAATCTGGCATTAGCGATTTTGTTCAAGTTGGTCAGGTACAATTCCAACCCTTTCACCAATGGGTCCTGAGTTGTTTCCAGCAAACCTAAATTTGATGCATCTGTTGCTCTAGATAAAGCATGGTACAAGGTCTTTGGGGGCTTGAAATCAGCAGCGCTAGGGTTCACCAATGCGGCCTGTGCTTCAGCTGGAGTAGTGGCTTTACTCAAGGTCGCCACTCTACTCGAAATAGTCTTCCCAAACTCAGTGAATGACTCTTGCAAATTAGATGGATAATCATACCCTTCAGTCTCATAAGTAGAAGTGATCTTCAAGACATTCTTATACAACCCCTCAATCTTGTTACACTTCTCAGCCAATTCTAAATACTCTGATGGTAACTGGCTGATGTCCTCCACATTCACCTTACCGATTTTTTCTTGGACCATACGAGACGTTCTCTGAGCCAATGGAAGAAACTCATTGTTGAAGTCATCGGTGACCTTGTCACTGAAGCTCTTCAAGTCTTTGGTGAAGTTAGCAAAGTTGAACGACATGTTGGCGGTTTGAATGGATGTACAACTGTCACTAAAATTTGAAGGTGTTGTTCGTGTATTCAGGGGCGTGTAGGGTGCGACAAAACAAAAACATGATCGATTTGCGACAGAGTGCGACACTACGAAGGGATGTTGGATGATGTAATTGTGTTGTGTGTGGGTGAGAGATTGCGAGGGTGACTAAATTATAGAATGGAACTGACAAGAAATAGGATGGCTTGCTTTAAGACCAATCAACTCTACTTGAGTTGAGAAAAATTTTGCTTTGTAAATTTATGAAAGACTAACGATACACTCTCAGTATTGAAAGTTAATTCTAAAGAGTTACTCTTTATCTATGTTAAGTATTTAGAAGAGTTGATATATAACCTGGGATATACCTCATATCCAGACACCTACCTGCTGATCAAGGTAATTGCTTCGATAATGGAGGTCCACAAAGTCGATCCAAAATCGATTGCTGCAAAAATTTCCAAAATAAGAGGTTGCACAATTGCAACACAAATAAAAAATTTAAACACCTATTAGTTGATTGTCATTTCGATATACAATGAAGATCAAAAACGTTATAAATTTGACTACGTTAGTCGGTGTTGTTACTTCAACTGTGTCACCAAATGTTCTGGATGTTCCCCAAAAGGCGTTTTTTGAAGCAATTCTTACCCCTAATGCTAATTCTACAATAGTAGGAACTGTAAGGTTTTCTGCAACTCACAATAGTTCTCTCTGGGTTCAGGTTGATATAAAGGGGCTACCAGATAATGCAATTAATACTTTTCCATATCATGTGAATGAAAATCCTGTCCCATCAGATGGGAACTGTACAGCTGCCTTGGGTCATTTGACCGTGAACAATGAGTTTGCAGCCAGAAGCAAAGACACTAAAAATATAACTAAAAGTGAGAAGGAAGTTGGCGATTTAGCTGGAAAGCATGGACTGTTAAGTGGACCTGAGTTCCATACTGCGTACTTTGAGAGATACTTATCTTTGAATTCAGACAACCCAGCCTTTATTGGAGGTCGTTCGATTGTGATTCATGACAGTAATGATGAGAGATTGGCGTGCGCCAATATCACCTATGTTACTGATCCAAATTGGATCAACTATGGCTTACTGCCTCTCAACAATACTTGGAATTCTACGAGCTGGGCAAATAGTACTGTTCTGGATGCCAGTTCAAGTAGAGCTCTGGATGTCTCAGTTTCTTGGGCGCCAATTGTATTGGCTATTGCTGGTATTCTCTTCTTTTAACTTACTATTAGATATTGACTCACATTATGATCTCCAAATTCTCTACTAAAATTCCATTAGTACTTGTAGAGAGTACCCTTAGTACGCAAAATTAATACATTCATCTTCTTAATACTGTAACAAACATTATCAAATTACTCTACATTCAAATTAGACTGGTCTTATGACATTCTTCTAACTTCCCATTGCTGAGATCAAACACCTATCTAAAACTCCAACCCCTTTTCAAAGAAGTCATAAACTGCATTGCTTAATCTAGTAGCTGCTTCAACGATTTCCTCATCGTTATTGGATGGACCAAAAGTCAATCTGAGGAAGTTTGCAGAATCTTTACTGAATTCTTTATCAATAGTCATATTGATACCAGGTACAACCCCAACACCGTACTCTAAGAACTTCCAGTTAATCAACTTAAGCTTTTCCTCAATATTTGTTCCCTTTGGGAAGTTGAGGATAAGGGCAGTGAACATACCAGCTTTAGGATCTATTAAATCGAGGTATTTCTTCTCGTACGCCTTAGACTCAAAGATAGTGTGGAACAACACGTTTCTTCTGTGGGAGTATGCATCTCTCAACTTCAAGATCCACTCTAACCAACCGTCTACTCCTCCAAACTTTTGCGTAATGACGTTTTGCACAATTGCTTGTGAAGTACCAGAAGAACCTCTGCTAAACGTTGAGTAGTTCTTGACGGCTTTGATGACATCCTTGTGTCCAACAAGGAATCCTAATCTCAAACCTGGGGAAAACAACTTGGAAAAGGTCTCGATTCTGAGAACTCTACCATCAGTATCGATACTGGTGTAAGAAGGAATAATGTGGTTGTCAATAAAGTCCTCAATTCCGTTCACTTTTTGGATTGGCAAGTCTGGGTTTTGGTATGGTGGTAAAACCAAGTATCCGTAAGGGTTATCCTCGATGATTGCAAAGTCGTATTTGACTGCCAATGCATACACTTTCTTACGGAAAGCGAGCGATTGAGTCAATCCAGTAGGATTTTGACCAGTTGCAATAGTATACAACGCCTTTGGTCTTCTAAAACCGGGCTTCAAGGTTTCCCAATTCTCCAAAAGATTGGTCAAATATTCCAAGTCAAGTCCATCACTTCCATTAGTGAGGTTCACCTTGATAGGTACGGCAATACCACCAGCGTTTCTGACATTGTTCAAGACTGGAACAAATGTGAATTCTTCAGTTAAAATCACGTCGTCCTTATCTAAAAACGCGTCTGTTGCCTTGTTGATACCATCTCCTGCACCATTGGTGATGATGGTTTCCCAGTCTTCATATCCTGGTTTATGGACTCTCTTAACAAACTCCTGTGTAAAGGTTAACAATTGAGAAATACCTTCAAGAGCTGAGTACTGTAACCCATCTGAGATTCCAATCAAGTCCTTGGACTTGGCGAATCTAGGAATAGAAACTTTATTCTTATCTGAATCTTTTACTTCGACCAGCGTAGTATCTTCAGATTTCTTCAAGTGTTCAAAAGGTTCCTCGACCAAATTGACATCAATTGATTCAATAGGGAAGAAACCATTGTTAGGCAAACCCCAATGCAATGGTAACAATTTTGGGTGTGGCTTGAACCCCTCTGGAGCTCCGTCAGTTTCCGACAGGGAAAAGTGGCTGAATGTTCTGGATGCAGCTCTGTTTGATACTAAGTGCGACATACTAGAGAATTGATAATCTTTACAACTGATAAGAGGAAATTGATCGCACTTTATACTACTCCCAAATCGCGGACCCTCATAACTTTATAGCCGAGTCCGTGATCCACAGCTTAAATGTGGATTATATATTGATTATTAATAAATTGTGGCATATAACCATTTATAAAATTACATAACTTCATCATCCTCTAAAATTTCGTCTTCCAAGTAACTTAGGCTCTGGCACGCTTTGTACTCTTCCACCACACTGGCTACTGATTCACGGCACTCGTTGAACATTTCCATTACTCTATCCCTTTGGGCACTATCATTTGATTCTGTGTAAGAGTTTATGTAAGCTTTCCTATTAGCCAAAAGATCATATTGCTTGAGGATTTTACTGAAGACTTGGACTATCGAAGTGTTGTTAGACAATTGGATACCATTGAGTTCTTTGGTTTTGTCTTTTTGGGTGAATGGGGATTTCTTACCGTTGACGATTTGGATCAGTGATGGTGACCAGCTGACAAATTCCAATCTTTGTTGTGCTTTGATTAATCCCTTTCTCACTTCCTCTTGGTTGAGGTTATTTCCAATGAGGTAGTTTAACACTGAAATGTACTTTATGGGTTCGGTGACTCTATTCATTTTATATCGGTCGCTCAATAACTCCAAGATCATCTCGTATTCGTTTGTGTAGTTTTGTTTGGAGAGTTGCAGTGTGAATGGTGCTATCGATACACTCAAGAACTTCAAGTCTGATGTTGGTATCAACGTTGAGTATATCGACTCGTGTGATGAGTACATGTAGTTGGGGTATCTTAATGGATTCGAGATACTTGCTGTGACGTATGAAATCAACTTGTTGGCTCCTTCAAACGCTGCCTTCTCGTCCTTGCTGCTGGAGCCATTGCTGAAATGTAGGTTTTCAATGCTGTTCAACGCATCATTATGAAAGACAACAGTACTATCACTGAAATCTATCAATCTCTTTAATGTAAGTACTGTATTGTATGGTTGTACAACAACGTCCGACGTCTTCTCGTTTGAAGGAAACACCAGAAACGTGTTGACTAACTTTTTCGATCCAAACCTGTCACTTAATAACTCTAACAACAAGGATCCTACACCTGCTCCTGTTCCCCCAGCAACACTATGGAATAACTGGAAATTGGAAACATTCTCACATTTATCCACCTCACGATCAATCAAATTGAGCAATTCTTCTTGGTACTGTACACCGTATGAGTATCCTTGTTGCCAGTTATTAGCTGCCCCAGATCCCTGCTCACTAAGATGGACATTTCTGGGATTGAACATTGGTAACGAATTCGTACATTTAGTTATCACTGATGGTTCAAGGTCTACAAGTACTGCCCTTGGAGTATACTTATTCAGCTCGCTCAACGTGAAAAATAGTTCTGGTCTATCCTGTCTATCTGGTTGCAGCTGCTGTGGATCCGCGCTCGACTGGAAATGCGTGTGAGTATTGGGGTATGGTAATTGGGTCCCATCTGGAGAGATCCCATGTTCGGTTGCAAGTTGGTTCCAGTACTGCAAACCAACTTGATTACCACATTGTCCAACTTGGAGTGTTATTGTCTCCCTGAACTAGTTAGTATCTCTGTTTTTCTCCATCCAATCTTCAATTAAACTTACCCTGGCATTTATGATTAGTTGACTGGTTCGGCTGATTTGTTGTTTTTTTTACGCGTTGATATATACATGCACGTGAGTTCTTTAAGTTGAAGATTTGGCGTATGTTGATGTTTGTGGGGTTGGGAAGTTGGAGAGTGGTGGCTATACTGTTCAAGTGAAGGTATATTCCGTTGTTATTATCCATCAGATTGTATTCCTTACCAGATTTGGTTGGTTCTAATTCTATGATTTAAAGTTATTGTACAATGTTAAATTTCAAGAGTAATAACCAATAACAGGACCGATGTCATCCTGTATTTACTTCTTAGACTCTAATCTTAACTACTCCTCTCTCACTTGCCCAACTTTACAGATTACAGATGATCGCCTTCTTTATCTAATCATCCACTTTTAAGATCTTCATTGCAACCAATTTCTTAATTGGGATGTGCATAAAATGGCTGCAACTTGCGAATATTTTTACACTCAATCACCTATAGAATAAAATTCCTTCACTCTAGACACATTCCAACATCATTGGAATCTACATTACTTTCTTTGTCTCATAAACTTTCAATTTTATTTTTTTGGTAATCAATATACGTAACATCATCACTCAAGATTCCAACAATTGCAATATAGATTGCACCGAAATAATAGGAGATGAGAAGTCATAGGTACGGTATTCTTAATTGCCCAGTATGGAAGAAAACAATCAGTCGTTGACACTCCAAAAAAATGCCTATGATGTCTTTCCATAACTTCTCAATATGCGCTCTTCTTAATTGAAGAATAGTGATGATGGGCTAAGGATGTTTTTGGTTATATTAGATTTGAAATAGAATCCCTTTGAGTAGATGTTGTAGTGGTATAGTTTTAAAAAAAACGGTGATACATTATATTCGTAAGCAGTTGGTGGATATTCAGAACTAGTGAGATCTTCTTCTTCTCTTCTTACAGGCACCAGTAAGTTGAGCGCCAGTTGGAAGCAATGAATGTGGAAGGGTTGCTGGGATCACAGTGTTGAGAGCTGTAGTAGTTGCTGTGAGTTCTGGAACTGCTGATGTTGTTTGCGTAGTGGTGGCAGACAATGTAGTCAATGTTTGTCCATTACAATTACCAAACACAGTAGCCAAACCATTGACTATAACATCGCTCAAATTTTTGATGTTTAAGAATTCTTCGATAACAAAGGGGACAAGGCCTGAACCGAAGATTGCGTCAAGAAGCTGGGGAATGGAAATTGCACCAGATCTAAGAATACTCATAATCAAATTAGCACCCCAGTAGTAGAATTTAGGGTCTGTGACCAAGGAATCAACAACCTGATCAACCAATCCGGAATTCTTCAATGATTCCATCAATGAAGTAAGAACTTCACCAGTATCATCTCTCTTAACTTGACGATCGGTTGATAAAGCACGGACTCTGTTTTCGGCGTATTCAGCGGCAAGTCTTCTAGATTCATATATGTAAAGAACAAGCTCATCCTCTCTTCTTTTATCGAATGGGTTTTTTCCATTGAGTATATTGTGTAAAACTTCACCCAAGTTACTGATAACATTCAAAACAACTTTGTAAATCTGGTTATAGAAGTCACAATTTGAAATGATGTCTTGAACGACACTTGCAGCAAGACCAGAGTCAATCAAAGACTTTAATAAAGTGGTAAGGTTTACCGCACCTGATTTCAAGATAGATATAATGAGCTGACTGGTCTCTTCAGACATTTTTGGATCATCAATGATGCCTTCAATAATCTTTGGTGCTAAACCCGTGTCGTTAATAAGAGTCAAAATAGTAGTAACAACAGGTACATCTCTCTTACTAACTTCGAAGTCAGCTGAAAACTCTGTTTCTCTCTTGTAATCGTCAAGAGCTTCGATTATTGATCTAATCTCAACCACTTCTCTAGTGGTTAAGCTATAATCATCCCTTATATAGGGAGTATCTTGAGGAGCAGCATAGGTAGTTGTAACTAAAGTAGAGATTAAAGCAGTGAAAACGACTGTGAACTTCATTATCTGAGTGTATTGATGAGTCTGGATCTAAAGAAGTCAATTGTTGAGTTATTCCTTCACGCTTATATACATTTTCAATCAATAGGTTAAAGCCCATATCCCATTTTAGCAACCAATTGAGTTGCCCAATTCAATTGAAGTCTGTCAAGCCAATTCCTTGGTTAGGAGTTTTTGACTGCAAACCTGGTAACTCTATTAGGAAACAATTCAAAGGGCTTAATTATTTAGGGGGTCTATTTATCAACTAAAATTATCACCGAGAAGTTGGTGATGAATGTGTCAAAAATCTAAAAATGTTCGTAATGCATTAAATACGAAACGCAACAAAACGGTCAACCGTTTTACCAAAACTAGCATCAATCATATATAACCAGGCCTTATTATATAGAATAAGATAACTAAATCTATGAAGTATGAAGCTGAGACCTAATGACAGCTGCCATCAAGTAATGCACCCTATCTGCTTAGAGATATTGACGGCCGTTAATAAAATTCCCCAGTTTGTAGCTGTACCACAAAACCAAAGGGTGAAAGGTTGCCAGTTGCAAGTGAAGACAAAGGACAGAGACAAAGGGTATAGACTGGATGATGGCAGTTGTTAGCGGAAATAGTCTTTACTTAGTTGGGTAAGGGTGTATGAGTTGTTTGAAAGTAGTATAGTGATTAGGGTGGGGAAGTAGTAAATGATTATATATGTTACTTTAGTAGGAATATCTCTCCACGTTCATTTAAAATCTCGTTTGGTAAGACATGGATTAGTGTGATTATAGAACTTAAACGTTATTATTGAATGAATAACACTGATATTATCTAGTTACAAATATTGAGCTATTTGATCAAAAGCATCTTCAATTTTAATATTTGAATATTGTGTCACAAGTAATTCGTAGAACTAGAGTTGAATTTATCAAAATAAGTGGATTAACTCTTTATATACCAGTAAGATGGGGTTATAAAAGAGATTTGCTCAAAGATTAAACTATAAAAGCTTTTTCAAGTTCTTCATAGCTTTAATTAAATATTTCAAAAATTCATTGATTTTTTGTAAAAATTGAAAATTCTTCAAATTAAGTTCTCAATAAACTTGTGAAAATCGTTTCATCCCTTCAATATATGAAACTCTAAATATTCTTTAGGCTAGCAAAAAGGGTATCCCTTATATTGAGACTCTTGAATCTACTCATATATCTAACAGTCTAACAGGCGAATGATCCTAAGGAAACTAACATCATCTATGCTTAGTCAATTATTAAGCCACCATTCTCTCATTCTCAGATTCATCCATCAGATAATAAAAGATCAAACGATTAAAAAGACTAAAAAGATTCTAAAGTATGTAGAATAAAAGCTCAAACAATAATTGAAATTGTATCTAAATTATACCTCTACATCTACATAATCCATTTATCAAAGAGTATTCCAAGACAAATAAATCAGGGGGATTAGAATAATTATCTAAACGGCTTGTTTGTGATTAGGACCCTCAATTCCGTTATCTTTTGTAGCATGAATAAATTAAAATTGATCTAAAATAGAGGTGTACATACTTCATAAACATCATGTTGCCTATACAGTTTCAACTAGTAATTAGCAACCACAACTCCTACCCATAATATATTCATTTCAAGTCAAACGAATCCACATCGAAACAAGAATTGTCCATCTTTATTTCGCCCATCTGGTGGTAATCTTCTTCCGTACGTTCTTCTCAAACCTTCTAGAAGACTCGTAAATAAAAAGTGAGCGGATCAACTCCCCACAATATGAAATTAACGAAGGAGAAAGCCTTCAACTAAGCCGTGCTATCCATACAAGTGACTTTAAATGAGGATAATTTCTGACGAACAACTACACAGAATACCAGTAACAAGTCTACTAGTCACCAACAACCAACCAACAACTAACCACACATTCTTACCACCACCAGCACCTCCCGGATTGTCCGGAATCCTTCTTTCCCATTGTGTAGTCACAAAAGTTCACCCTCCAAAATTTCGCTGATAAAGGAATTTCGGTGCACCCACAGAAATTTCATATCAATTTGAGTGAAGAGCAAATAGTTAAGGGGGGCAATTACTTGGAAATATACAAGATATAATTAAGAAGAGAGTTAAATTGTGTTGATATCGTGGAGATGCCCAACTATTATTTGATTGTGGGAGCTATTGCTCTAGTTTATGTTGGTGTTATACTATTAATTAATAGGATACCGCATATATCTGTGAAATCCATAGGTTGGTTTTCGCTTTGCCACTTGACTGTCACTTTACCTCTGGCAACTATTCTGGTGGGGACCGTCAAGCTTCGGTTCAACTTTTCCAGGGGGACAGACCATCTGTTGAAGTTCTTTCGATTTGAAATCTACAATGTTCAAGTCTTACTTAATGAATCAGCGAAAGGTGATGCTGACAAAATAGTAATACCTGCAACTAAAGAGCAGGTTAAACAAGAATTGAAGTCAATCTTGGAATTGATTTCATTCAAAATGCCAAAAAGAGTTTATGATCTCATGGTTTACTATCGCCTCTTGAACAAATTCAGTATCCACCTTGTCCTGTGCAGTGTACAACACACGGCATGGAAACCAGATTTAAAGCTTTTCCTTGAATACTTGAAAATCAAGGGGAATGTCAATGAAAGTGGTAATGCTAAATTTACCCTTACAATGTTACAAGCACACATTGAAGATGTTACTGAAAGAGAAGACACTATTTTGTTTACTAGTGTGGAGTTCGCCTTTGGGTTTGATATAGTGTTACAGGTACGTATTGGTGAAAAAGACCTGGTTTACATGAACTTGAGGAAATTCCTGACCTCTTGCTCTGTAACTGGATTAAACGTACCATTATGCACCTTCTTGGATGAAAAACATACAAAGCCTATAGATAAATTAGTTGAAGAGCCCTCAGAAGCTCCAAAACCAATCCTCCCAACTAAATCAGAAAAAGAAACAGCAGAAGAATTGGTACGCAAACTTAAAGCCTTTCAACCTTACCTCAAAGATATCTTTTCACTTGCCGAATTAATAACCTTAAGTTTGGACGACGTAAGGATTACTCATGGCGAAAATGAGCTTTTGTTTGCTAACGTGGGTACTAAAATAATGAGAGAGGAGGAAACTGAAACGAATCCTTTGGGTTTCTACATAGTCTTGACTGCTGTTAAGTTTTTAAACAAAGAATTCAAATTGTTTGTTTTACCAACTGCTTCGCTCAAGACTACTACTGACCCTAAGAGTCTCGCTGGTGCAGTGATCGACTTGTTGACTGGTAATGCTGAAAAAGCAGATGCTAGTAGCGATAACATCAACTGGACGTTGAAATCTGTTGTTGCAAACCCAACAGTTCACATCTACTATGATCAAATCGTAGCCATGCAACACTCAGTGAAATCTACAACTCCATACATGAAAAAAGACCAGAAACGTCGTCATGACCTCTTATTTGACCCACTCACCATCCTCAACAAACTTAAAGTGTTTTCTTCAAGAATTACTGCTGTGGATCTAGTCTTGAAGATCCATTTACCGCAATTAGGTTCTGACCCTAAACTTTTCACAAGAGGTGCGAAACTGAATTACATCGTTTCCTGTACAGCACTGTCGTTTGCACATCGATTCTATACAAGAGACTTTGGTAGTTTGACTAAGAAGAAAAAGTTTAAGGTGCATGTCTTCGCTAAGGTGAGAGCACTCAAATTTGATGCTTTAGGAAACACATTAGTGATACCTAAAATGTCAGTACTCTTGTCATACAACGTTTTGGATAAGAGAATTTCACTACAATTGTCATCTAAGTCAATAAAAGCAAGATCCGTTAATAATGTTTTCTTCATTATTGTGGGAAAACTTGCCAACGGCAGAAACAAACGTTACAATGAAAGATTTGAATTTTTAAAAAAACAGAGAGACGAAAACGAACAATTGCAAAAACAATGCGAGGAATACAAGGCTGCTCAGCTAGAAAAGGCTGCGGCAGATCAAGACAGTATTGATCCTTACATCCATTTGTTTGAGATCCTTCCTGAATTTGTGTCAACCGTTAAGTTCAACATCGCTCTGATAGAAGCAGATATTATATGTAAGGACGGACTTCCAAGTCAAAAGGTGTTTGACAATGAAACTCAACAGGAAATCGATTTAAGCGACTTTAAGAGAGGTGTATGTGTTAGGTTAACAACCATTGATTTTGCTTACAAGCGTCGCAAGAATTCAGTTGGACTCTTTATCAAAAACTTAGCTTGCTATACCGTCAGCGAGTGTAGGTCAGAATTTGTCGAAGACTTCGATCAGTTTGTGTGCTTGAAATCAAGACGTCCAAGAGGATCGGATGACGATGATTCTGATGAGTCAAGTATATTATCTGATTATTCAGTTGAATCGAATGCTGAAGAAGAAGATGCTGATCTAGTTGGAAGCATGAGTGATGACTACAAGAAGGTCAGAAAGATTTTGAAGATTCTGGACATCTTATTGAAGAACCGTAATCCAAGAGATACAGGTGAAATAGAAATTAACAGATTGTTTTTGTCTATTCCCGAAATTGATGGAAGAATTGATATCTTCTTTGTATGGTGTGTTATGTATGCCATTACATTGTTACACTCATTTGCTCCTGAAATCAAGAAGGTTAGTGGCCGCGAAATGCGAAAGCTAGATGGAGTCAAGAAGAAACTCAACTTGACTGCAATGATCGATTCGGCGACTTTAGTTGTACGTTTGCCCAACACCACAGATGTTATGTTGGAAGTCGATGACTTGAACGTATGTGACGCTATGGTAAACCAAAAGGGACGTGGTAAGTATATCCGTTTATACGTGATACATCCAGCTACAAAACTCTGGACCAGATTATTGGTGATAGACAAACCAGTAGTTGAGTTATCAATAAAGAAGCTTATTGAAAAATCGAAGTTCTACATCAATGCGAACTTTATCAGACTCAATATCCCACATCAGTTCTTGTTCTACACAGTTATTGACAATGCTATTACATTTGGAAAAGCAATTGCGCAGATAAAACATAACTTCAACTACTTCCATAATGCTGAGTTTGTTTTCGATAGGATTTGGCCTCTGGAAAAACCAGCAATATTATTACCCGAGATTCAATTGAAAACAGATAGTTTTGGTGTTTCGCTTGAAAATGACCCATTTGAAGCTGAATTGATGATGATTTACGAGTTGGGTGCAATAGAACAAAAGATTCGTTTAGCGAAGTGGAAACACTTTGAAGAAGAGGCAGCCAGTATAAGACTGGCTGCAAGTCCGAATATTGAGGATCAAATTGAATTGACTAATACAACGCCATCTGCTACCAAAACCAAACATTCATATCAAACAACGGCAGCGATTGCACAAAAAGCCCCAAAACCTTGCAAGATATTTAAAGATTTGTGTGAACCAAGCAAACCTCTGACACCAACGTCCTTATTCAATGTACTCAACTCAAAGCACTTGAAGACATCTTCAAGTCAAGCAATGTCAGGTTCTGTGTCTGCGGGAAGTGATATCCTCCAGAATGAATTGAGTTATGAAGATGCTGAAGAGTTGATTTCTGAAGCTAGAGATAGACTTAACCAAAACTTTGGAGCTTCTTGGATTCGTAAGTTCAAAATTTTTAGCAGTACAAGAACTGAACACTGGAGGAAAAGATTTGAAAGAATATGGGGTATTGACGAAATCAAACCTGTTGTTAGGAACAAATTTAACATCTTGAAATATGCTGATGGACCAAGTTTACTTCTTGGAAACTTTAGAGACTTGGATATTTTGGTTAAAGCTGCTGATATTCCAGATGTTGATAAATTTCTTCATGAGTATAGTGGTAATCAACCAAAGTTGATTTACTCTATTTTGGTTCCTTTGCACTTTGAAATTAGAAGTAGATCTTTGACAATGATGCTTAAAGATTATCCATTACCTTTTATTTCGTTCCCAAAGAATAGCGACCCGAATATTAAAACCTTTGAGCTTACAGGTGACGTGGTTATTAATGAGAAGTTGGTTATCAGAAAGGAAGAAATGAGATACATTTTTGTACCTTTTTCGCCAGCTATACAGCTGGAAGGTATACTGGATAGTTTCTACTCGGTCCATATTCCTAGAACGTTAACACCAGTTAAGTTTACTGGTGTAGTAAAGGGTAAATTGGATACAGATCGTGCATGTACTATATGCTGGAATAAATCTTATCAACCAGCAATCCTGGCGATGTCAGGGGCATTTGACAATTTCACTAAACCTGAAACGGATGACAGTCCAATTGGATGGTGGGATAAGATTGCATTACTTATGCATGGTCATGCATCATTGGATATCCCCAATGAATTATGCTTGCAAATTAAGAGTTCCCTCAATCCATATAATACTTTAGGAAAGGCTGCTGGGTTTGTCTTTTCCTGGAAGAATAATGTTCATATTGGTGTGAATGAGACTGGGTCCAGTAAAGAAGTTGTGAGGTTGGAAAGTGATTCGTTTGTTCTTGCGGTCCCCAACTACTCTAATTCTGAAAGGAGCGCATGGGCTATGTTCTATGATGATGAACATGGAATAAGCAGTGGAACAGAGTTTGACTCCAAGAAATTCCAAAAGCATGTTATTAAACTATCATCATCTGAGAAGGTTGTTTGGTTGTTTGGTATGCAGTTTGAAAGGAACAAGTACAAAGATAGAGCACTAAATGACAAGGAGGAGAGGGTAACTGATTTCAAAAACCATTGGGATATTGTTGTTACCAACCCAGCCTTTGATTGGCATCCTGATTCGTACGAAGGTTTCAGAAGTGATTATGTGCACATGCAAATGTCTGTCATTTCCAAATCTGAAACTGGAGATGCTTATAACGCAGCCTATCTTACTCCTTTGATTTTCGCCTACTTCTTTGACTGGTGGGACAATTTACTTGATGGTATTAGTCTTCCAATAAGACAAGGTAAGCTTTTCAATACACTGTCTAAGAAGGGTCTGATAAGTACAGGAGCACATTTGTTCACGATGAAGTACTTACTTGTTTTTGAACCACTTTTGATATCACACATGTACGTTCACAATACAGAGGAGAAGATCAATGGCCTCTATAGAGTTGCTTTCAGTGGTCTTAAGGGTAAGTTTAAGAAGTGTGAAATTTTCTTACGCCAACGTAAAGAGATCGTCACTTATATTAATGAACGATTAGCTATCCACAACCAAGTTTATCACTTAAAGATGAACCAGGCGGAAGTTAATGTTGATGATTTCGATTTGCGACTCGTCAATGCAGTGTTCCAGGATAAATGTCCATTAGGAACTTTAATGGCTAACCTTGAAACTGGGGCCAATGAAGTCACATTGGCAGAACTCGATGCTGAAACAGCGGACGACACTGGTGTGTTTGGTAACTGGATCAACACGAAGGGTGTTTATGGTGATGATCACTCTTGGATTGACTTGGAAGATTTCCTGGAGTTGGAGTTTAGAGAAGTTCTTTCTTCCAATCCAATTTTAACGATTTCTCCATTCTGTTTCCTGCCCAACTTTACTTATATTCGTGAATTTAATCTCCATAAAGATGGAAAGTATCCATTTGGATTTGAGAAGTTTGGACACTATCAATTCCATACTGTTCCCCCAGAAGAGAAGCAAATCACATTCTTGAAAAAGAGGATATTGGCTATTGAAAAGGAAATCGAACTGAACAATAAACTCTTAGAAACCGCAAATCCTAAAACTGCTGAACAGCTACGCCAAACAATTAAACTTGAAGAAAAGAAGTTGGAAGTTGTTGAATCCATTTGGGAAAATATGGTTGGAAGTGATATACTGGGTGCCAGTTCTGTTGTTTCGGGCATTAGTGCTGAAGAAAAGCGTTATTCTAAATCTTTATCTGCTTACTCAAGTCATAGATCTGTGAAGGAGATGAAGGAAGCTCGTCTACTCGAATCTGAGTCTACTAGTTTCCACAATAGGTTCATTATACACAACTTACAATTGAAATGGGACAATCTCTTACGAGACATGTTCTTGACATACATACAAAAGGTTGGTGAAAGAAAGTCTCACGTCCACTTTATGACTAGGAAAGCTGTTGATCTTGTGGAGTCAGTTATCAATGATACAGTCACCAATGAAGAAGAGAGAGCTCATTTGAAGCAGAACTTCTTCACCGAGTTTAACAGTCGTGAGGACGTTGTAGATAAGTTCGAAGATGAACTTTGCACTACTGAAAAGGATGAAGAATGTTGTCCAAACTACTTGATCAAATTAGTGCACCCTCAAATTCAACTTACAACAACCAAAGAGCCAGATACCTGTATGTTAATTACTTCAAGAGATTTGGAAGTGCAAATACTTTCTATAACAATTCCAGGTTTGAATGAAATTGTTAGTGAATCAGTGCAAGTTTCAGGATTAATTGAGTCGAGATATGGGGTCTTGTTTAGAGATTCTCATATATTTGTTTTCCAACGAGATGAAGCTAAATACGTTCACCCAGACTTACAGTACGGAGCAGTACTTGACGGCGGTGATGCTAATTGGCCACCATGGGTTGAGTATGAAGTGTGGTATGATAGCTCTTGGGCACAAGATCAATTGGTTGCTGAGAGAAATTCTATGGCTTTTGTTTACAAGAAGCCAAATATGTTATTCTCAGAGCGGAAGCCAGCACACCAGGGTGATAAGATTATAGTGCACTTAGCCAAGATTGTAGTGAACACTACTTCAAGGCAGTACGCTACATTATACCATGTTGTTACTGACTTATTGGTGCACACGAAAACAAGAAGAGAAGAAGACATGGAAAGACTTTATAAGATTGTTTCACTCTCTGATTCCTCTGACTTTGAAGGATTGGATATCAGAGTTTCTCAACTTCAAGACACTATCAGATATTTCAAACATCTTTCTTTACTGTTGAGCCACAATGGTGAGCTTACTGTTGAAGAGAGCAATTTCTTGAAGAACTTGGAATTTGAAGGTCGCAAGAAGGATTTAGAATTGGATATTTTAATGCGTGGTGTTCTGTTGCGTAGTGCTAAGAACAACCAACACAAGCATGAATCTCAATTCTGGAGTATCATGTCTGATCAGATTATCTGGCACATATTAGAGGATTCTAACCGTGAGCCTATAATTGATTTTGCAATGGCACATGCTAAATTTACTCGTGTTGCTGCTATGGATGGATCAACTATTAACGAGGTACTGGTAGCAATGATTCAAGGGTTCAATTTGCAAGAGAAGGCTATTTATCCTGAAATGCTTGGACCATATTTGGAAGAGGGAGAGGTTCACCAGAAGTCAACTTCGAATACAGCAAAGCCAATTCTCAAGATGCTGTGGAGAACGTTAGACCCTATTGGAGGTATTCGTATTATGGAAGAAGCATTAGTAAGTGCAGAGCCATTAAAGGTGGCTCTTGATTATGTGACAGCTAAGAAGTTGACCGCATTCTTATTCCCTAATTCTGAAGAAGAGGAGAGCGATCTCGAACTTGAGTCTCCTGTTGAGAGTACTGAACTGTATGAAAATGTTGATATGGAGAAGATATCAGGTCATCTGTTGAGCTCACTCAAGCAAAAGAATCCATTTAGAATGATTTTGCACAGAAAGAAAGACAGTGCAGATAGTAGTGCTACATCATCGTTGTATCTGACAAGTTCTCATTCATCTGTTCCTAAGTCTGAGTCGATGTCTTCGGTCACAGATTCAAAGGAAACAGAAGATTCTGGGGATACCAAGAGTTCTAAAGGATCTAAGGACTCCAAGAGTTCCAAGGACTCCAAAATCTCGAAAGACTCTAAGGATTCTAAGGGTACTAAGCATACCAAGGACTCAAAGAGTAGTAATGGATCTAAGAGTAGCAATGGATCTAAGAGTTCGAAACAACTTTTCAAATCTAAGAAACATAAAGATGTTCAAGGAAATGATTTGGCGATTATAATGAACCGTTCGAAACAATATACAACTATTGTTGATATGAAGGTTGAAACTTTCAAGTTGTTTATCAGTTTTAGTGCTCCTGGAGGATTAAACGTGTTAAATGTACATGATCTTAGTATTCACATCCCAACCTTACATTACAAGAATAAGGTTTGGTCTGGAGAAGATTTAATGCTCAGAATAAAGAAGGATTTGATTAAGATTATATTCCAACATACAGGTAAGATTTTGGGTAATAAGTTGAAGATTCACAAGAAGCATCACTCTACAGCCGAACCATTGAAACAAATTTCAGACTATGCGAATTTCATGACCTTGAAGGATTTGCAACTGGAAGGTAGGTCTCGTGATTCAGTCAAGACGAATGTAGAGACTACCAGAACACATCATTTGAATCATGTTGCGCATAAAAGGTCACACTTGAGTAGGATTTCAACTGATTCTTCTTTGAGCAGAACCCCGACTGGATCATCATTGAATAGTTCCAAGTACTTTGAGTCTGTTCCTGAGTAGTATAGTGTATAATAAATTGAAGATATATAATATTTAATAATTATGTCGATGTATAAAAGTGAAGGAGTATGTGAGAGGATATAGAGAGGGATGATATGTGAAGGAAAGATTTAAAGTCCTCCGTATAAAGTGAAGCAGAATATATAGAGAAGATACGAAATGAGTAGAGACTATGTGTTGCCATAGAAAGGGAATTGAATTTCTTTCATTATTCAGCTATGAACAATGAAGAATATCCCAGTAGTCAACTAATTAACACCCTTTGAACTTCGTAAATATCGGAGTAACTAGGAAAGTTACGTCAATCAGCACTGTTACATATACACGCTCTACCACGCTCTAACATATTCATATACGTGTTACTTTCCAAGCCAAATATTGAACTTTCTTTAAGTATATGTACTGCAATGTAAGAGGATCGCTTGAGAACTGTAGTTTATACACTTTAAAATAACTTAATACTCATTGAAGTACAAACACTACTGGGTTCTGATGAATAATATAAACCGTATGAATGTCAAGCCGTAACTATCATCATTTCACCTCTTTCTCTGCAACACTCTCTCTTTCTCCACGCAACGCTACACTAAATTACACCACACTTCACGCACTCACCTCAACGTAATCAATATTCATCCCCATTTACTTGCAAACTCGTGCCATCTAAGTGCGCTAATTCGCGGAGTTTGACAACTTTTCTGTTATCGCCAGGAAGGAGCAATTGAAGTCTATTCAACAGTTATTTCAATAGGAACACCTTCAAAATTACAATAAATTATACTCATACATAGATCAACCACCATACTAATCGAATACAAAAAACTCCTGACCTTCTACAATTCAGCTTTACCCACTTATACATCGCCTCAATTTAACGCTAAGCAAAAAACCATAGGAGTGTCTTTTTTTAGCTAAGGAAAAAGAATAACAAAATTAAACCTTTCAATACTTCTATTACAGATTCAATTGAGTTACTGAAGGCTATCCGTATACTATAGAAATGTCGTTCTTTGAAGCACTCAGAGACAAGGCAGTTTCGACGCTTAACCAAGTGTTGGATAAGAAGGATTTCACGGGACTCACTAAGCTGCAAATGTTTTGCCGGGAGTATAATTTGCCAGAGCTGGAGACTTTAGTGTATGCTTCAGCGGCGGAGGTTGGAATTCGGTCTGAGTTTAATAAGGAGGCTTATAAGAACCAACCATTCCCTCAAGGAAGGATTTTCCTTACGCAGAGGTTCGTGGTGTTTAGAGATGCCTTTGACCGTAAGAATTGTCAGTTTGCCATTCACTTATCCACAATCAAAAAAGTTGAACGATTACCTTCCAAGGATTATGGGTTTGCTCTTACAATTACTACACACTCGAAATTGGCAATTACCTTATATCTCGTTGGGTTAAGATCTGAAAGTGAACGGTTTGCTCAGGCACTCAAAATAACTCTTAAAAAGAACTTACTGCAAATCTCACACTTGCAACCATTCATCCAATCGTGTTACTCAGAATACTTACTTGCAAAGAACAAGATCTCCAACGAAAAGATTGACTCAGTACCCCCTGGAGGATTAGGATTACAATTCAAATTCCCGGGTAACCCGAAGGAACTGAAAGACAAGTCCAAGATGAAGATGTGGTTCGACTTGTTCAGAAGTGACGGCCGCAACTTATCGATAGTTAAAACCCCCATGTTCTACAGATTGGTGAGGGTTGGATTACCCAATCGACTCCGTGGAGAAATCTGGGAATTGTGTTGTGGATCAATGTACATGCGTATTGACTGCGCTAGTGAATACCGCCAGGTGCTCGAGGCAAATGCCAATAAGACTTCCTTAGCAATTGAAGAAATCGAAAAGGACTTGAACAGATCATTACCTGAGTACGCAGCATACCAAGACCCTGAAGGAATCCAAAGACTCCGTCGTGTATTGACCGCATACTCATGGAAAAACCCAGATGTCGGCTACTGCCAAGCAATGAACATTGTAACGGCCGCTTTGCTCATCTACCAATCCGAAGAACAAGCTTTCTGGACCCTCAATGTATTGATTGGTGAAATTGTTCCAGGTTACTACTCGAAAACAATGTATGGAACTTTGCTTGACCAACGTGTGTTTGAGCTGCTTGTTCAGGAAACAATGCCATTACTTTCAGAACATATCACGAAATATGATATTCAATTGTCTGTTGTGAGTTTACCATGGTTCCTTTCACTCTACCTTTCTTCAATGCCTCTTGTATTTGCATTCAGAATTTTGGACGTTTTCTTCTTACAAGGACCTAAGACATTATTCCAAGTCGCCCTTGCGATCTTGAAGTTGAATGGTGAAGAATTGTTACTGACTGATGATGATGGTACATTCATCTCGATCATTAAAGAATACTTTTTAACTTTGGATCAGCTGGCTCATCCTGATTCACCTAACCCAAAGTACAGATCAATTACAAGATTCCAAGAATTGATGGTAACTGCGTTTAAAGAATTTGCTGTTATTGATGAAGACTCAATTGCAAAACATAGAAACAGACACAGAGACTCAATCTTCCAAGACATATCAACGTTTGTCAAGAGAACGGAATTGAGAAACTTACCCAAGACTGCCAATATCGATAATGACACTTTATCGATATTGTATGATAGATTCTATGGTTTCGTAGAGTCTTTCAATGTTACAACTGGTTCAGGGCTGCTGCTTATGGACTTTAAAGCTTTTAGAGGGTTCATGATAGATGTTTGTGACTGGGCCCAGTTTGCATACAGCAGTGAGAATTTCGTTAAGGAAGACGATTTCTTGCTGCGGTTGTTTAAACACTGGGATTCTGAAGAACGCAGTGCTCTTTCATTAGCTGACTTGGTTGTTGGATTAAATAAATTGGTTGAACCAGATTTGATGGACCTGATGTCGAATTTCTTCGAGCTTTATGATTATAAACATGACGGTAAAATGGACCGTGAAGGAATCTTACAGGTGAGTGAAGACTTGTTGTTTATAACTTCTCCTTGGAAGGAAGGTGAATTATTTGATAAGATTAGTGAGGACGAAGTTAAACACTACATTGACGAAGTGATTGAGAATGCTCAAAATCAAGATAGAACTGGATTCACAGATGAATTGCCACCTATTCCTGACCGTGATGATGTCTTTGTAGACAAGCAAAAGTTTGTACACAGACAAATTGAAAGATACTTGAGTGCAGCAAGTACGTTCATTCAGCGTTCCTTTGAATACGCACAGCCAGTAGAGGAGAAGGAGATACTCATACAGGACTTGGTTATAGACAACAAGATTTCACATAACGCAGCATTGAACCCCAATACCCCTGTTTTCCTTAACTTGCCCACGTTTCGTATGGTGATCTTGGCCGATGAGACGTATGAGTTATTTTTCAGCAGCACGATGCGCAAGTCTATCAGGTTATCCAAGCCACTTGACTCGCGTTTCAACACTATACGTAACTTACGTGACATGTTTGACGGATTACTTGCAGATGGACGTAAGGTGGCAACTAGTATGAGAAGACGTATGGATTCTGCAGCCACCAATTTACAACCACACCACAATGATAACTCACTGATGAAATCAGGAAAGTCAGCACGCCAAGAAGAAGAAGAGGAAAGAGACGACGATTTCGGAGTCATTTCAATCGACGAGAAAGACAAGGACATGATATTGGGAACTGAAGGTCAAGTGTTTCAAAAAACAAACCCAAACGATAAACTAGAAGTAAGATCAGAACTGCAAACACAAGTCAACTCTCAACCAGGAAGAGAATCTAACGTCAGGAATTTAATTGAGTTTGAAACCTAGATTGAATAAACACTTATGAATTATGGATTATAAGCTAACCTAGTTTTAAATCTACTTATTTAAAGATAAATATATATATTAGGAATACTGAGTTTGAGCTAAACTAACTATTAAAAGTAGGATTATTGTTAATTCTTTCCAAACAACTTTCTCAACTTACCAAATTTCTTCTTGTCCTTTGGTGCGTTGTTGCTTGATTCTGTAGCAGCATTAGTGGGTGTGCGCAATGTAGGAACATCAATCACGGCAAGAGGAGCTTTAGCTGCTGATCCCTTCAGTGAGCTGAAACCTACAAAACCAGATTCATCATCTGAGTCAGCAAATCTCAGTGAGAAACCACCACCTCCCGTAGAACTTCCACCGAAGCCTGAGTTGCTACCACCGAGGCTCTCTTCATCGTCAGAATCGTTGAATCTAGATCTGAACGCATTGCGTGAGCTAGGGGCACTTTTTGTTGGTGTGGATGATGGCCCGTTAGCTGAGTTGGTACTACCAGTGCGGGCATGTGTTTTTGGTGCAATCTTCAAGTGACTCTTTTGCTGCTCTTGTACAACTTGTTGTTTTCTAGAAGGTGGAGCTTGGTTTGCTTGGTTTGCTTGGTATGCTGGAGGAGCAGCAACAGTATTTCTCAACGTTTGACGAGTTGGCTTTTCTTCGCCTCCTTGCTCCTTGGTGAATGATGATTGCCTTGGGATAGGCTTGAAGACTGACATTGGTCTAGATTGGGCCTTGGCATATAACTCTGCAGCCTTCAATTTAGAAGGTGATTGATAGTTTGGTTGTAAAGCTGGGTGTGGGGCTACTGGTGGAACGTATACCAGCGATCTCAATGAGCGGCCGCTCATTCCACCACTTTGTGCTGCTTCTCTTGCATTTGGTTCAGCGTATGATTGAGGTCTAAGACTTCTTGTAGCAAACACAGATGCATTTTGTGGAGGAGCTGGTTGATCGTTTGGTGATTGTAGCACATGTTGTTGTGGTGGTGGAATGTTCTGAGATGATTGTTTTCTAAGTGAAGAGTTGCTTCTCTTTCCAAGTTGGACATTGCCATTTTGGTCAACCAACAGTGGAGCCAGTAACTTAGAGTTCAATCTCGTGTTTTCAGCAGTGGTCAAAGAAAGGTATGCATCGTGTGCAGCGTTGGCTTTGGATTGACTGCCGTTTTTTTGCGAGTAGAAGGAACTTGAATTCTTCATTGCTGATTTCACAGGTCTCTTCCCCTTTGAACTTTCATAAGAGCCAGAAGAATGGATAGACAGAGCAGAGTTGGTGTTGTTTGGGACTTGAAGGGTTTGGAAGGTGTCAGCAACTATATCTGGTGTTGTGTTCTCTTCTGGTTCATCGTCAATAACTTCAGCCGAAACGAATGTTGGCTTCAATTGTTTTGAGTTGGACGAGCTGATTGAGTCTGAGGAACTGACGAGTTTCTTCTTGTCGAATTCGTCAACCACGACTTGGTTGCTGTCGATAGTAACTCCACTGATATCAGCAGCGTGTGCAAGAGCGAGAGTAACCGAGTCAGTTTCTGATTCAACAGTTGGTTCTTCTGGTACAGCAACTGGGAGTGGCTCATTGAGTTTGTGAAGTCCAACTTCAAGAGACTCAGATTCTTGAATAGACTCTTCAGAGAAAATCTCATTGTCTTCAGCGAATTTATCCTCAATGTCCTTTCTCTCTTTCTTTAATCTTTCGTATTCCTTTGTCTTGAATTCCAACTGTTTAGCTAATTCTCTTTCTCTTTCGATTTTCTTGTCCAAATCTTGAAGCTTTTGTTGTTGTTTCTGGAATTCGTCGTCCTTTTCTTCATCAACACTCTCTTTGAATGTTTCCATTTTTGGTTGTTGGTGTACCAAAGATGGATGTCTTGGTACCTTTTGTTTAAGACTCAATGAGTTGAGTGACGAGGATCTCAGGACCTTGGCACCTGTGCGCAATGATGTAGATCTTGTGAGTGAGTTTGATCTTAATGAGTTATTTCTTGCAACTTCTGCTTTGAAACTTGTTTCTGGAACTTGGATAGTTTTAATACCATTAGGTGTTGGAATATATTTGGTAACCATTTTCACTTTGGGGGCTGGTGCATGTTGTTGTTGATGTTGTTGTTGCTGTTGGTGGTGGAGGTGTTGTGGAGACGGTGGCTGGTGGAGGTGATGATTTTGTTGAGGGCTGGATTGAGGTTTTTGCCTTAACGAAACTCTAGTTGGTTTGTTTTCAGGAGTGTGTTGCAATCTCAAGTCCTTCATGTCTTCATGATTATTAAAGTATGCATTGTTAGCTTCTTCGGTGATTTCATCCAAGTAGGAGTCATTGAAGCTATCATCAATGTCGTATACAACTTTCTCCAAGTGATGGTTGTTGCTGTAATTTGGTTCCTCCTTTACTAAAGGTTGTCTCAGTTGTTGAGAAGTTGGAGCTGAAGAAATAGAGCTGTAACGTGAAGTTGAAGAATTGAAGGATCCTGAATTCTGAGTGTGAGGAGGTTTAAGAGAGTTAGCACTTCTCAAGCTTCCATTACGGTTCACTGAAGAATGGACCGGCTGCTTAGGAGCAGCCAAAGGCTTGGTGATATATTGTATTGACCCCGACCTCTTTATGTTCAGTTTCTGTGGTTGTTGTGGTGGTTGTTGTTGCTTCAAAGCTTTACCAATAGTAAGAGCAGCAGCCAATGCATTGGAATTGGGTGCTGCCGATGATGGAGCAACATGATTGACACCTGTATACGTTGGCTCGAGCCGACTTTTACGTCTATTGAACATTGGATGCTACGGGGGTTCTTCTTAAAGGAATAGACGGTTAAATAGCAAACAAAAATATTTGAAATTTCGGAAAAAACACGAAGTTTCTTAGAGGACACAATTTTATGGTATGAGAACTGGGACGAATTGCGGTCCGGAGAGTGTGTTTTGGAGTGGTTGAGGTGAAGGTTGGGGTGTTGAGGTTACTTTGAATGAGTGGGCAAAATAAGAAATGGGATTAATTTAGATTATATTAGTTGTTGAGTCTTTTTGAATTGGTTAAAGGCAGTGTTGATGTAGTAGTACCTGCCTTATTAAATGGGGCAGAGTTTAATTTGCAAAAGTAATAATAATTTGTAGCGTGAGTTTGCAGTGAAATTTGTCGTACTGAATGAAATTTCAGTCATTTGTTATGTTAATTAGATGGTTAATAGGAGAGAGAGAGAGAGAGTAGAATGCTGGATGGATGGATAGATGGATGGATGGATGAATGAATGAAGGCAATGCTCTTTATTTTATTATTTTGTGGTGGTTCCTTATATAAATTGAGCACCACCAGCCATTGTAGATATGTAATATTGTTGTACAAGAATCGGTACTTTATAAACACTAATCCTTTGTACTCAACACAACCTTTAATAAGTGCTCGGCTGTGGTGGAAGTCTTAGTCAGCAAAATTATGTACATGGCTGCAAAAGTTAGAATTCGAGGATCTATTAATAGATATGAAAAGATGTGGTGGGGTGGAAGGGGTGAGGTTGGAATCTGGTTATAGTTAAGATAGATTGAAGTGAAGGTAATGAAGCAAGTGATAAAATTAGGAGTTTAAAGTTTAGTTAGAAGAGGTTAGGAAGGAAGGTGGACTATTAGAAGATCCTGCATAACTGAAATACAAGTAAATTCAGACAAGGAGTTGTCTCTTCTACAAACCATAAAGAACAATAAACAGAACAATAGGTGTCTTTGCATAAAACTAAATCACTTTGGATGAGATTAAGTATTTAGAAATTATTAAGTGATTATAAAATATTAGGGTTCAAACGGAAAGAATATCAGGAATGTGTTTATCGGTTAGTGAAGAACAAGTAGTTTGTTATTGATTTTTCAAAAGATGAAGTGGGTTAGTCTATTAAATAAGCTACAGAGTTGAGGTTGGTAAGGTGTATGATTGATTTAAGAAGAGATGTATTCTAGAAGAAAGGTCTAGACTTGGCATAATTTATTTTCGTATGAATTTTGCAACCAATACGAATGTTAGATTCTTGAGAAGTAGAAGGGTAGAAGGGTGTGGTAACTTAGATGAGTGTGAATGTAGAATGATTCTTATACTGGTCCATAGGTAATTAGCATTTGATAATTTTAACGCTTCTTCGAGTGTGTTAGTTAAGATAAATGTACTGTTTATGACAAGTATGGCAACGGAACTTAGCTAAAGGGTATTGATCTTGTCATTACCTGTAACTAAACAAGCTCATTGAGAACTATACTGATAAGTTTGTGAGCTCAAATAATACTAGCTACAAATAGTATATATTGTTCACTGGATTGCCTCTAAGTCAGCGTGGGAGCTACTATTACAGTTGTGGATAATACAGTGAATAGTCTATCTGAAACTAAACAAATGCAACCTACTACCTAGAGGTTGTGGATGTTCAATAACAATCTAACAAGCGATTAAATTGTTACTACTAGTGAGTACAATCAATTGTTGATAAGCTTACACGGAAAGTACTCTAAAGGCCTACTGACAATAGTTGAAAAGTGTCTTTCTTGGCCCTACATATTGCAATATGCTTACTTTAATCATCCCGAAATGGCTGGTTAAATCTTTCTTGAAGTACTACTTTCAATGTGCAAATAGATAGAGGTGACCTGTCAAAACTCTAGTTGACTAGACTTGTCTATATTTGCTGTAAGATTTTACAAAATGGATGACAACGAAGTAACAAATAAATCCAGCGATTCTAATTTACTCAGATTGATCAATCTGTTCACTTCATTCGATCACTTCACCAAGTTGAATTAATTGTGACTTCTAATCTGATAATATTCAATAGTTTTGACTTTTAATCTTAGCTTAAGCATATAAAATCTATTGGAACTATGGGTAAATAACAAACTATATACTCTTGAAGTTGACATCGAGAGAATTATCCTTTCTTTCCCGTGAGCTGCTTACTTTAATATTGAGTACTTGATTTATAATACCTCCTCTCTAAATCCACACTTGAGAACCACTAAAGATCAATTGCATATTACCCATTTCTTAATAAGAGTTAAAACAAATCAACCTACTTGAAAACTCATAAAGCAGCCAAACTCATAGAGCAGCCAAACTCACATATCCATATGACTACTCTTTCTAAAACCCCTCCACTTCAAATCTACTTCCTTCCTTGTTTATCATTTAAAATCCATTTAATATTCCTATATTAATCTACCAAACTGTAAAACATCACGTCCACTTCAATCTTATTCAATTTCGATTCATTGAAAATCACCAATTCTCTGGCCACAGAACATCTTTATCCTATTATAAAGCACCTCTTAACCTTGTTGATCTCAATCTGTTTATTCCTAATAAGTTTGCCACCCATATACCCGTGCCTTGACCTTTCATTGCAAAGTACAGTAAAGCAGGACGAGCCATTATCAAAAACCCAGACCATATGAATCCCAGGAGTAAAGGCATCAATAATTGATCTTTCAATATAGCATACGTTACTATCCATGGAGTAATGATTGGAGCAGGTGCTCCAATCTCAATCAATTCCGATTCATCCAATTCTGTATTAAGACGAGTGATTTCCAGCTCAGAAAGAGATTTAGTTTCCTTCTTCGGCTTAACAGGTACAGTGGCATACCCATTCAACTGCTTCATGAACGTCTGTTCAAACCTTAAATCAGGTAACGGGGTAGTAATCTTACTCATGCTTGTAGGTTGGTTTTTTAAATACAGGATATGAAAAAGTGAATTAACATTGAAAAAAAAAAAACATTAAACCAGTTGGTAATCGTCAGTATTTGTCATGGATATCGATAGAGACGGCCCTGCTGTGACTATTAGAGAGACCGAGAGGGATCGTGTTGACTTCATTTTGAAGGATGTTGATTTATCGGTAGCGAATTCGATCAGAAGAACTATGCTTGCTGAGGTTCCTACGTTAGCTATTGATCTTGTTGAGATTGATGTTAATACTTCAGTGTTGGCAGATGAGTTTATTTCGCATAGACTTGGTCTTATTCCATTGGTCAGTGAAGGTATTGAGACTTTATCATACTCTAGAGATTGTACTTGTGATAACTATTGTCCTAAGTGCTCAGTTAAGTTAGAGATGACTGCCAAGTGTGATACCGACTCGACCATGAATGTGTATGCACTGGACTTGGCCAAGTTCAACAACGGACTGCGGTTGGGTGACCCCGTGGTAAGAGATGCCAACCGTAGAGGTCCGCTAATATGTAAATTGAGAAAGCACCAGGAGTTGCGAATCACATGTATTGCCAAAAAGGGTATTGCTAAGGAACATGCCAAATGGTCACCATGCTCAGCTGTTGGCTTTGAATACGATCCATGGAACAAATTGAAACACACAGATTATTGGTACGAAGTGGATGCAGAACAAGAATGGCCTAATCTGGCAAACTGTGAATGGGAAGAAGTCCCAGACCCAGAAGCACCTTTCGACTACAAAGCTGTAGCATCCAACTTCTACTTTGACGTGGAAACTGTTGGAAACTTGCCACCTAATGAAGTCATCATTAGAGGTATTGAAACTTTACAATTGAAATTGGCTGGTATCTCTGTTGAATTAAACAAACACTCTGTGGAAGCTAGTAACGCCAACGCTGGTGGATTCACAACTTACGGTAGAACAGATTATGGTGGTGATAGTCCTAACGGAGGGGGCACTCCTTACGGAGAGTCATCATTTGGTGGCTCGAGTTGGTAATATCTTATTGATATTCAAATGTATAATAAAAATATGTATAATTAGGATATAAATAATCCTTTAATGTTATATAGAATGAGAAGTCTCTATTAATTTATTGTAGTTCGTTAGAGTGTTGAAGAGTTATTATAAGATATCAAATCTGAAAACTTCACCAACAGTCCACCAAATATATCCAAGGCAGAGCCAAAGGTTAAGTCAACCTTGCCATTACTTAACTTATTAACTAATTCTAAATCCAGAACCAGCTTTGCACCTCCAGCATAGACAATATTTCCTTCAAATCCTGTAGGACACCAATCACCTAATTTCTCCACCAACTTTTCATCTATACCTCCACATAATCCTTCTACATCAGCAGCATGAATAAGGAACTCACTGCAATATTTGGAAACCATTTCGAGGAATTTGGCTGATAATACATCATCTGTGAGTGTTTGCCATTTATTGATGGCTACCACCCATTTGGGATCAGTACCAGAAGCTTGTTCAAGAACTGTTCTACAACTCAAATCAACAATTAACTTATCCTTCCCGACCAAACTCGAAATCTCACTTAATTTATCCCAATCTAATGATGGTAATCCATTCTTTTCTGTGAACAACCAACTGGTTACTATAACATGAGAAGCTTTATGTTGATTGATCCATTCAACAGCATTACCACTATTAATACCTCCACCCACTTGTAAATGGTTTGGCCACGTTAAACATGCCAATTTAGCTGCCTCATCATTTGCAGGATTGGATCCAAGCTTTATTACATGACATCCTTGAACATTATGATCTTTATATAATTGTGCATAATATGATGATGGATGGGAAGAAACGAAATTGGTTTCAGTTGAGCTACTAGCACTAGTATCATCCTGAGTTAACGTTCCACCAACTATTTGCTTGACTTGACCAGAATGTATATCAATACATCCTCTAAACTTGGTCATTTCTTGTATGATTCACTGGTAAATTTCAATAATTTTTTTGAAGATTTGCGATTCTGATTTAAAGTTATACAAGAAGAACTTGAGCCAAACAGAAAGGCGTTATATATAAGCGTACTGGGATTTACTGCAGGTCAATACAATAACAGAAGCTTCATAGACCAATTAGATGAAGAAATCATCTTATCCATTTACTATCAAGTCAAATAATCTAAGGTATATTCTCAATATTGAAAGTTGCAAATTGTATAAACCATGTCCGTTGTTGAACCAAGACATAAGGAAGGAAGTCTAAGTACCAATGGTACTTCTGAAAATTCAAAGTTCAAAGTTAGTTCTTTATTAGAGCTTACAGATGTACGAAAGAGTTATGCCCTGGCATTGTCAACTGTCGCGTTGGTTGATATGAACGCGTTTTTTGCACAAGTTGAACAGATAAGGCTTGGTTTAGGTGTCGATGCTCCCGTGGTATGTGCTCAATGGCTGTCATTGATAGCTGTTTCGTATGCTGCGCGTAAATTCGGAATCGGTCGTATGGATACTATCAAAAGTGCAAGAGAGAAGTGTCCTAATCTTGTTATAGGACATGCTGCTGTATTCAAGCGAGGCCTGTCCAATTGGTCTTACGTCCCTGGACTTCCAAACCAAGCACATCATAAGGTTTCTTTAGACCCATATCGTCGTGAATCACGTAAAATCTTGAGGATATTTCTGGAGAACTGTGACCTTATTGAGAAAGCAAGTGTAGATGAATGCTACTTGGATTTAGGAAGGTTGGTGTATGCTCGATTGGTAGAATTGTTTCCTAACCTTCATGAGTTTACTGAAGATCAACGAGACTTGTTTTTACCAGCTATTCCATCAGTACTTCCACAAGAAGTACAATGGGAAGGTGAAGTTATCTTAACAGGAGTTGAAGATTCGAAACTGAAAGAACAAGATATGATGCTGGCGTCTCAAAAAGAGACAACACTACCAAACATTTCAGACTGGGATGACGTGTGTACCATCTTGGGATCCCAGATCATCTACGAAATTAGAAAAGTGGTTTATAATGAGTTGGGATACACAACTTCAGCAGGAGTAGGAAGGAACAAAATCATAGCCAAATTAGCAGCAGGGTTTAAGAAACCAGATAATCAGACAATAGTTCGAAACAAACTGGTTGAATTCTTTCTTCAAAACTTTGAATTGACTGACATTACAGGAATGGGTGGTAAAATTGGTGATAATATCATGCAAAAGTTTGATGTTCCACCAGGACAAAACTCTGTAACATACATCAGAGAACATGTACTGTTGGATCTATTGAAGGAAGAGCTACGCAATGAACCAGAATTAGCACAAAAAGTTTACGATATAGTGCGAGGAAACTTGAAGCAAGACTTCACCAACCGAGTTGAAGTTAAATCGATGATGTCGCGCAAGAATTTCATGGCTACGCTGCGTGTTGACAACATGCAAGAAGCTTATGACTGGCTCAAGGTATTTGCTGGGGATTTGTATAACAGAATGATTGAATTGGATGATGAGAATATGAACTTGTCGATGCTGCAAGAAAATGGCCAAACCAACAAAGGAGGTCTGACATTGAAAAGACCAAAAACTGTTAGTGTGCATATCATGACAGCGACTCACAGCAAACACTCTAGACAATCGCCAATAACACTTATACGACCTTTGGATAAGCTTAAAGAAGTTTTGGAAACTACTGGTCTTGCTATTTATAGAGAACTAATGGAAGTTGTGTTTGACATAGCAAGATTCAATAATGGCAAGTCACTAAAGGAGTTGGAAAAGGAAGGAGTACCATTATCAAAAATCAAAACGGTCCCCATTGCCAACATGTCTCTTAATATTTCTAATTTCGTAAAGACAAATAACGTGAGCCTTATAGATTCGTATACGGGAAACGAATCTGATACTAAGGACGAAATTAAATTGATGTTTGAGAAAGCTAAGAATGAGTGGGAGTCGACAAGAGTAAAGGAACAAGAGCCAGCTACTGAAGAAGCACCAAAACAATTGTCCAAAACAGACAAGGATTATATTGCAAACATGTTTCAAAAGTTCAATGAGTCTCAAGTTGGGAATCCTAAAACAGAAAGCACAGCCAAAACAAAGATCAAATCAGAACCACTGAGACGGTCATTAACACCAGAAAATCTCGCGTCTAATCAGAATCTTATACACAAGACATTCAGTGAGTTTAATAAACAGGAAAGTCAAAGTCAAAAGGTGAAACTGAATGAGTTTAATCGACAGGAAAATAAAAGGATTAAACTGAAGACTCCACCACCATCAAGGAGCGAACCCAAGACTGATATTCTTAGGTTTCTCAAACGACAGAAAACACTGTTACTAGAGGAACTTACAGAAAAAGGGTATTGTAATAAATGCAATATAGAAGTCAGTGATCCAATGGAACATAATGATTTTCACGTTGCAATGGAATTATCTGAAAGAATGAATCGGTGATAACAGTAACTCTTTTCCTCCATATGTACTGATATAACTTGTTTTAATGAATATAATGAATTGATATAACAATTAGATTTCAAGTTATTGAAAAGCATTAAATCAAATGCTCTAAACTAGAAGCTGAAAAAGCTGAAAAATTAACCTTTGAATGTATCCTCTTATATCTCTCTCTTTCACTCTCCCCCTGTCTACATCCACCTCCCACTTCCCACCACCTCTTTTGACATCATGAGCATAAAAAAAAAGAAGCTGCGAAAAATCATAAACTTTTTAAGAAATCGTATTTGCATTACAACATCCTATCAATTATGAGTGATGATGATTACCTCAGAGCTATGGAGATACAGAGAGCCAATTTCGAGGCTCAGTTTGGTTCATTAGAGACTTTAGGATTTGAAGATAAGTCGAAATCAGTAGTATCTAAACAACAAAATGATGAGATGAGCGAGAGTGAAGATGGCGATGACTTTCATGAGTTTGGTGCAGAAAACGTGGACTCTGACTTTGATGAGGAGATAATAGATATTTCTGGTGAATCAGAAGATGATGATGAAGAGGAGGAAGAAGAAGAGGAAGAAGAAGAGGAAGAAGGACCTAAAGTTGTTAAGTTAACTACCTCTTTCACATCTAGCAGTGCAGCTACAAAGAAAGACAAAAATATGCTTAAAAAAGGTAGAGCACCAACATTAGCCGAAATAGCAGCCAAAGAAGAAGCAGCACTGAAAATCACCAAACACCAGCAAGCACAGAACAAGAAAGAAGAAGACGATAACTTGGAGAATGATTTAAAGTTACAACGTCTTTTACAAGAATCGCATATTTTAGCCAATCAACTAGAATACTCTGGAGCTGATGTAACATTGCAAACTATAGACTATGAAGATCCAACTGGGAAAGCACGTAGAAGAGCAATGGATCAAAGAATGAGAAATATCTCTGCAATAAACTCAGCTACTGGAGGTAAACCAAAGACCCTTGAAAAGATGCCTATGCTGATGAGAAAGGGAATGATAAAAGCTCGTGAGAAGAAAATTACTAAATATGAACTGGAAGCTAAGGAAGCTGGTATCATTTTGTCTAAGGTCCGTAAGGGTGAATTAAGAGACATGAGTTTCGGTAGGGGAGTCACCTTGTCCAGTGATAGAATAGGATCTGGAAAGAAGGTGCAAAAGCGTATGAGAGATAGAGGTTTGAAGATACATGGAGTCGGTAAATCAACCAGAAATGGTTTGGTCATTGCACAGCTGGATATCGATAGGATAAATAAAAAAAGAAGGAAGTAATCGGTATCGTACATTTAATTATAGTTACATATTCCATTTCTAGATGTATATTAAGAGTAATGGATTGAAGTTTAAGTCTATTTGCTGTCTGTTTCTGTTCTAAAATCCTTCAATCTGTAAATCATTGTACGTTTCATTCGTACTGATATTTAATCCATGTTCATTTGCCAAATGTAATAAACAAATAAAACAGAAACTGGTTGATAATTCTTTCCTTTGGTCATTCGAGTATACACTTGCAATCGAAGTGACCACCTCTCCAAACGTTTTGGTTTCGACTGTTTCATCCTCCAGCTTCTTGATTTTATCCCATATGTTATCTTTAAGCAATTTGATGTCAACTCGTTTAGCTACGCGCGAGAAGTTGACGTATTCAGTTGGTCGCCTGCGGCCAAGCAACTGCAGTGACTCATTGACGATATTCTCTTTAATGTCCTCTTCATCTAATTCGTTTAATACATTGTCTGCTCCATTCAATGCATCGTTGAAATCTATTCCTCCAAAATCGTCGTCACCTCCAAAGTCATTATTGTAGTCATCATATTCAGCTCTGTGGAACGAAGCTGCTAATCTTTCCAGCTCTACCTCTTCTTGTTTATGGTATTGTTCTGCAAAGTACTTCTCGTCTGTTAATTCTATAGTTTCTGGATCATTGATCAGTTTCTTAGGGAAGTATAAAATAGGCACTTGTGGTTTCGTGAAAAGGTTGGTTAAACGGGATGAAGTGTACTTGATATCATCTGGTAACTTGTTTATAGTATCATCTTCATCATTTCTCTTATACGATATAACCAGAACACCTCTTGCAGGAACTTCAAAAAGGGTATCTTCATCTTCGTCATCGTCAAAGAAATCCACTATAGTTTGAATATTCTTTTTACGTTTAGGAGCTCCCGGTTGTTGTTGTTGAGCTCCTGGTTCATTGTTGGTTGCCTCTTCCAGTATTCCATCCTTCTCAATGTTCTTTGACTTCTTTAATGCTGCCACTTTCCAATGTTCAGGTCCTCTCCAGTTAGCTTTCATGGTTTCGTCAAAATATGCCATGAGATCACGGTCCATAACCTGTGTGCTCACAGAGCTTTTAATATACTGTTCTGGTTCGCTGAAGATCTTCTGGACTACGCTTTGGTTCATGTTATTCAAAGGATCATCGTTGTCTTCGTTCTCATTTTCCTCGGCATCGTCATCGTCGAATCCATCCATCCCACCATCAAATCCGTAATCTTGAGGTGCTTCGTCGTCTTTAAGTTCATCTGCATCTTCTTCTTTGATAGGTGCGCTAATCTTAGAGTTGAAGTCGCTCAAGATACTACTCGCTTTAGATATATCTTCAAGAGCATTCTGGAATTCACCCAAGGATGGGCAGATGGTGATGTTTTCAAGATCATCATCACGGAAAATAAACTTCTCGAGGCTGCTGATGTCAACTTCGGTGTTGTTTGAGTCGTCTTGGGTCTCTGTTTCTTGTTGTTTCGAGTTTATTGCGTTAGATGTGGCATCAAAGATAACTCTACCAGAAGAATCAATGTTCAAGGTATTCAAAAGAAGACTTTTGGCACCACCTTCATCAAATTCAGCAAGAGCTTTTTTGAAAAGTGGGTCGATTGCCAACTCTTGGTCTAGTTTCTTTATACGGATAGTGTCGAACTTGACGAGAGTCGACTCGACGATTCTGTTGTACTTACGTTTCTTTCTTCCGTCATCTCCGTATTCATCACCTTCAGCATTTTCTTGCCCGTCTTCTCCGTCTTCATCATCAATACCATTACCATTTTCTGTATTTGAGTTACCCTCCTGTTTTTTGGCTAGTCCACTCAACAATTTACCTGTTTCTGTAGCAGCGCTTTCGACTCTACTCAGGTAAATTTTGACACATCCATCTAACGTAGCAGACGCACGTTGAAAGTTGATGCTTTCACCATCTTTGATGACATTCAAGTCATGGAAGTAGTCAATTAACTGGAACTGCCACGAGTTTTTAGATGTGATTTTGTTATCAGTCAGTAATTTGATCCATTCCTCGAAGTTGGATAAGATTGTATGTTTATTTTCGTTAAAGTGGATTGCATTGTCTTCCGAGAAGGAATCGTTGATATCATTTGAGCGGCTCACATGGCGGTTTTGGCTTATTTTACGCGATTGGTTCCTTACTGGTGTTCCATTCACTGTTGTTCCTGCAATCGAACTTGTACTTATACTACCGCCACTAGCTATAGCTGATCCAGTTCCGGATCCACTTGTAGTCCCATTTCTAGATAAGACGCGATTAGAGATGATCCTCGACCTATCACTTATACTATTCCGATCCCCCAGCCACGTGTTGTTATGTGGACCTCGTGGATTACTTCCAGTTCGTTTCTTAGGTAGTATCTGTGTATTCATCGTGTTTAATTAACTTGATTTGTTTTGCATCCATGTAGATTTTGGCATCATGTTAAGAATTGAATCAAAATAAACAATAAACAAAATTGGTCATGTGAGTGCACGTCATGTGATATTACCTCACATGGTAATACATCACATGTGTGTATAGATAGTCATACGAGTGGCTCAAGTAAAGAGATATAAACTACAAGTTATCTAAAGATTTGAATAGAAGATGTATAATTAAAACATATAATCAGCTTCTAAATACCAATTCTATACACCTTACGATAAAACATAACCCAAATCAACCCAACTTTTCAACCTCAACACTTTCCTTTGACCCTTCCATACTTAACCGTTTGGAAGCCGATAGAAAAAAAAGACTGACAAACAAAAAATAGAGACAAGAGTGAGCAAATTCACGAAACTGTTTCATCGATAGGGATAACTATGTTTGTTCATTCTATGAGGATGATACTGAAGGCCAGGCCCAGGATGATCGGGGGTTCTGTGCTCTTGAATGAGTTCAGGTTTGCGAAAGTTATGGCGTTTGGTGGAGCTTCTATAGCCAAAAGATATGTTTCGAACGCCACTATTAGTTATCTTCAGCAGCAGGAAAATGTGGCCAATACTGATTTGGCTAATGCTGGAGCTCAGGCAGACTTCTACAGGCTGTTGTTGAGTAATAACTATCCGCATATTGTTATTCAGAGATACGAGACTAGTGGAATTGCCCAGTCCCCAGAGTGTACCAACTTGTATATTGAAGCGTTGAATAAGTTGGGGAAGAAGGGGAAGGCACAACAAGTGGCTGCAAGGTTGGCATCTGGTGCTGTTGGTCTGGACGTGGGAGGATCATCCATCAACAATGGTCTTCCAGTAGGATTTGGATCAAGATATGAGCCCGTACACGTTGTTGTGTCCGAGTCGCCATTCACGATTTTCTCGAAATGGCTCAAGTGGTTAGTCCCAGTGGCACTTTTGACATATGGTGCTACCAACGCCTTCAACTACTTGGTTGAAAATGGAAACATCTTCAAAAACTCGGAGGTTGCTGACAAGTCTATTGATGTTTCACAATCAACTGTTAAATTCACTGACGTACAAGGATGTGACGAAGCTCGTGCGGAACTCGAGGAGATTGTCGATTTCCTCAGAGACCCTTCCAAGTTTACAGGTTTAGGAGGTAAATTGCCTAAAGGTGTTTTATTGACAGGGCCACCAGGTACTGGTAAAACATTACTTGCCAGGGCCACTGCAGGTGAAGCAGGTGTTCCCTTCTTCTTCATGTCTGGATCTGAATTTGACGAGTTATACGTTGGTGTCGGAGCCAAGAGAATCCGTGAATTGTTCACACAAGCTCGTGAACATAGTCCAGCAATCATTTTCATAGATGAGTTGGATGCTATTGGAGGAAAGAGAAACCCAAAGGACCAAGCGTATGCTAAACAAACACTTAACCAATTGTTGGTTGAATTAGATGGATTTTCACAATCACTGGGAATCATTATCATTGGTGCAACCAACTTCCCTGAATCATTAGACAAGGCATTGACAAGACCAGGTAGATTTGACAAGGAAGTAATTGTTGACTTACCTGATGTACGTGGTAGAATCGAAATCTTGAAGCACCACATGAAGAATGTCGAAACTAGCGATGACGTAGACCCGCTGATCATCGCGAGGGGTACGCCTGGGTTGAGTGGTGCTGAGTTGATGAACTTGGTGAACCAAGCAGCCGTGCATGCATCACAATTGAGCGCTCCTGCAGTAGACATGGGCCACTTTGAATGGGCCAAAGATAAGATATTGATGGGTGCAGCCAAGAAAAAGATGGTTTTGACCGAAGAATCGCGAATCAATACTGCGTACCATGAAGCAGGACACGCAATCATGGCCATGTACAGTAAGGGTGCCACGCCTTTGTACAAGGCCACGATTTTACCTAGAGGAAGAGCTTTGGGTATCACATTCCAATTGCCTGAGATGGACAAGGTTGACATGAGCAAGCAAGAATGCTTTGCGAGGTTAGACGTGTGCATGGGAGGCAAGATAGCAGAGGAGATGGTGAACGGTAAGGAGAATGTGACGAGTGGATGTTCGAGTGACTTGTCGAACGCCACTAGTGTTGCGCGTGCGATGGTTACACTGTACGGTATGAGCGAGGTTATTGGGCCCGTTAAGTTGAGTGATAACTGGGAATCGTGGTCACCACTGATCCGCAGCATGGCCGATAATGAGGTGCGTGATTTCTTGATGGCGAGTGAACTGAGAACTAGAGACGTGTTGACTCAACGTAAACTTGAATTGAAGAGGTTGGCAGAAGGTTTATTGGAATACGAAACATTAACTAAAGATGAGATGGAAAAGTTAGTCAAGGGAGAGAAGATCAGTAAACAGAAGACAGTGAGCAATACGATCATCAAGAGCACACCGGTGAGCGACTTAGCTGAGCTGATTGTAATTAAGCTGTAAATAGATAATGGTAAGTACTGATTTTGGTTAGTATGAAAATAAAATGATAGATATGAGGAGATAAAAGAAAAAAAAATGTAGATGGATGGGGTGTAAAAGATGGAGTGAGGTGAGTTTGAGATGAGGTGACGTTATTCAATTGAAGTTTTAGCACAGAGAGTTTAGAATGGTGATGGAGTGGAATGTTTAATGTACAAGAATGGAGTTGCCTCAAAAGAATCGTCACAATAATGAGCACTTGTTAAGTTCAACTATGATGGATTTAGTGACAATTATTTAGTGACATTACCCACTAAGGCAAGATTGAGCAGATAAAGAAATCAGTATGATGAAGAGTAGGCGTAATTGAAGAAATGAAGAATGATAATGAGGGGAATATATTAACTGACAACTATAATAATTAAAGTAGTTAAGTAACCAAACTCCTCATAGTTTACTCCATGTATCAATAAACATAAAGGTAACGATAAACCGAATAGCGATAAACCGAATACGGTTTATGATGTATTCTTTAAACTCCTATCATGTCACAACATCTTGATGGGGTGTAAGTATACTCAAACGATAATAACCAAAGTTCATTATTTCATTGGGTGCAAAATTATGTACCCCCCTCTCCCCTCCCCCTCTCCTCTACCTCCTTCTCGATTGATGTAAATATTTAATAATTCGTGGGGGATGGGATGCTCAGTATACAGAATTCCCCGGTTCGGTTAATCTCACGTATAAACCTTATAATTGAAAAGAAAAACGGATTTGCATTTGCGTATTCAAAGACACTTGTTTTGTTTCTAGGGTATTCTTACTTTATTTAACAAATACTACACTAGTCGTCTTTTTATTTTTAACTCTCTATTTCTCACTACTTTATGCAACCTTTTTGCTTCCACACTCCTCTTCTAATCTCCTTTCTACACCCACACCCCTCTTCCACTTACCTCCTCTACTTACCTCTTTTTAATATTTATACACTATGCACCTCATGCTCTATCCTCCATCCTCCATTCTTCAATCCTCCATCCTCAATTCTCCTCCCTCCCAATTAAAACACACCTTATATTTCTCTCTTCCAATATCCTTTTCAATTATAAATCCCCCAAATAATTAAACACACATACAAAATTGTCAACAATATGAACAACCAAAGACGTTACATATCCCACCTTTTTTTTTTTCAGCACCAGTACCGAAGTCAAAGGAATGTAACCATCCTACCTTTTGTGAATCATCTAATTGTCACATTGAAATTAGTTACCTCACAAAAGATACAAGAGAATTGAGCCACCTATGCCTAACGGATCATTATGCGCTAATTCTTATATTTGAGTAATGCATTTGAACCGTTATTAGCTATGAATTGGGAGCCCCATCATAATGATCCTCTCATATCTATACTATAACTTCCAAACCGCAATACTTTAATCTGCTATGGCAGTCTCACTAACTGTTTTTGTTTGGCTCAAGGGCCCTTTTTTGTGCCGTAAATTTTTATTCGCACTTAAACCTTCAAAGACATCCCCACGTGGCTCCCGTATCTTGTAGAGGGAAAGAGAGAGCTTAAGCTTTATAACGAATCTTGTTGTATGTACGAGGCAAATTGAGTATTTTTTCTTATTTTTTTAATTGGTGATCTTTACAGAGTTTGTTGACTGTGGTTGTCATTTGAAAGTACGTTACAAGTGAAGCCTAAGTGTTACTCTCAGGAATTAATAGAAAGGGTTCATCAAATACCTGGGCATATTAGACTTTGCGTACAAATTGAAACATTCAAAGAAGGATCAAGGTTAATGGACTCGTGGAATAGTTTTTCTGGTGGGAACACTCCAAAGTCGTATTATGATACGAAGCTGGAGGTTATTCTGAATCAGGGCAATGCTGATGAGTCTAAAGATGCGGCCCATACAGGGGATCACTCGAGACATCAGACCCCTAGTTATCGCCTGAATACTCCCGTGCTAACGTCTAATTCTCACGCTGGTACGCCAGTGATTAATACTCACACTCCTATCGCTCACGCCTCAATGGGACATACTCCTATACATCAGCATACTCCAGGTACTCAACCTTCAATGAACCATACTCCAATCACTCATCACACTCCAAGTACCTTTGCAGACTCTGATCTGATGTTCTTACATCAACTAGAACAGAATATCTACCATTCCATTGAAGAAGGCCAGCAACAACAACAACACCTGCTGCTGCTGCAATCTCATCAGCCTCACCCTCAGGGTGAAACCGCAATTGAGATTGCTGCTGCCGCCGCCGCTGATGCTGCCGCTGCTAGAAAGCCAAACAACAGAAATGCACAAATATCTAAATCTACAAAGGGAGCAAGCGAGTCAAGCCACTCAAGCAGAGCTACAAGTAGTCACCCTGAATACTACCAAATGTCAAACAATAACACTCCCAATAACAGATCGTCGGCGGGAAACACCCCTAGCTACGTATCTTACCAAGAAGGCAGTGAGAACACAAACGTCCAAGTTAATGGACAAGGTGCACAAAACTACGAATTTGGACTAGACAACTTGTCCTTCATTGACGGGCTCAACTTTGACGAAAGCTCCCTGGCATTCCCTCCTGTAAACGAACCAGATCAAACCCCTTCAATGCTTGCAATCAACAAATCAAAAAACTTGGAAAACGACGGTGTATTTGCGTCCCCAATCTTACCAGGGCAAAACGAGAAATCATTCAATAACCAGCATTTCTACCATAAACATAACAGACTGACTACTTCTGCACCCCAGAAACATGTCAGACCAGACGCAGTGTTCACTCCTTTGGTTTCACCAGCAGTAACTCCATTGGACTCACAAGTTAACATGAACAGGACATATACACAACCTGTTGCAGTAAAGTTTGAACCATTGACTTCACCTGCCTTGCAAGCACAGAATTCACAGCAGCTGGCGTCATCCTCCACAGCTGCCCCTCCTCCGAACGACAGACGTAGGTCATCTTCCTCCCTATATGGACCTGGCGAGGAAGCTTCGGGTTACCCCCTGAGCACCTACCATAAAAGAAGAACACCTCATGGGACCCCGATCTTACTGGCCAACAATGCCACCACCAAGCCAAAGCAAAGTCCTTCACTCAAAGTACGCAACAATGGCAGCTCTAAAAAGCTGTTTGAAAACCTCCCAGAATCACTGATGGAAATGCTACCTCCACTGCTGAAGAAAGTTCAAAGTTTCGAAAATGAAAAGGGCTCGGTGTCTGCTGGTAGCACACCATTGATGGGATTCACCATGGGACGACTTGCAGAACAACGTGGAGAAGAAGAACCCAAAACTAGAAGTTCTTCCCGTAGATCTTCATTCAAAGGTGGCTCGTCCCTGGAAACTCTGCCTGTCCTTGAATCTCAGAAAGGTAGAAAGGGTGAAAAACCAACAACCAAGAAAGCACTGCACAAACTAGCAGAACAAGGTAGAAGAAACAGGATGAATATGGCAGTTCAAGAATTGGGAGGATTGGTGCCTCAAAACTATCATGATGAAGTCTCTATTCCTTCGAAGGCCACAACTGTAGAATTGGCTTCAAAGTACATCAGAGACTTATTGATAGAGTTGGAGGATTTAAAGAAAAGAGTGTAACATTATGAGAAGCTTTGCACAAATGTTCGGTGTAAAAAGTACTATCCATTAATCTGACTGTAATATAGAAAAATTGACTTTGTATTTGTAGGAGTATCCATAACATGAAGAATAATGAATCTAATATTTATTTGTAGAACGTTGTAAGATTTAAATCATTATAGTTTGTTCGAGTTTTGGATAAGTCTTGGAATTTTGCAACCATATTGACTTGTGGGGTATTCCGAATATTCTAGCGAGATGTAAATTAAGAAAAACCAATACAACAATTAGGTATTATGGGAAACGATAATAGACCTTGTATCCACTTTGCTCCTAAGAGAGGATGGTTGAACGACCCAAATGGGCTCTTCTATGATAAAACTGCTAAATTATATCACTTGTACTTTCAATACAATCCGAACGATACAGTTTGGGGTCAGCCATTGTATTGGGGTCATGCCACTTCAAAAGATTTACTAGAATGGGTAGAACATGAACCAGCAATTGCTCCAAATAATGACAATGAAGGTATATTCAGTGGAAGTATTGTTGTGGATTATGAAAATACATCAGGTCTATTCAATGATAAAATTGATCGAAACCAGCGTATTGTAGCCATTTTCACAAATAATGCTCCTGAGGACCAAACTCAAGATATAGCTTATTCATTGGATGGAGGTTACACCTTTACAAAGTATTATAATAATCCGGTTATTTCAATAAACCTGACTCAATTCCGTGATCCTAAAGTATTCTGGCATTATCCAACTAAACAATGGATTATGGTAGTAGTTGAATCTCAACTGTTTAAAGTTGACATCTTTGGATCACAAAACTTGATCTCATGGAAATTGCATTCGCAATTCAAAGCTGGCTACTTGGGGACACAATACGAATGTCCTGGGTTAATTGAGGTCCCAATTGAAGGTTCCAATGAAACAAAATGGGTTTTATTCTTATCCATTAACCCTGGGTCTCCCATGGGTGGGTCTGTCAACCAATACTTTGTTGGTACATTTAATGGATACGAATTTACAGTAGATGACCCGCAGACAAGATTCATGGATTTGGGTCATGATTTCTACGCCTTCCAGACATTCAGTGATTTACCTTCAGACGAGGGAGTTGTGGGGATTGCTTGGGCCCTGAATTGGCTTTACGCTAACGCTGCACCAACAAAGAATTTCAGGTCTGCAATGACTCTTCCAAGACGCTACACACTACGCAATATTCAAGTGAACCTGGAATCAACTCAATTGACCTTATGTCTGAAACCAATCATCACTTTGAAAGGATCAAAAATTTTGGATATTACAAACCAGAATCTTTCCGAGATTAAATTTAATGTACCTACTCCATTTGAATTCGCTATGACATTTTCGGTCTTGGATTCTACAAAGTCTTTCTCTGATAAGTCAACATTTGAAATTGCTATTGGAAACTCACTGGAGGGGGTTCACATTACTTTTGATTCAGTATTGTCAACGTTTGTTGTTGATAGGAATATTCCAGGGTTATCATTCAATAACAATCCATTCTATGAGCACAAGTCTATAACCTATGTGGAGCCCTCAGATGGAAAGTACCAAGTAACCGGCATTGTAGATAATGGCATACTAGAAGTATTTTACAACAACGGATCAATTTCTGTTACCAATACGTTTTTCATGAGCAATGAAATTACTCAAGCGGAGTTCAAAACTGAGGCAGAAGACTTGTTTTTGATTGATACTTTGTCTGCTCAAAGTGTTTCCGACTTAACAAATAGTGATAAATAATTTACCACCTCTGAATCTCTGAATTAAATAGTAGAAGACTTTTACACTTAAGCATTATGAAGAATGTACAATATTCTACTTCCATGTATGTTTGTTTCCAGATTATGAGAACACTAGAATATGCATACTTCCTTTTTGATTCACGAAAGTGCATAAAATTGTGACATTGGTGCATATTGAACCTGAATTCAATTACTGGTCGCCTGTCGAAGCATTTTGAGTGAAAAATAGAAGGATTTAGTTTGCTCAAAGGGACAATGTACAGAATTTGACGCATCCTGCTTGCTAGTTCAAGCTTATTGTTCATTGGATAAATGTGTTAACTAAATAGACAATTTCGCTATCCTGGTAAAAAGAATACTTTCTATTGGTAGTTTCAGAATGTTACAGTAGCAACTGTGATAAAAAGAGTTCTTTCTAGTACAATGCGAAATCGAAAGTGAAGCATTAGGGTTGATCCAATTGTTGCTTTTGGAAGTGAAAAGGTTTGTGAAATAGGAACATCTACAGTTGCAACAAAATTTTAACATTGCATACACCAGAACTCAAAATATCATAGTCACAAAGTATTTACATTTTTAAAAAGATAACATCTAATAACCTTCAAGAAGGTCTGTGTATGCAGTTAATTAATAAAAATTTGATACTAATGTCAGTTACGATAAGCAAAATTTTGAATTTTGCAGCCAAAAAAATTAAAAATCCTTGAAGTGCTATATAATCGAAGAAATTGCAAAAAAGTATATACCTTCTTGAAAATTAAAGATTATTCTATTTTATTTTAACTTAGCTTTTAATGCTCTAGTTTTGGGTGAAGAGTTTAGGACAGCACCGCCTTTACCAGCTAAAAGTATCACTAGGCATCTTCGACTAGTTGAACCAAACGATTGCATCTCAGAAATTTTCCTACTTCCTTGTCTCTTCATTAGTTAACTCCCTGGAAAATCATTCTTCTTTTACTCAAAGGTAGTTATACCTTAGCTAACAAGCTAGACGTATCTGGTTTAAATAGGTGTACCTTGTCTTCGTTTCTTTTCCATCAGCTAATTAAATTACATATATAATAATTTTTAATTTTATCGCCTGCCATCGCTAGACACTTATCCAGCTCATTTCAAGATGCTCTAAATCTCTGGCTATCCAAATGTAGTTGGCCATTGGTAATATATGATTTGTCCGAAGGTTTGCACTTCGCAATATTTTTGTCAGGAATGTAAGCCCAAAAATACTTAAATGTTGCAAAAAGTGTCACAGCAGCATCAAAATAAACTATAGTTAATGCAGAATGAGGTTAATGGATAAATGAGACTTCCACCTATGAAATATTAACATTACTCATGTAGCTGACAAGAATTGAGTGTGTCTCATTTTCGTTGAAACTTTACAGATCATAATTAAAGTATATTTAAAGTATATTTACGACTTTCGAAAACTCAAATAAATTCTATTTATTGTGGTTTCTTCTAAAAATTGCAACCAAACCTTTAACTTTGCTGAGAATATACCATGTACTTGGAATCACTCCTCTTTAGAAGCCTGAACTACAATCTTGTATCTATAATCATTTTATTCTATTCTAATCTAAATGTTTAACCAAACAAGAAGCTACCCAACTTTTCATTGTATCTCTGACCTTTCACAGGGTTAGACTTGACAATTGCAGCAATGTCAGCCAAGTCTTTGTCAGTTAATTGGATAAGACCCCCAACGTTGCTCTCCAATCTTTGCTTCGTAGATCCAGATGGAATTGGGATGATGTTTGGCAAGTTGTTGAGACCTTGGTATTGTGACTTGTTAGCAATGGACTTGATCCAAGACAAAGACAAACATTCCAAGGAAACCTTTTTCTCTTCATGGGCGTACTTGTATAACTTCTTGACCATTTCTATGTTGTTGGTGTAGTTTTCCTTGGAAAACTTACCCAACATGTGTCTAATGTCACCTTGAGGAATGTCTTCTCTCCAAGTGTCTGCGTGCTCAGCAGTATAGTCGGTTAAGTAACCTCTGCACAATGGAGAGTAGGCAACAACAGAGACACCAAGCTTAGCACATTCTTCCAAACAGCCATTGGTCAAGATGTCTTGACACATGATGGAGAACTCCAACTCAACACAAGAGATTGGGAAGACGTTGAAAGCAGAGGCAATTGTCTTAGGACCGACCTCAGAAATAGAAATTCCGTCGATTGCACCAGTCTTCACATGCTCAGAAAGGTATTCAATGGTCTTTTCGTATGGAGTGTTTGGGTCAACACGAGAAGTTTGGAGCAAAATCTTTGGTCTGCCAGGACCAGGTGGGAAGAAGCTAACAATGTTGTCCACAAACTTCTTAACGTTTTCCTTTGATCCATCTGGCTCTAATCTCTGGTTGTTGCAACCCTTGATTGAGATAACCAATTCTTGGTTGTATTCATCGGTGTTAGTGTCCAAGAAAGCCTTAATATACTTTAAGTTTCTGTTATCAGGTCCATAGAATTCACCTGCATTTATATACTTGGTGTTGAACTTTGGGTTGCCTGTGATGAACTTCATAACTTCAATACACTGCTCGACAGGCTTTGGCTCTGGGGTCCATGTTTGTGACATGGAACCAAATCCGAAGGTTTCTTTAATTGGGATAGCTTTGAATGAAGACATTATTCTTATAGTTCTGGAAGTGATGATTGTTGTGTGTTGATAATGAATAAGTTTATATATGAAGAAAGCTAGTCATCTTTATATACTTGGCTAACCTTCTAACTGCCTCTATTCTCAAATAGCTTGTTTTGCAGCCTGTGTTCTTGAATCCGTAGATTCGACCGAGCAAAAATTTCGAGTATGCATTGACACCGAAAGAAAAAGGAACCAACCGAAACTCGCCTCAAAGAAAATGCACAAGTGAATATTACCAGATATGTCAACTCCGCGTCATTTTCTTCTTCTTTTCCTATACCCGTCTACTGATTAACACCGGAATTCGGAGTAAATTCATTTCAAGTCTGATTATATCAAATAGATAACCAGTATTTCCGAATAGACAAATAAGAGACAATAAAGAAAATTAGTAACCTCTTCAATTCTAGAATCACTATCATGACCTTTCTTGATTCAATTGAATAAGGTTTATAGAATTTGAGGCAATTTTGAAGGACCTTCATGAAGAGCAATAAAGAACCGTTTATGTACACCCATTGGTGACGAATAGAAATCTGTGAGGCAGTTTACATCTTTTTAAAAAAAACTTGTCTCTTGCCAAGCACTGTAGATATTCTTCAAGATTTTTATGTACAAACGGCCACATTCTATAGTAGTGCTCAATCAGAAGTGAAGGTTACTATTAAGCAAACTATGTGAGCAAATTAAAAATTGGTTTCGAAGATGGGTTGATTTTAATCCTACTTTAACGTTGTCATCTAGGGTGAACCAATAAGTTTTATGCATCGAGTGGATACTTTAAGAAAGTGAGAATTAACTCAATATTTTTAATGGCTGCAAAAATATGACTTAAATATTTTAACAGATCGAGAAATACGATAAACTGGTACTGTATGATTTATACTTGTGGCTTAAGCCCAACACAAAATTCAACGTCTTGTTTATAAGGTGTATTATCTTGATCTAAAGGCTTTCTTGTTAGTTGCACAAACATGAATTTTTGCAGTTCATTTTATGTATACTGTGATGTGAATCAAGGCTCCACGCGGATTATTTTACAAGCAACGGCTCTAGTTTAGAATTGTTATACTATTGAAATATATGCTACTTCTTATTTTGATCTCTCAAATATTGGTGGAGATGCGTATCTTTGGTTTCCTTCGTCTTCATTCCAATCCATTTTTCTTCAAGTTGTGAATCTACAACAACCCATCTAAGTCAAACTCCTTTGCCCATTCAGTCACAATTGTGGTCTGTTCAACCTTTGGAGGTTCTTTGTCACCTCTTTGAGCTGATTTAGGAGCATCAAAAGATTGCTCTGCAGTTGCTCTCGATGACTTTGGTAAGGTCCAACCTAAAATTCTACCATCTCTCCAATCACTTAAGACTGACATACCAGCAGATGCTAAGTTAGGTATACCACCTTTACCCAATCTACCCTTGGTTCTAGCAATGTGTATCAAAAATTGTCTTGTAAATTCTTCCAAGTTATTAGAAGGCATTGGTGGTAAAGAGTAATATTTCTTCAATCCTTCAGCCATTTCTGGATCTTGTGAAAACTTCTTCAATATAATCTGCACAGCAGGAACTGGGTCTATTATGGTTTTAGGAGGAATGGCAGAAAGCAAGGCCAACTTGGCTTCTTGTTTAGACTTACTACCTGGTAACTCATCAGGGAAAACTATACCTGGTGAGTCCAACACCTTCAATTTGCCGTCAATTTTGACTTCTCTCATGGCAGTTGTGACACCAGCTTGGTTTCCAACAGGACAAGCCTTGGAGTTGTTACCATGTCTGTTTGTTAAAGCATTTATAATAGAAGATTTTCCAACGTTAGGGTATCCGATAACACCGACAATAATAGATCTTTTCAAGTTGGATTTGGAAGCGTATGCTTTCAAAGCTTGCAACAATGTGTTGGCAGTACCAACAGATGTCATGTTCTTGTTAAATGCATTAGAAGCGGTAGCTCCTGGAGCCGCTTTCACTGGGATAGTTGGGAAACTAGATTTCAAGAAGTCGAGCCACTTAGTCAAGACATCTTCTGGAATTAAATCAACCTTGTTTAAGATCAATATAAGACGTTTACCTGAGCTTTGCAAAACAGCTTCTTCCACCTTCTTAGATCTAGTTGCTTCTGGATCTCTTGCGTCCAACACATAAAGGACAACATCAGAAGCTTCAACAACAGTCTTGAAAATCTTGTCGTAAGCTTTTCTGGACTTGTCCTTTTCTTGGTCGTTAGAATCGGTTTCAATGTCACTTAACTCGTATTCAACATCTTCATCTGAGTCTTCCATGTTATCATCTCCGTCTACTTCACCATCGTATGCTTTAGCTGCTCTCTGAGCAGATTCCAAAAGTGCACCCAATCCACCTGCTTCATCATCTTCCTCGTCTTCCTCCATTTCTTCTTCTACAGATTCACCTCTGGCAAGGGCAGCTGCTTTCTCTTGTTGTCTTTGCAATTTAGCCAACTCCTTCTTTTCCTTTTCGGATTGTCTTTGGACTTCTAATTCAGTGATGATACGGTCTTTGTATGGGAAACTAGATGGAATACCTGGATCTTTGTTAGCTCTCGATTTCCATGTAACATCCTTCTTCGACTGCTTTCTAACTTTTCTCTGATGTGCTAAAGACTTTTTCTTGATACCCTCGCGCATGCGAGTACTCACTCTCTTAGATGTAGGCTTTCTAACTCTCATTTTAGTATTGTTTAATTAAACCTTTCTTGGAACGAGATGAGTTTATTCAAATTGAAAAATTTGTGATGAGATGAGTTTATTTGTCATGTGGTTTATTTTCACGTGATAACATGGCTGCAAAATTAAAGTTCCACAAAGGTCGTTATGATATAAATTGATCAAGTTTATACTTATTGATGATTCGAGTTTAGCTATATGTTAACTGGAAGAGCAGTGAGGGCCGTTGCTTGTTTAAAAAAATTCTTTAAGTTTTCTTCCAGTCAAGAAAAACTATAAACCATTAAAGTCTACAACTTTATATCAAAACAACTTTCTATTCATTAATTATTCATGTTTATCAATGCAACTTCTATTAATCTTTAACTAAAGCTTCAAACATCACTTTTCTTCAAGGTCGTAAAAATTTTGTCATCAGGTGAAGAGTACCCAAGGAATCCATCCTCTTCGCTGTAACCTAATCTCTGTCTACTTTTAGATTCTTTGATTCTACTATCTGATTTCGAGTTCTCTTCATCTGAATCCTCGTCTGAATCCTCGTCTGAATCAGATGCAGTATCAATTTCATTTTGATCAATTTCAACTTTTTGACCATTAGTTATAACAGATGGAAGTTGGTTAACCTTAACAACACTACCCTTCAGATTCGGATCAGTTAGAAGAGAACGTAAGATCCCCGACTTCTCAATCTTCACGCTTACTGGCTGTGACAAAAACATTGGTAATCCATTTGGACCGTCTTGCAAGTGCGAACTTGCTTGTGCTTGTGTTCCCAGGTTAAATCCTACCATATTTCCTTGTTGATCAAATACTGGAGTCAATTGTTGAACATCCTTGGGAACAATCTTATCAATCAATCTTTGCTTGATACTATTCTTAAAATTAGCTTTAACTATATCTATTGTCTTGACTGCTTTCTCGATATCTTTGGGTCCCACGTTTAATCGAACCAGCCCTTCCATTCTCGATTTTGGACCAGGTAATGGAAGGGAAAAAGCTATTGCTATTGCGAGAACCAAAACTAGAATCTTTAACATCAAGCTTATAGAGTAACAGTGATTCAGTTTTTTTTATTTTGTGGCTATGATTATTCTTTACTTTTCGTAACCACAAATGAAAAGTCTATGTTTTTTTTTCCAACCATTACAATGGTTTGTTCTTATGCATTGTAGGGACACTTGGACTTCTCTGTAAGCTCTCACGGCTATTGTTTTCCAGGAACAGATAAAATGTTGATCCTGCACTTCTCTTTGGAACGTTGAAAGGCTTGCTTAAGAAGTTACTATAACTTCTAGATCCCAAAGGGTTTACACCAGGAAGCGAAGGTACGCCTGGTTGAGGAGTGTACTGTGTTGGTAGCGGCTGGACGTCGTCGTTCTCGTTCAAGCTGATTGTCAGTCTTGTTCTCAATACCAGGAGCGCAGGTGGAAGTTCTCCCAATTTAGGAGAAAGAGTTGTGGTAGTGTTTGCCAATCCTTCTTCAAGGTCAATCACTTCACTGTATTTGTTACCTTTGTGGATGAAAGGGATGTGGTTAATAAGTGGGACACTGCTGATGACTCTGCTTACTTTTCTGATAAATCTCAGTGTTCTGGCAGTGAAGGCCAAGTAGAGCATTAAAATGATGAACACGAAAATGTAAATACCATAACTTCCAGAGTCGTTACTGGCATACCCGCTAATTTGGGCTCTACCATCCCCAGGAATGAATTCTTTACCTGACAACTCGCTCGGGTAGATCCCAATTTCCACAATATCTTTAGGATTGGCTGGCTTAATTTGCGACAGAGCATAGAGGAGGATTTTACCTAAAGTCCATGATAATTCACCTCCATTGACGTCATTAGCAGAGCTAAATGGTACGTGTTCGATTTCTTTTTCTTTAGGGAGTTCAAATCCTTCATGGAGAATGTTAACAACCCAACTTGCTTTGAAGCATGCGTTTTTCAAGTACTTGTTAGGACTCAAGTTCAGATACTCTCCATTGTTTGAGTTTTCCAAAATTTGAGACCATTCCATTTCACAAAACTCTTTAACTTTAGCGTCGAATTGTGCATAATCGTAGTCTCCTCCTAGTCCAAATACGTCTTGTGCAGTGTACCAGTACTCTGAGATCCCCACAAAAACGTCCTTTCCAAAATTAAGTTTTGGGACGTGTATACCATTAAACATGCATGGGGTGTCTAAACATGGAACGTTTTTGAGCAAGAGTGGGTAAATAGTTTTCTGACACAAGTCATGGTTACCAATACCTGTAATATGGTGCTCTACTCCATTGTACTTGTGAGTGACTTCACAGTTTCTAGGTAAGCATGGATCGCTGATCTCTTTAAGTTCAAGCGAAGGAGATGACAGGGCCAAGTTAATGAGCTGGTCTAAGTATCTTCTTCTAGCCTCATTAGCTCCGAAACCCAACCATGTTTCTACAAACACGTTCCAATCTTGAAGTTCACCATTCATGTTACGAAGGGTGACTCTGCTCAAGTCGTCCTTGTGTTTTTTAATATCTTCATTCAGTGACGGCACAAATGCTAATTGTGTCAGTGCTCCACCCATGTCCATGAAACCTACCGAACTTCTTGATTCGGGATCGGGGTTTTTAAACGTTCCCTTAAGATAATTAAGACCCAACCAACCATAGATTCCTTCAGTCGAACCGTCAATAATCTGGACATGCTCCTGACAGTTTGGAGCCGAAAACTTAGTACGTTTGGTGAGTACTGTACAAATTTCATTCAAGATCTTATTCTGGTCTGACATAGGAAGTAACCTCATACCAGCAGTAGCTAATACGAATATCGGAGTTTCACTATGTTTCAGCGCAGGGATGATCTCCTCTGCAAACCTAACCAAGTGACTAAAATGCTCGCTCCAAAGCTGATCAGGCTTATCACTATACAGCGATATTCCAGGAGTGATTTTATGCAGCCATCCATCTTCTTGAATGATTTCAGGTGGAGATTGAAGCACATCATCTGCATCTTCTGATCCAGCATGAGCTCGCCACTTATAAACTTGAATTCTCGATCCAGAGGAACCTGAATCAACTACAAGCCCATACTTGAATACCCCATCGGTAAGCCTCATGTTATACCTGTTGATTTGCTGGTCTGTTTTTGACAAGTTTTGGTATTACCTAAAATACGTACACGTGACAAAGAATTTCAAAAGTTTAATCTGTTTCATTAAGAATAGTAGGAAGGAAATAGAATGATTGTTTTACCAGATACGCCACCTTTACCTTTGAATGTTACGTTTAGTGATGTTGAATTATCTAGTAGACGTGCTTCTGTTTGCTTTGGAGTTTTGAATAATTATAATGACTGTGTGAAGTTTGCAACAGGGTTGGAAGAATATTTACAAGATTTATTAAGACGTCAGGAAGATGGGTTGCAATTAGATTCTGTTTTGTTCAATGGTATACCATGGTCAGAGATAGTGTTTGAGAAGAAACTGGAGAAGTTAAAGATGGATAAGATTAAGGAATTGAAGTTCATTGAGAAGAAAACTAAGGTCGAATGGACACTATTGAATGAAGAGCAAGCAGTGGTTATTGCCTTGGCATTGGTTTATATTAGAATTGGTTCAGAATTGGCCAACGAGTTGATTGACTCGGACGAAGAAGCAAGTGAGACTACTCAGAAATGGAAACAAGTGGCTAACTTCTATAAGCAATCTATATCATTTTCATTATTTGGGGGCAGATTAGAAGTTGGATCTGGAAATGGATCTGGTCTTGAATCTGAAGATGATGTTAATAAGAGATATGAATTCAACTCTGGAATCTTCCACCTTACCTCTAAGGTTGCTGAAATCCTGATGCAAATGTCGATATTATCTAAATTTGCATGGATAAATAGAAGTACACTCTTCGAATCAAACAAGGTTGCTGAAAATACAAACAATGGGACTTTAGCGCGGGTAGCTATATACATTGTTAAGGAATTGGGAGTTGTACAACTGTTAACTACACAATTGAAACAACAAGAACTACGCTTAAACTTAAATGACTGGAACGATTACTTGTATATTGTCACGAAATACTCCACTGCATATGCTGGAATGTTCCTTGCTATAGAAAACTATCAGCAAAATAAACTCGGACATGCTATTGGATTAGTCAACTTCAGTCTAGTAAGCTTACAAAGTAAACACTCTATTGAAGAAAAACAATCGAAAAGGAAACCGTTTCGCAGGATGAAACAGATGATAACAAGTAAAAGAAATGAAAACTTACTCAATAACTTCAACTCGGTCCTGACACTTCAAATTAAAAAATCAGCATTCAAAACTGATATTGTATTAAACGATTTAACATACTTGTTTGATATGCTTATACACTTGAATTTGAAGTTTGAAAAAGAGAATGAAATGCTTTCTTTTGACAAGGTTGTTGATTGGAAAGAAATCACCAGTGATTCAAAGTGGCCTTTGGGAGCTCAAATTCCAATGAGTGCTATCGCTCCATATAGTCCATCAAGCAAAGGAACAAATGCTTCCACTTCATACTTTTAACTGGTCAACTTACATTAAAATTATCAAAACTTGTAGTTGTAGATTGAAAATTAATTTTCACAATGTTTAATCACTATTCACTATATACTGGTACTCTCAAGTTCGCGTGGATTTTACTTAATGAATATTCTTAAAGATCAGATGGATATCATGTCTTGAAACGTTAAACTCCAATTCCATATCTAAGTGATTCTTCAAGATAACATTCAATCTCGTAAAGTAATCAGCAAACTGCTTTTCCATGTCTTGCCACAACTTCTCAAGCAAGTCCTTTTCGAAAGCATCAGTTGCTCCAGTCATGAAGTGTCTCTCCAACTTCTTGAATATTTCACCAGCCTTAGTACTGATATCCTTGGTAGTGTAACCACTAAGTAATGATTTCATATACTTCTTATTATACTTCTTAGGCTTTCCACTCTTGACCAATTGCTCATAAGTCGTTACAAAGTCCACCAACTTTCCAATATTCTTCATCAATTGTCTCTGGAAATATTGATCCTTCACCTTGTTAAATACAGATTCCAACTGCAGCTTCATTTTACGTGTGCTTTCATTCTTTGTGTCAAATGCAGACAACAGTTCCAAAATAAAGAAGATATTCTGAAGGATTGCAACATTACGGTACTCTCTTTCCTTGTCATCAAAGTCATGGTTTTTCAACAATGGATCGTCCCTCATAAACAAATGAATTAACGATTCCGTAACCTGTTTGTACGACAGGTCAGTCATCATACGAATGCTTGTGTTGTGAACATTGTACTCAGAGTTAACCAACGAAGTTTCAGTAATTAAAATCACTTGAGTAATATTCCTTATAGATGGTAAGACACCGCACTTTGCGTTAATCAATGCCTTGTTAAGAGTCTCCAATTGGCCCCGAATAAACTTATCCCAACTATTCTTAAATTTGTCTATTGATTTCTTCAAGTAGTTGAACACAAGATATTCTTGACTTGAAGCCTTTTGAAGCTCGTTTGTAGCAGTTTCCAAATAGACCAATAACATTGGTAAGTTCAATTCACTAGGATTAATACTCTTCAAGACTGTGTTAATGAAATTACCAAATATCATTGTCATATTTGGAATTACTTCATTCAGTGAGTATGTCTTCTCTTGAGTCAATTTTTCAATTGGGATATTGCTCAAGTCTTCCAGAGCTGCGTGTCTTTGTTTGTAACTATAAGTTTCAATGAAATCGTGATAATCAAGAGACTTGTTGTCATAATGGAAAAAGGATCCCATGAAATATTGCACCAGCATTATCAAGTCTTTGGTTTCTTCAATAAACTCGTGAACCACCTTAGGGTCATTGATTTCTCCAGCCCCACCATACTTCTTAACACTTTCTATATGCAGTTGTCTCTGTGCTTCTGCGTCTTCACCATTAGAACTATGACCTAAACGTGTCACCTTTCTTTGCAACCTGAGTGTTCTTGATTTCTTTAAAGGCAGGGTAGGTATTGGACTGTGTGGTGATTCATTCATCTTGGTAAACTTAATGTGTCTCAATTGTTCTGTGAGTACTGACTCTAAGAATTCTCCAAGTGAGACGTTAAAGAAATGGTTTAATTCTTTATACTTTTCTGAATCAACTTCCTTCATGAAATAGGTTATACCAGAAAATACACCCAAGTTTGTGAACTCCCTGAACAAATTTTGAGCTCTAAACAGCGAGATGGTGATCTTTAATTGTGAAATGATATTCTGTACTTCTTCCTTGATGAATGTACTAAAATGGCTTGTGAATCTGGTTGTAACCTTTTCGTAATTAGCCTGGTACTGTTGTAATGCCTTCATGCCACTCAAATTTTCATCGCTCGTTGAGTCATGTCTGATCGTATCTAAGGCATCACTAAGATCACGCAACATAAGTTCCAACTTTTCCAATTTGCTTAAACGTCTAAAGTCAACAAAAGACTCGATGTACTTCAAATCTTCGTGACTGATGCTCACCTTCTCCAATATATCATGTAAGTCCTTGAATAAAGTCTTCTTATTAATGGCCTTAACTTGCAAACCTTGGGAGTTGTTCTCGATCTCATTGATCTCAGTCAGGAGAAACTTGAAATCAATTTCCATCTTCTTGAAAACACGAGATAAATTATCTATTTCATTCATAGAAACTTGCATATCCTTCAGGACTTCATTTTGTTTACTAAAGTCTAAGCTCACCAATTCTTTAACGTTTTTATGCTTGACTCTTGTCAATTCAATATTAAGTTTCTTGATAAGTGAGTCACTCGTGTCCTTAAGTGACCAGTGAATGTCATCCATTAATTCTTCAATCTCAGGATCTTTTTCAGTGATGTCCAATTTTTTGGTAATATTCAAACCTTGTTCTTGATGTGCAATTGGAGCTGCAAAAATACGCTCCTCTTCTTCAAGTGCATATCCAGAAAAGTTTGGTGTTTCTGGGATTTCTCCAACCAGAGAGATGGTAGAGTTTTCAACATGTTCACTCAAATCAGGTGGAGCAGTTAAGTCTTCCACAGATTCGTCTACGAATTTTGTCGAGCGGCCAAATTCAAACGAGTCATCAGCACCAGCTTGTGGGTTTTGGAAACTCAACTGGTTGTCCAACAAGTCTTCAATTTCTTGAATGGAAGTGTTAATATCTGAGTTGTCAACTTTTGTTGACTCTGCAAGTGGTGTTCCTTGGTTCAGACGGTTTTTGGGGTGTACTATTCCCAATCCTAAACCAAAGTTACTACCTCTTCTTTTACTGTTTAAAGCTTCTTCACCATCACTGTCGTCTGTAATTTCCTCAATACCAAATTCCAGTGCTTTCTTTGATGGCTTGGAAATTGTGCTTTGAGTACTATCATATTGACTTGTTTCAAGTTGTGATTCCAATTGGAGACTCAATACTGCACTTGTTTCCAAAACCTTAGAATCACGCTCACGCGGCTTTGGAGTGAAATTAAAGCTTTGTTGTGAATCGGGAGTCAGGTTGGTGTTTTGAGAGAAACGGCTTCCTTGGCCTATCGCACTTCCAGTTGCTCCTATAGTGGCCAGGTTATTCGATAAGCGAGAACTTTTGGACGCATTTGATCCAAAGTTTGTCGTTGAGTTCGAAGAATGTGTTGCAATGTTAGAATTATATGCGTTAGTCGAAACGTTAGGAGTACTGCCCAGATGTAAATGGGGAGAAGTTCCTAATGCACCAGCTAAAGCACCTGCTCCTAGTGCGCCTGCAACAGCACCAGCTCCAACGCTAGCTAAATTACTGTTGCTTCCTCCAGCCTGTCTGTTTTTATAAGGATCCTTTTGTTCGTTTGTCTCCTTGTGCTGATCAGATATTATGTTCATTTTTTTGGTTGGCAATTTTCCACCAGCAGTGAAGTCGACATCTGAGTATAATTCTTGTACTCTTGGGGAGCTACGACCACCTGGTGACCCTGTGCGACCTGGTGAATATGGTAATGGTTTCAGGAATTTTTTGGGGTCGAGCTGCAGTTGCAGTTCGATATCTGGACTCAGACCAGTCAGGATTGGTTGTGGCAGAAAGTTTTTACGAACAGGTTGCGGCTGCAATTTAAAGTCTTGGATCGTGAACCCTTTAAGTAATGGATATCTTCCAGTGAATCCAGAGTAAGCTGTGGTCAAGTGTCTTGCAAATTTCCAAAGTCTTTCGAACCCTTCTTCTACTCGCCAGTAGTAGTCTTTGTTTAAAGATAAAACGAGTCCGTCTGTCCCTACTTTAGCTATTCCCTTCAATTCATCCAAGTCCCAGGTACGACCAATTTGGTATAAGCTTTTGCTGTCATTGAATTTACCCTTTTGAATGAGCATACGGCCACTGTATTTGACACATATCACAAGTACACGCGATTTTACCGATCCAATTTGTGAACTTGGCAAGTTGTCTGGGGGAGGTGCAGTTGGGTACGATGAGTATTCTCTGATTAGGGCATGTGTTTGGTATGCAACATCTGTATACTTTTTACCTGCTTTATTATCAATCACTTGTTTCGAGTAACAGTCGAGTATCAACTTTTCGGCTACTTTTCGACGTTGTTGAGATACAGGGTCGAGTGGTCCAGTAGGGTTGGGTGAAAGCTGAGGTGATCCGTGAGTTCCGTGCAAACTTTGGACGGTACCTAGCGACTGTACACCCACCGCATTTTGATTTGTTACAATACTCATTGAAGGAACTGAATGACCACCCATTGGTTGACCAGTTGAGTGACCAATAGGCTGATTCTTTGGAGGACCCATTGAATGATTCATCGGTTGACCCATCGGCTGACTCATTGGTTGACCCATAGGTTGACCCATTGACTGACCAATAACTAATGGAGGACCAATTGTCTGACCACGATACCCAGATTGAGAAGGTAAGTTCTGTTTCCTCATAGGCGGATTCGATTGAGAAGGAAAACTCTGAAACTGAGGTGGATGCAGCTGAGGAAGTGGCGACTGGTTAACCGGATACGGCACACCATTCGAACGAGAATTGTTAGACCTCTCGGGTAGATGGTTTCCCCGTGGATACATTGACGATTCGTTGTGTTTTAAGGCTGTGAATGTTTGAATTCGTTTATTGTGATCTGTTAATTGGAAAAAAATGAGTGCGCTACCAGGTGCAATTGGTGTTGAGAGCAAAGATGAGTGGAGGTGTGGAGGGAGTAAAAGGAGTGTAAGGTATTGAGGAAAGGAGATGTATAGATGGTAGTGATTATGTTGAGAATAAGAAGATTAGAAGTGTAAGCTTATGTTTTTCGTATTAAAGTCATAGTGGTTTTAATATTCATTTGGTTGAATTATGTAGATCTAGATTAATGAGAAAAAGATTAGTGTTTCAAGTGAAGTTGTTTGGGGAATATGACACGAATGTTATAATTAACTAATGATCCTGTACTTTTAAGGATGATAAGTTGACTAGAAAAGCATTCTATGTTTTCAGATTATGAGGAGAGTTTGTTTATAATTTTATTGACCATGTTAATGTTGGACTGTCTTGTCAATAGGTAAGTACAATGGCTGAAGTTTTGTTTTACTCTCGCAATTCATTTACGCAGTTTTAAGTTGAGTATATCATTATCCAACAACTCCAGTAATAGTATGTGAACGACTCTAACTATCTTTTACCCAAAAATACAATAAGATAACTATAGTTCAATTCTCTTTAACTGAAATCAGGTACTGATATTTTTGCAGCCACCAGAATTTGCACCTACGAATAAATAATTGAATGAAGGTATGTCTACCGTTCTTCCTTTCTACCTTACTTCCTTCCATCTGCTATGACTAGTTAATTTTATGCACATTTATGTTAGCTTCTCGTCAAGGTTATTACACTTTGTCGTGGTCTTTGATATCAATTCCTCGGTTCTGATACATTTGGAAATGAAAGCTTATTAATCACAATTAAGAATAATTCGTTCTCTAAAGCCATACGACAGTCATCCGTGTCCATCACCTTCCCATACTCTACAATAGAGCCAACTATAAAGTTTCCTCACAAAGATTTAATGCTTTAATATGTATTCGCATTTACTTACTTACCATCCTCAACATTCACGGGCAATTCACTCTCTAATTATACAATCTACTACTTCTCTTCACTCTTTTCTTTCACCTCTTCAACCTTACTTTCTACCTTCTCGCTAATCTCATCTGCCTTCTTTCCAATTTTCTTCTTGGTATCTTTCTTTTCAGCAACAGGTTCAGTTGGCTTCTGTTCAATGTTCACTACAAATCTTTCTCTTTGGACTTGTTCCTCCAACAATTCCCACATCTCCTTCAAGCTCTTTGATCTATCTTCCATAGAGTAAAGTCTTCTTCTCAATGCTTCATTGAAGCAGATTTCTTGGGCAGCAGGGAAAAATGTCTTGACCCATCCTTCATGTAATGATTCTGCTTCCTGTGCAATTTCGTTGAGTTCAGCTTCTTGGAACTTCGATTCAAGTTGGTGTTGTGTGAATAATTCATCTCCAATCAATCCATCTTCGTATAATTTCTTGTAAACAGTTTCCACTTCCTTCAATTTCATAGATCTACGAATCGCCTCAACAGCACGACGGAAAAGCGCAGCCTTCATCACCTTCTCATGTGGCTTGGCCTCTGCTGAAAGCGTGGAATCCTCATACCTCTCCTTCAAAAACCCATAAAGTGTAGCTGGGAAGTTTTGTTCAAAAATAGGTTCAACCTTGGTCAACTTCTGAAGACGGTTACGTTTATAGACACTTGCAAAAACTGCAAATATTCCACCAAGCACTGCAACATAGATGAGCGGTGTGAATACTGAGATCTTAATCTGTTCTTGGGTGATGTTCTCTGACTCTGACATGGTTGGCTAAGAATAACACGTTGATTTTTTGTTTGAAAAATCGCACGAACACGAACTCCACAAATAATGGAGGTGGAAGGAGACAGGAACTGCTAGACGTGTAAAGAATTGCAAGAAGGTGAGAAGGAGGCTGTAGGAGGTTAGATGTAGTTGAATTGTTATTTTATAAAGCTTACTAACTTTTATTCAGCTTCTTTAATGGAACACTCATAATTGATGTGAAGTGTAGGTGTTAAGTGTGTGAGATTTTGTGTGATGAAGATACAGATTGACAGCTTCTTCAGGTTGCTGCAAACAGATACTAGAATAAGGGGCACATATTGGTATTGTTGAACATGTTGTATTGTTGGTTAAGTTTTGGGTGTCTCCAGTTAGTTTAACTTGAGGTTATTGTAGTAATTGTAAGAAGATAATATGGAAGTATATAGTTATGGCCAACAGAAGCCTAGGCTTTGATATTGCTTATGCTCTCCCAATCAGAAGATATTCAGCTTGATTGAAATGAAATGCCAAAAGAAACCTAAGTGTTCACATATTAACAAAGATAAGAGAAGGGTCATTCTACAACTAAACCATGAAACAATACCTGCTCAATACTTCCGTTTTGAATTAAACAATGCTTAAAATTGTCTGCCCATGGGTGTGGTGTTCTTTGCATTCACTTATTATAATGGATTAGAGGAGTGATATTATCAGAGGATGACGCTTCGAAATAACAAAACAATAAGGATACTATTTATGATTTTTGTATGACAAGAAGAATGAAATTATACCAATTTCTACATTGTCATGTCTGTAAGACTCAAAAGAGATTGAACACATAACCCATGTCTCACCCAAAACTTGGTGACTAACATGCATCTTAACTCAGATGTTTTCAACAATCTCGGCATTGGATCATTTTCAGCCAAGAACTGGTGTTCATGTTCCTAGTGTAAATACTTACCTAGCTTCCATTTCTCCACTTTTCCCTAGACCACTTCAATGAGTCAAGTATTAAAATAGAAGATAACGGAAACCTCCACTCCAGGGTCCTCCACATCACAGTGCTCACATCGGAATGCTTCACTCCAAAAGGTCAATTCCCCCCAAGAGGCAGAAGTGGGCATCACCGAGATCACATGAACACTTCAAATACAAGAATTCTCCAATACGAGTGCGGTCAAAAGGATAGCTGATGAATGTGATAAAACAGACATGGTGTTACGGAATTCTATTCACGTTACAGATTTGTACCAAAGCACAATCCTCATAATCGAAGTTTAGTTGTTTCAAACCATTATTAGGTGAGCTCTAACTCCTGTAACCAACTAGAAGTTGAATATTAAGATAATAAATTATCGGACGATATACCTAAAGGTTATGATGTTACACATTTTTAAGCTGACGAGCTACTGAAGGGTAACTTACTATTTCGGGACTAACAATAGGGATACTACAAGTTCGCGGTACAAAGGAGGCTACAAAGTTTGTCAGGGCCTTTTATATTTTATAGTAAAACTTGTTAAGTTCTCTTGCACACCAATCCTAAATATTTAGCTAACTCGTCAAACAATTGTGTTCCATTTTCACCTGCAAATGATTCCACCAATTCTTCATTCACGACTGGATCATCAACTTGTTGTCCTGCAATGACCAGCTGCTTGTTTTTCTCTGCCTGTTCGTCAGGTAACAAGATCTCGTAAAAGATACTCAACTCTATTAACCTACGCGTGCTGATTTTTGAAAATTCACCTAAGGATTTGGGGAATTCCAATGCTTCAGGTAAGTCGCCATCTTTGTTTGTCAATGGTGCGATTTCCCCATCGTCAGTTGTAACCTTCGAATTGAACAATCGTGTAATGGAGCGTGTTTCGAGTTCGTCCAATTGAGACTGCAACTCCCCTACAAGTTGCACCACGTCTTCATTCGTTACATAATCGGTCAAGTCAATGTTTTTGCTGGGTTCATGGTCCTGTACCTTTCTTTTCATGTCCTTAACCTGGAGTTCCATCAACTGCTTGCCTGTTTCGGCAATCAACTTGGATTGCTTATTGACTATTTCAGTTAATGCGTCGACCTTAGCTTGTAGCTCTTCCATCTTTTACCCTTCAAACGTACAATTTGTTTGATTTTAAAAATCTAGAAATATCTGTTCATGTGACTAGCAATCTAATGTAACTCTACTAATGTCTCATTCGGACGTAATGTGGAAAGTGTAACTATACTCGGTTTACGTATCAGTCCTTTGCGTCCCCACGCACCGTAAGTGCCCCCAGCCGCCGTCACTCGATTTCACTCATCCACCTCCTCCGTCACATCCTTCCGCTTCACCCCAACCTTCTATATATGTGAGATCAGATAAAAGCTAAATACTTTAAAAAATACTTGATGGTGTCACCACCAACTCACATGCACCAAGAAACAATAATTAACACGATTCTTGAATTTCCCCTAATACGGACCAGGCCTCAACAATCCTCAATGTGTTAGGTGTACCAATAAAAAAAAAAAAAAAGCCAATACAATACGAACATTGTCAGCGATAAGCCCATTAGGGACAAGCATCGGACGGGAGGGGTTGTCAAGATCGAACCCCACGAGCCCCTCAGGCAGAGGCGTAACAGAACAGGTGTAGCCCGGAAGGTTGGGGGAGCAAAAGCGTAAAATATTACCACCGGGGATTAAGCGGGGGTGAGGAATGAGTCCTGCTCGAAGCTCCCCTCAGTCTATAAGGGGCAAGTTAGCTTTTCTCCCGGAGCAACTCCGCGAGAATCTTTTCTGTCGCTACTTAGTGAGCGTATGTACAAGTGGCTAGTTTGAACCTTAATTGCGGTGGGGGAAAATTGCTATTGTAAAAGTGGTAGTTTGATGCGTTGTGTGCACACATTCCGGGAGAGAGGGCTGACGGGGCTGATAGTATTAGATTTACGAACTTTTTTTTTTAAAGTTGTAATTTGTCACACTATGACTCGTTCAAACTACACATCTACAATTTGTATTTAATCCAAACCTGTATTCCAGCACCACCCGGTGCAAAAAAAGAACTGAAAATGCGGTCACTGACCGTCTAGCACAAATAATCTATACAATAAACCAATGGCATGGCTTCCTATTTTTACAAGCATTCTTGGTCTAAGAAATCATAATCGCATGCTCTGCCATTGATGATTTCCCTAGAACTAATAATGTAGTTAAAGCTCACGCTCTTTTTGATTCTTCTCTTGTTCGACTTGAGGTTTGATTTCTTTGTATACAAAACGTAATCCTCCTCTTCGTCGTAGAACATGGTTGTGCGCTTTGGAGCTGCCAACGGTATTATGCGTTTCTTTGGGTAGTCTGCAACATAGCCCGAGTCATATGACGAGAATGAGCAGTCATCGTCATCTTGAATAGACATTACGGATGACGACACCAGCGAGCAGTCATCGCTCGGGTCACTCTGGTCATTTTCGGGTTCAGTATTTTGGATATTGTGATATATAGGTTCGGCTTTAGTAACAGCTTCCACCTTTGGGCCGTACAACCAAGTGATGTCGCCACTCTTGTTCCAGTTGATTACATTGGGAGAGCACCTTTCGAGCAGCCCCAAGTTCTGTGATATCCTCCTCCAGCATGCGTTTCTTAGTCTAGTGGCAAGTACCGAGTCCTCCTCAAGGTCACTTTGAGCAATGCACCTGTGCAAATTGCTATTATCAATCAAGTACTCATTAGGGAGGTCCAAGTAGTCTATGTTTACCTCAACCCGCGATGTCTCAAACACCACGGCCATATCGTCTATGTACTTCATTACTTGTTTGACTTATGCAAAATTGATTGCGGATCATCTTGATTAAATACTGTCAATCTATCCAAGTGCAACATGAAAAAGAAATCAGCTCCAAAGGGAAACTCAAACGCACACACAAAAGGTTGTAGTTTTACAATATTTTGGAGGTATCTACGCATATGCTAAAAGCGTACTAAAGAATCCCAATACTTTCACAAACCTACACGATTCTATTAAAAAATACTGTCCAATCTCCAATCAAAACCGGACAATAAACAAAAAAAAAAAAAAAATTGGAATGCCTCATGAGCCTTTGGTTGCCTTTTTGTTATGAGTGGCTGAACTGTCATGCACAGAAGAATTTTGAAGGAATAAAATAGAGAAAAATGCCTTTGTTTGTGGGGCTCTGCGGAATGTTTTGGTTAATTCACGTGATCCAGCACGTGATGAGGCGGTTCTCCGTAATCAGCGTATCTGCTCCTTTGCAGACGCCGGTGCATGCCCTTTGCAGTGTTGCATCGGGGAGTGTTTCCATATGCGGGGCTCGCAACCTTTGCTGGGCAGCTCGGCATTTGGGCTATTTGGGTATTTGGGCATTAGAAAGTTTACAGCTTCCAAGAAACTCTTTTCGGGGGAGGGGAGAAGGAGATGAGGGGGCTAGGCAGCAATGACGGAGGATGAGACTGAATGGACGTCTTGTTGAGAGTTTCATTGTTGTTGCAGCTTTGTTCTTCAAAACTTCTTGTCTCATCAGCGAATGGACCTTCTGTGACACAAACTTCCGATTAAAATGAAGGCACGAATGGTACGAAGTTACACAAATAAATAGAGGAGTACTAGGATGCAACCGTAGCATGGAACAGTTTGATTTTCTTGACGATGTTCGAAAGCAGGGTGAGGTGGGTGAAGGTTTGGGGTTACCTTGAGAAATGCAACATAGGGAGAGAGAAGGTAGCCACTCGTGTGGGGGATACACGTTAAGAGTTGTCTCTCGCTCCCTTTGGACGAGTGGCATTTTTTTTTTGATCTGGCAAGATCTACAATGTATTAGGTTAAAGTGTCATGGTTCGTGGCAATTATTTAAAAAGATTTTGTGGTCTTGAAAATATGCAGATATACGCTGGAGAGATTGGACTTTTGTTCAAGTGTATGGGTACAAAATGGCTTAGCTGAGGCCACAAATAAGATAGGAGGCGCCCTAGATTATGCTCTGCCAGCAGTGTATTCCATCTACACATAAGCGAAGCGACTGATCTGAGTATGTAAATGCAAGGACGGCTTGTGATTTAGGCACTTAGAATCTTGCCATCTCCACATGGAGAAATTACTCCAAATATCGTACAACTCTCCTATTCTATGGGTGGTGCTCTACATTTGGAGAGCCGCTGCTAATCCATTTTCTCTTCCATGTAAAGCCTTCCGCTATTTCTCTCCAATAGGAATGTGCGGCCCCAACCAAATGAACTAATTCCTCAAATAGTATGTTGCACCGAGAATCTCTAAACAGTAGTTTAAAGGGAGTTCTGAGCATAGGTAGCCTGATCTCAGCTTAGGGAAGTGCCCCGATAATGACTTGTACAGCTACGGGCTGTAGGATCATGAGCATTGTAGTATGATCGGGTTTCATGTAGTAAATAGTATTAGTATTGGGGTTTGGGTTTTTCAGATGATGAGATGAGTCTGTTTCTTTGTCAGCATGTCGTAATAACTAAAAAGATGTCAATATCTTAAATTACTTCCTGTACATATTTGAAAGAATTAGGTTTCTCCCTTAATACAACCTAAAACAGTATAAGTTCCGCCGAATAGAAAGCCGTGTTTTTTGATTGGCTGAGGGCAGCAGTAGACAGAACGCATCTTGTGGAACCCTCCCATGACTTTTTGTGATGATGTCTATATGCACAGGAGGAATAAGGCGTGCCAGCGCCAGGATAATCTCAAACATTTTGGCCTTGTGATAAGCTGGCCCTTAAAGGACAGGTCCTGGTTAAACTTGTTCTGTGTAAGTAAGCTTTGTTTAGCCAATAATAGGTCACTAAGCTTTAGTAGCAAAGTGTAGTGGGCTAAGGTTGTCAAGTAACCAAGAGAACGAGTGCGAACAAAAGTGACCGTGTTTATTTTCGCAATTTCATGTTTACCTCAATTAAGCTTTACAAGGTAAATGTGTGTTATTTTGGGTATTGGCATTTTAAGGGTACATTTAGACATGGTTGAGGCATACATAGGCAATAAAGGTTGAGGCAGAATGGTTCATTCTGGTTTAATGAATTGAACCTTATCTATTTATAGAAAATAAAGTGAAGTGACTGTTATTTGAGATCCTTATGCTCCGAGGTAATACACCTTATGTTGGGAATTCTATCAAATGCAAAATTCAGAATGCGAAATAACCAGCGCATCAGATCTTCAATAGTCACCAGTATTTGGATTTAGAGTTGGAGGAAGTTTCATAATATGTTAGTAGACTCATTAGTAATGAGAAAACATAGAACGTATCTGCCCCCCCCCTCGGTGGTAACACCTCCCCCTCGAAACCTCCACTTTCTACTTCCCACTTTCTCTATACGACAATCCCCCCTCGAACAATCATTTACTTCCAGAACACTGCGCATAATGATAGCTATACTACAATGACCTTTCATGTCATACAATATCTATTCACCACTTCAACAATAAACATAATAGCCTCTACAATAGACCCCTTATCGATTAAAGTAAGTCGTTTCAAACTCCCTCAAGAATTTCACCCTTCAATGATGGGTCCGCCTGAGGTGACATTCCTTACCTATTATCGATCGCATTTTATACTTAATATATTTTCCTTGTTATGCCTAATTCGCACAGTATGCGTATATGCTTTCCCTATACATTTACTATTATCTTTGCTTGTCTATTTACTAATATCTTTGCATGCTTGTCTATTTACTATTATCTTTGTATGCTTGTCCATTTACTTCTATTATTTGTTTCTATATATATATGCGTTGCATTCACCTCTTTCCTACATACATGCTTTCTACTCACTTCTATTTTCATCCCATCGTTGCCGCCTCTCGCTCAAGTGGATTAACCCAAATGTCGGCTTAGGTAAGGCTCCTCTCTGTTTTCTTACATAAAATGTTACAAACTTTTCAACTCATCACACACTCACACCCCAAACTCTGTGGCATAACTTTCCACAGTCGTCATAAATAACAAAAGTGAGTTTCTTCAATTAGTAAGTGTGTAAAAATGAAACCTGCAGAACCTATCAGACTGCCTACACCTAATCCGCAGTCTCCACCAAGTCTGAATCATCAGTTTTTGGCTTCTTCAGTTGGGTCACGAAACGATTCGATGTCTTATCATGAACAGATCAACAACTTCTCGCTGCCAAAAGATATTGACTACAAAACGGTTTCGAAGCATTTAGTCAGTCCAGAGGATTCTTTGAAGTTGCAAGGTGGTGATATAACGCGTGGCTTATACCATCAGTTTGATGAACCTTCTGTTGAAGGCATTGCTATTCATCAACGCAGTGATAGTAGTAATCATAGCAATATCGTACTATCAGGCTCTCCTGCTGCATCCCACTCTCATGATGCTCCAAGATTAACGAGAAGCTCGTCGTTCTCAACATACTTGACGGAAACTCGCCGTGGTTCGACTGCAAGTGAAATTAACGTCCCAGGTGGATTCCGTAGAGAATTCCTTATAAACCAATCCTTACAACGTAATGAGGAACCTCCAAACTTCCTTGCACGTAACTTTGTTGAATTCTTAAGTATCTACGGACATTTCGCAGGTGAAGACTTCAACGATGACGATGAAAGTGAAGAAGTATCAGACGCAGAAAGTGCAACTTCTTTTGAAGAGGTTTTCGATGAAGAATCTTCTTTGTTGCAACTGAGACACGCAAGAAGAGAATCAGCACATTATTACTCTGCTAACCATCCTGTTTTGTCAAAACAATTACCATTGTTGAAAGGCAAAAACGAAACTAAGGTCGGCACTGAAGCTGCAAAGGGTACTGCCAGTGTGGCAAAAACCTTCTTCCTCGTTTTTAAATCTCTTGTGGGGTCAGGAGTTCTCTTCTTACCTCGTGCATTTTTCAACGGAGGTTTGCTATTCTCCATCGTTGCTTTAACAACGTTTGGAGTTCTCACCTACTTTTGCTACTACGTTTTGATCAACTCGAAAAATACATTGCACTTGTCTTCATTTGGTGAATTGGGCTACAAAGCATACGGTAAGCCCCTCAAAGTGTGTATTTTGATCTCAATCATCATCTCACAAATCGGGTTCGTTGCAACTTACATCTTGTTTACTGCTGAAAACATGCTCTCGTTCATTGGAAGCTTCTTTGAAAGTACTCCAAACTGGTTGACCACTGCAAACATTGTGGTTGCACAATGTATCTTTTTAATTCCTTTGGTGTTTATTCGTAACTTGACGAAATTATCTTTAATTTCACTCATCTCGTCGGCATTTATTCTCATTGGGTTGGTGATCATTTTCTTCTACTCTGGATTAAGCTTGGTTGAAAATGGATGGGGTCCAAATATTACCCAATTTAACCCAAATAGCTGGTCAATGTTAATTGGAGTTGCAGTTACTTCATTTGAAGGAATCGGACTTATTTTACCGATCGAACAGTCGATGGCAGAGCCTCAAAAATTCCCTATGGTTTTGGGCGTAAGTATGTCTATCATAACCGCCCTTTTTGTGGCTATTGGTACAATTGGATACTCTGCCTTTGGTGAAGAAGTGAAGTCCATTATCATTCTCAATTTGCCACAAGGAAAAATTGCAGTCCAGTCGATTCTTGTTTTGTATTCGTTGGCTGTGTTTTTAACTGCTCCATTGCAGTTATTCCCTGCCATTAAGATTGGAGAGTCTCTCATTTTCCATCCAGCAAGAGACGCTAAAAAGAAAAAGACCAAAAAGGCTGACTCTGAGGGAAGACTCTACCGTTCATCTGGAAAATATAACGTTCAAGTGAAATGGCTCAAGAACCTTTTCAGAGGTATTTCAGTTTGCATTATTTGTGCCATTGCGTATTTGAATGCAGACAATATCGATAAATTCATATCGTTTAACGGATGTTTTGCTTGTATTCCATTGGTGTACATTTACCCACCATTGATCCACTTGAAATCTTTGAAAGAAAAGAGTTCCTTGACTAGAATGGATACATGGCTTAGATTTTTCGATTATAATTTGGTTGTTGTTGGATGTGTTGTTATGGTTTACACAACATATCAAATTTTGTTTCTCAATTAAGACTGAGAGTCTGTGAACAGAGGTGTCATGAAGTTTTATTGAACTTCAATGAATGGCAAAAATTATTATTTAGAACTATTATACAGCATACCATATAGACATATTAACGATAATATAGATTAATTAATGTAGATTAGATTACTGGGCTTATGTTCGGTGTTCATCTTTAATGATGCAAACTTGACGTAATTATTCGAGTAAATTTCTTGATATTTATGCAATGAAGGTTGGCTTATATCGTGAAAAGAATTAAGCGAACACAAATTGAGAACTACAAATATTGATGATAAAATAGATACATAACTAGGTCACTTAAATATTCCTCTTTACAATTCTTGGTTTGAGTAACTAGATTGGACAGCTCATTCAACTTGAGTTATCTCAGTTTTTAGCTTCTCCAAAATCGAAAGACTTGAGTTCGCTTCTTTTCCTAGTTTTAATGATTGGTTTGCAAGAGAAGAGTGCTTCTCCAGCTAAATTGAAACTTAGCATTCACGTAACATTCATATTCATGTCTATTAAATACACTCTTTTCAGTCTGAACAATTACTGAAGTATCTTAAACAGTTACAACATCTTTCAGAATTACAAAACACGGCTTAAAAACCATTGTGACACTACAGTAACATCAACCTACATCATAATTCATCCTATCTCTCTCCTCTAATGTTCGATTTTTCGCAACTTTCAACCTTTTTTAGGAAAATTTTGCAACTGCCCCCATGCTCACAAAAGAGATTAGTAATACTATTCTATCACCTGGACAAGGAGCCGTGCGAGTGACTATTGGGTTACAAACGTGCGTTAACATAATTCCGAAGAGTCTTTATTAGACTATCTTTACCAGAAATAAAGCACTTTAACCTCCATATGGTTAGCAAACTTTCTTATTGTACTACCAAATGGTCACTTTCATATACAAATGCTTGAGAATCGTTACCGATCAACCGGCCCGAGTGAAATTGAGAGAGATGACCAAGAATAAACGATATGAACGACTTAAACGAAACACGCCCAGCCCTGAGGCTTCGTTTTATTTCATCAAAAAGTGACTCCTCAATCACTTTTTAAGCATTACAAATCAAATACATTTAAAATTGTTGATAGCTCTTGACATTCCACCTGTAGGTACTAGATTGCTTGAAATACTAGGATTACACTCAAAAATAATAACGTCATACTAACTGTGATCTCATAACACAACCCCTTTTACTTTTTGATCTACTTCTACTGCAGCTTGAATCCACAAGCTTAAATAAGAGGGGCCAAAAAAAAACGAGTTTCTCAAAACATTAATTGATGGCATTGAGAACGAAATGAGGAAAAGGAAGGCGTCTAATGAGCAGCCAACAGCTGACTTGGATGTGATACGCAAGGAAGTTAATGAAGACCAACTGGACGCGAAAACTAAACCACTTCTGTGCCAGCGATGCCGGATTCGTAAAGTCAAGTGTAACTTTGAAAATCCATGTTCAAGCTGTGTTAAAGCTAAAGTAAAATGTGTTCAGACAGTCGATGATATGAGGAAAAAGAGACCTCCTGTTAACTACGTTACCAGCTTAAAACTAAAAATCAATAACTTAACCTCCTTCTTAAAGGAGTTCGAGGGCTTGGATACAAAAGGAAGACTGACGTTATTAGAAGAAACCAACTTGAGGGAATTGATAAACAATAACAGCGTAGAAGCGGAGGCTTTGTCAACAGTTCCTTCAATTGGTTTTAACGGTCTAACTAACTCATACTCTAGAACCGGAGAAGAAATTGACCGTGCAATTTATGGTCCTACTTCAGTTTATGATAACAGTCTTATCACCAAATCATTCAAAATATTCAAAAGAATTGAAGAGAACTCCATCAAAATATTAAACAACGACAAAGATGTACTTCACTGCATTAAACTCTTTTTCACCTGGCAATACCCTGACCACAACATGTTTATCTTCAGAGAAGCTTTCTTGATCGACTTTTTCAACCCTCAACCAAACAGCTTGTACTGCTCTAAAATATTAATCTTGAGTATCTGTGCACTTGGTTCTAAAATGTCAGACAATGACCGGATATACAAGAGGTCAATGCAATTTTATGATGAGGCAAAAGGGTTATTACTCAACCAATTGAGTTGCCCAAGTTTGACTTCTTTACAGAGTTTCCTCTTATTGGCATTCTATGATATCTGCAATGGGTACAACTCTAGTGGATGGATGCTCTCGGGAAATGCCATGAGAATGGGGTTTGACTTAGGTTTTCAATTAAATCCTGAAGTCTGGTTTGTCAAGTCAAAAGAGGACTTGTCACCCTTGGACGTAGAGATCAGAAGCAGAATATACTGGGGAAGTTATGTTGCAGATCATTTTATCAGTTTATTATTAGGTAGACCCTCGCTTTTGAAATATTCAGATGCACTGATACCAAAAACAAGCGATTTACCTGACTTAGAATGGATCGACGAATACACCTATAGCGGATTCGTAAAGAAGAGGTCATCCACGTCACCTTCTTCTGAAACTTCACAGAAAAGAGACCTGGAACCATCGTACATTTCCAACCCAATGAGAAAAATTATCAATCTCATAAGTATTTCAGACAACATGTTGAATGACATTTTCACTAAATCTGACATTGAAAACAATACGAATGGCCACGAGGACTTGAACTTGATTTCAAGATTAGAAAAGGTGTATGAATACAATGCCCAAATTCAATTATGGAAGAATATGCTACCTCCTGACTTACAATGGAACCGTGAAACACTACAGGGTACAGCCGAAGACCCCACCTTAACGTTTATTCGTTACTACTACTATATTCTTATCCTTTGTCTTAACCGACCTTTTGTGGGAATATTGAAAAAGGCTCACGCGTCACAACCTACACCACAGTACAATGAAGCATGCTCACCAGTCAAGGTTTGTACTGAAGCAATTGAAGATTTGTATGAGGCCATTAAACGTTTCCAAACGGTACACGGATTACGCAGGGTTTCGATTTTTATGGTATATTGCTCAATCTTGTCGATTTCAATATTATTATTGACAAGTACGTCATTGGAGTTGATTGACTGGAAAAAAGAAAGATTACACTTTTTTATGGAGGTACTACGTGGATCCTCTAAGACTTGGAAGTTGGCTGAGAAATCGCACGCATTGATTAGTTTAAAGTTGAAGACAAGATTCGAAGACAATGATGAGTATGAGGACCCAAATACTTTACCTGTCACAAACATAAAGACAGAATATCAACCTAGTCCAATTCAAGTGACTCCATTACCAGAACCACCAATATTTAAACCGAACCTCAATGAGCTAAGAGCATCAGCTCCATTTGATGTTGACAACTTAGCCACCCAACCTATCCTACAACGATTTTCATTTCAGAATGTTCAACAAGATCATCTTCAATATCCAAGACAGCCCCGGTTTCAAATACCTTCAGAAATACAAAGGCAGCAAATGAGAAATCCCACAAATTCTTTGACCCCAATTCCAAACCAAACGCCAGTTCCTCAGTTGAGCTACGACTCAAATAGGGATATGAACACCTATCAAGTTGGACTGAGAAGCCTGAACCAAAGTCAGCCCTTTAACCAGGATGCTTTAGCTAATGTAAATAAATCTATCGTCGAAACTAACACCGACGTATTGTTCGACAAAAATTTGGACTTCCTTGGTGGACCGCCAGTTTTGATGACCCTGGACTTGTTCAATGAGGACTGGGAAGCTTTGTTCCCAGACTATATGTTCAACAACAAGAATCTGAATTGAGACGGAAGGAGCCGTACTCTTATAATGTGTAACGAATACCAAAATTATGTATGATTATTGTAGATTATTTCAAATTGGTATTAAGATGATTTCTCAAACGTGTTGTGCACAGGTTGTTGTACAAACTCAGGATGGTTTCATTACCAAAGTAAAACCAAGCACTCACTCTTAATGAATCTTCATGCTTAAAGCATAGTGACTTTTTAGATAAACTAGTGAAACAATCCTCATTTATTGCACCTCATTCCAGACTCGAAATGATCTTCCTTCACGAATTTTACTTTGAAATTTGCAACCAAAAAAAACGAGCCAAAAATACTCTTCGTAACACAAATCAAAAAGAAGCTTTTGAACTCTCCTTAGTCTAAAGGTAGTAGGTAAGGACTCAAAAAGATAAAAAGAAGTGATTCCGCCCAGGATCGAACTGGGGACGTTCTGCGTGTTAAGCAGATGCCATAACCAACTAGACCACGCAACCATATCTTATAAGCGTGTAAATCAATAAATAGAGTAAATATATTTTCTAATTTTGAATTGAAAACCTTTACTTTTGCTCTGGTGTTAGCTAGACAAGCTTACGTTCTAAGATATGGTACCTCATAATACATTTATTACTACAACTTTAATTGACGTTCATGCTTGGACTTTGTCTTTGCATAACTTGTTTCAATGGACTTAATACTCAATTTTTCGTTTCTATTAGAATTCAAGAGAAACTTTAATAAAGTGACGACTGTTAAATTAGAACGAAAAGTTTCTAAAATAAAACGAGTACGTTTGACAACTTCAAAACACTACGTAAATGACATATTTGGAAAACCTTCCACTGGAACTCGTACAGAACATATTCTCGTTTTTGAGTCCTAAAGATGTGGTTCATTTTGATGGAGATTCACAACTCCATAAATTTGCATTCAACATTAGGTACCAACATATTGTCCTAAAACACACAGATGTCAACGAAGCTACCGATAAAAATACGCGTATTGGAGTTACTCCATTTTTGGAGCTTTTAAAAGAAAATGAGTCGATATACCTTCCCCAAAGCTGTTCATTCGATGATTTAAGCAATTTGGAGGATCTCTACAACGAATACCCCCACATTGTCAAATCATTTCAAGAACTTCATAATCTAAGAACAGGTTTGGAGTGTATGCATGCTGACGAAATGATGGACTGGTTTTATGAACTCGAAAATATCAAGACTTTAGGTGTAGTGACGACAAGTGTTGAAGGTGGCTTATGGGGACTTTGCGAGGATATGGCATCAAAAGATATACGTACACTTGATCTATATTTGTCTACAATCGACTTTTTACCACCAACCCTTGAAAGGTTATCTGCAGGTAGGAGTTTTTGGGAATTGTATTCAGCCCCAGCTGGTTTAAAGTACTTCCATTGGTATGAGTGGTCATTCCATCAACATATGCTTGATTCTCTTCCGCTTTCAATTGAAGTGATGAGAATATTTGAAACAACTCCTTTGGATTTTACAAGGTTTACAAACTTGAAGAAGATAGTGACCTGGGGTGCTAGAACTAGTGAATACAAAGTAGATCCTCTGTTTGAAACTATTGAAATTGGCGACGAAGATGAGTTTTCGAAGTATGATAATTTCCTGGTGCCCAAAAAGAAAATATTTGTTGTATTAAATTAGTTGAAATCTTAAAGAAACCTTGAGTATCAATTTTAAGGTTATTTGCAACCAGTGACAACGAGTGTCTAAAAAATAACTAGATCCCATTCTAACTACTTTTTTTAAGTCATGCTACAAAGAAGCTTTTATGATACAAATTTAGAATAGTAATTCAGAATCTTATAAGTGAAACTTGAATTCTTTTATGTTTATTAAATATTACAATCCATTTCATTTGAAATGCACTTCTGTGGAACCTTAAACCAATAGATATCAAAAGAAATATTTTGGTGGGCACTTCCAACTACCGTCAATGAATTCCATGACATGAATTAGAAGAATATCAAAGCTCATCGTCCCAAATAAGATCGTCTACAAAGTACAACCAGCTGAAACCATTCCAACTAGATATAATACCAACTCCACAGTAAACACTAATAATCATCAACTTCAAGAACTCCAATTTCTTCAAGATTTCGAACTTATTTTCAAAGATATCGATCAAGCTGACAAAAGCAACTAGTGGGACTAAACCCAAAATGTAGATGTTGATGGCACGATCCATTATACTTATGGTAGAGCCAATATTCTTCTTAGGAACCTTGGCGACGTTACCAAAAGTAAAGTAATATACTATGAACCACAAGCCTGTGTAGAGAACCTTGATAAGCCACTCGTCACAAGTGTAGATGAGTGGGAAGAGAGAAACATATCCACACCCTACAAGTAAATTGAATGCTCCGAGTAACCTCTTATCATTTGCAACCAAGAATGAAAAGGGGAATATCACTATAAGAATAGCCTTCTCATGGACATGCCATCCAAATAAAAATGAAGAATACCCACATAATGTGAGAGCACCAAGGAACCGTTTGTAGTTAGGCTGGAAAAACAAAGGCATTAATGCCATGATCTGGTAGAATAATGTAAGCAAAAACGTCAACTTTGGAGTAATAGTAGGCAAGATCAAGAACTCGATATCTCCAACTATTCCTCTTGTGGAAGAGCTCAAGTATGCAGGGTCTGACAATAAGGTAGGGTCAAATTTGAAAATCTGCTGCAAAAAGTACTGACTGTATGTGATCTTGGCGTAGACTTGAATCAAAACTCTGTCGAAGAATGAATATATGGCCCACATATTGGGAGCCCAATAGGCATGAGTCAAACCACGGCTAAATGGGAATAATCTCTCAAGAAGATTAGGCATGACATTGTAAAAAGGACCAAACGCAAGTCCAAATACAACAATCACTACCAGCCCCAATTGGAACAAGTTTTTCCACTTGACCAAGCCAATGATGTTTTCCAAAAGGTTTTTCTTCTTGCTGAACTTCAAGTTGAGACAGTGGCTTCTTAAGAGGTACACAAACACTGCTGGAGCTAAATACAAGTAGATATGTTTGAAGCAGAGTAAAAGTGCAAACCAGAACCCACACCATAAATTGTTGCCCAATCTTGCTGAATTGATAGCGAAAATAAGGAATCCATACATCATTCCATTATATTGAAAATGGATATGGTCAATTAATAAAATTCCAGGTGATAAAGCTAATGATGAACAGGCCACAAATGCACGTCTTTTGATGACAAGTGTAGGAGAAGTGTCGACATACCATTGAAGTGACGCAAATAATACGATTTCACTAAGAATTACAGTGAATCTTTGGAAGTAAATCGTTGGCAATCCATAAACACCTTTGGCCACGATATCCAAACACCCATCCTCTTTGACCAACTTAGGAACAAACTGAGACATGAACCATTCAAAGTATGCAAAGAAGGGAGGGTAATCTAAAGTCCACTGCGAAGTGTTCTCAACATACCACTCTTTAATAGGCAACTTATTTGTTATCGCCAACCAATTTCTATGTACATCGAAATCAGTTGAATGATAACTGATTATAAGCAATGCCTTTAAAGCTAGGGTGACCACCCAAAGATTAAACAAGGAATACCTCTCTCCTGAAGCAGAAGATGCAAGCACTCGCTGCACCTCGATTTTAGACCTCCCTTGGGTAGAGGGTTTAGACTGGGGCATTGGTTTGTATTCAATAGTTTTTCATTATGTTTTTTGTGAACAGTTTTGATCAAGGTTGATTAAAGTAGAGGGTGAGGAGCGTAGGAAGAGGAGAATCAGAGGGAGGCTCAAGAGAGGGGAAACTACTATAATTAAGTACTTTAACTCGTGTTCACTTTCTTAAACAATAAAGTACCTTTGAATCCAGTTATATTTCATTTCTAATGATAAAATTTGGTAGTGGTGAATCACATCATAGTAGCTGTATGCTGACCAGATCCCAAATCATTCATTAGAAGAGTGAAGTCAGATATACTAGACGTTTCAATAAATGTGTCCTTTGAGGTTTTCATCTGAAGATCAAATCAATAGCGAGAGGCATCTCAGTTGAAAATGTTCCACTGGGATCAGCAACCCCTTCTTACTTCGTACTCTACAAGTAGACTTAACTTTCCTTTGACTCGTTTATTCGTAGCCTTACCCTATTTAAATGCAAGTTGAAAGAACCTTAATTCTCTCTATAAGGAGGTTCATCAATTCGATATTAGTGTCAAACTAATTACAAAATCATTCAAACTCCTCTACTCCATCATACCATTCTGACACCACCAGAATAGCTTAAAAAGTTGGAGTAATTTCTCTTCATAACCAGATACTTGTCTCCGCATCGTAGAACATCTACTTCGTAGAGCTCTCAACATCGCAGAGTATACCGTTACTTTCTCTTTCTTTCCAAGCACTTATTAATGTGTTGCGCAAACCTCCCGCCTGCAATCTTTCTCCCACAGTTTTCACACATAAAGTACCTACCTGTTTCCGTGGTCTTTAACTTTTGCTTGTCCTGATTGAATATATCCCGAGCGGAATTGACCTCCATATTCACAAACGGCTTATCCATTGCTCCTTTATCCGTACTGTCCCAACCGATAGTCTGTTTTATCGACAACAGATTTGCTATGCTTGATAACGTCTGCTGCCTCACAATATTTTCCAACATATCCTTGAGGAGCGACTCGGCCTAATAGTGTTAATAACCTACTCATAACATTCTGTCTTGTGTCTACTTACAACCACCTGATAAGTGATGGGTTGTTCCGTCATACCTAAGGAAAGTGAAGAAAAAAAATGAAATTGGATTGATACATTTTTTGATCCATCACTTGGTGGAATTAGAATGGATGATGATGAAGGTGCGATAAAGCGAGATGTTGTGGTTGATTTGGAAGATGAAGTACAGGATTGGAAGCTTCTTAATAAGTTAGCCACTTCATCTTCGATTCCAAAGCGTGGTGAAAAGGATGAAGTACCTGATGGAACCACTGTACAAGTTGAAGCATTAGTTGAATCTAAGCAAGCCATGTATGATGCTTTGGATGGGGTACGAGGTCACCATTTGAAACAGTTACTCGTATGTATCTGGATCCCTTGGGAAGATAGAAGCATTGTACCTCATGCAAAAGGGAATTATTTTCGTGATATTGGGAAACCAACTGGTTCCAACTCTGTTTCACTTAATCCTTTGGAAACTTTATATTTAGTGGAAAGAGGTTCCATGGTGGCATATTTGCTTGACGAAAAGAATAAGGATGAGGATATTAAATCTGTGGATGTTGCAAACTTGCAACAGCTCGATTTAGCATACTTGTACGCTCTTTGCTTCAACAATAATAAATACCTGGTAGACCAATACCAGATTTACTCATACTTAAAAAGACATGGATACTTGATTCAAGAATTCAAACACTTGAATGAAGTTCTGCAGCAAAGGAGATTTGCAAATTACAAGAAACCCTCAAATTTATTGTCTACTTTAGGAGGGTGGTTGGCAAATTTATGGTCATATCCAAAGTTTAGTTCTTTGAACTTCATAAAGCACCACTACTTTTCATATACAGAGATTTTCAAATCGCTTGGTCTTATAAAATCATACAAAAAATACGATACCTTAAGAGCACCAACTGAAGAAGCGAATCAAATAAACCTTACATTTAATGTATGGAAACCGACTCCATCATTTTCCAAAAAATCACCTCCAAACCCCGATTTTCAAATATGCGTGGTAAACACAGAAACGCAAGGCTTCCCTAGCCTCACACAAATCCAATCGTTATTCAATCGAACAAACCACATTTTCCCCTTCGAAGCTCCTGAACCTATTGTTAAGCCTCCCACAACAAAGAAAAAGGTAAATTCAATGCCACTCTCTAAAAAGGAAACACGTATGAAAAAGGCTTTGGAAAGGAACGCAAAGTTAGATAAGAATGTACAGATACGTAATTCGTATCTCAAGTTAAGAGATGAAAAGTTTAAGTTTGGAACCAGAAATGTGATATTTGCATTAGTGAGCTACGGTGTTATAAATTTCGTGAACTTAAGTGAAGGGAGCTTTGCAGTTGAAGATGAGGAATTGGATGCCATTTATAGAAGAGACCATGGTATTATATACATGGAAAAAGTTTGATGTTTATTCGCTCACAAAATTGTGATTTGGAGCCTCCTCATTAAAGTTGTGCATGTTAATATGCAACAACATCACGGATACTGAAATTGGACTCAATGCTTTTTCTGATCTGGATTTTTTTTAATTTGGCTGCAAATATAATATCAGATGTTCAACAAAATTCACGATGTGAATTACAGATTTGGAAACCTACCTTAGTTACATGTATCATAAATAATTGAGGCACACTTAATACAATTTTAATAAATTATAATACATCCTGTTTCAACGTGCTGTAGCACAGTTTTAGCTATTATACTTTATAAAGAGTTACACCTTACAACCGTGTGAAACTGAACTCTTTGGGAATTTGTACCCACCCATTGCGAAACTTGTCAAGTTGACGTTCTCATAAATATTCAAATGTCTTTGGATATAGTCGTATGTTGGGAAATCGACAGGATCGCATCCCAAATTGATTTGATCAGGAGGTTGATAAACGCGCACGTAGTCCACTCTCATTGTCACAGGGAAGTGTAACGATGGCCAATCAATGTATGCCCAGTTGTTAGAAATACCCAAGTTCATAATTATAGTCATTGGTTCTCTTGGAAGAAGTCTCCACCCAACATTTCCATTCGGGTGCAATGCTTGAGATTTAATTGAAAGTGTTTCGTCCAAGCCAACAAACCATGTGAGGTATCCTTCATCTATATCGTTCAAATACTCGAAACCGTACCTTTGGAAGTTATGTTCTCCGTCCCCCCTTTCGTACCAAGTAAGATTGAGAGCCGTTGTTGCAGATACAGCTTGCTGGAATGGCCCACCTGTATAAGTATTCATGGTTGTAACTGAGCTGTTATAGATACTGACGTAAGAATAATCTGGGTAGTACCAAATATCATAAGGTGCTACCTGCAAGGACTGAGAAGCTCTTCCCAAGTTGTGAGAAACTTCTGCTTCCAATGCGTCTACTTCTGGTGCTCCCCTTCCAACTCCAGGGTTAGGGTGATCTTCACCTTTACAAGTGCATTTGTTTAAACGCTGGCCTGGCAAGTATGAAATTCCATCTGGGGACGATTGATTTGCTGTGATTCCAGCATCACAGGAATCATATGTGTACGGCCAAACACCTTCTGTCAGAGCTAAGTAACCTGGCCTGCCTAAGTTTCCCATTGTCCATAAACCTGGCCAGAGCCCAGTGATATTTCCGTAGTTTGGTAACCGAGCAGAGATTTCTACAATACCTTGAGTGAAGCACATTTTGTTCCAACTTTGAACCATTCCCGAGCGGTAGAACATGTTGTGGTTCTCGAATGCATCCATTTTGAGTTTTAATGTACCTTCACCGGTAGTCACAGCATCTGGGTCATACCATTCCAAATCCTTTGTAGCATCGTAATGCAAATCTGGAGCGGTGAAGAATTGATCGTCACCAGGATAGAAAGTTCTTCCCTCGACGTTAAACTCGTCTGAAAACACCAATTGCCAGTCCTCACCTTTTGTAGATTTTCTTGTCAATGCTTCTGATGGAGTGTCTGGATCCAACAAGGATGTGCGAATTGCCAGCAACAATGGATACTTGTATTTTGTGAGTATCTCGTAGCGGTTGGGGACATAAGGTGTGGTTAAGCCAGAGTATGTTGCTATTGGAATTGCAACGAATACACCAAGTCCTGCTACTAGCAAAATTATGAATCCGATGAATCCTGCCATCGATTTTCTATCCATCATTTTGATGTCATATTTGAAGCGGTTGTTGTCGTACTCTGAGTCCTCTACAGGGTTAGGATTGTGCAAGTAGTCATCATCTTCCTTTTCGTGAATGTATAATGGAAATGCTGATGCAGGGTACCCACCAAAAGGAGAAAATTCTGAGCTGAAATTCGGGGTTGGTGTTGTTGAGTCAGGACTAGCTTCTCCAGACCTCTGGATCAATTCTGAAAGTGATGTTGACAGAACTACTCGAGAAGGATATCTGTCGAATTCTTGTGGTTGCTGGTACTGTGAAGGAGTATGAACTCGAGAATTGTCTTTGTTGGGTACGTCCGTAAAAGGATTGAGCTCTTGTTCGCTATTATATTCATAACTATTCTGTTTATAGAATTCTCTCTGGTTATCTGACAGCTCTCCACTATCACTCTGGTGGTAGGGGTTTTGGTAAGGCAGAGTAGTGTCATCATACCTATCACTTGACGAGTAACTTACTTGTGATTGTGAATCATCGTTGTGGTGTTGTGTATTTCTGGGAAGCGGTAAAGAAGCAATCTCTTCTGTTGGAGGTGCATTGTTGGTTAAATCTCTACGTGACATTGGGTATAGACGAGCCAAAGCCTTTTCACCTCATAAGTGGGACCCATTAATAGTATATATATATGAATACAAAAATGCTACATTTTCTTGAGCCAAGAAATCAACCCAAGCTTATCCAAGCCAACCAAGCCAAACAAAGACCCACAGCCTTCACAGAACAAACAACACGCATTACCTGTCCAATAGTAGTATGTTTCAACACTCGAACTTAAAAACCGACCTGAATCTCTTGAAATTGTTACGAAGCCAACCCCCTTGTAACAAGCTGCAACACTCAATTGATCCTCTTACATTTTTTTTGACACATATATATTGCAACCACCTCTTTTGGGATCATTATGTAAGCCTTCTCAAACAGGAAGTGCATCTTGCTTTTGAGATGCACTGCCCCCCTTTACACGAAACGGCGTTATGATACACGTATAAATAGACTTGACACGTCAATTTATGAGAGTCTGGAATCCATATGCAGTCACTTTGATTGTGCATACTTGCATTATTCGACAAAGCTCAAAACCATTGTACTATTAAACGATCTCTATTTTGTGAAAGTATTATCGATCTTCGCTAAGTCTCCCTGTTCATTTTTAAAACTTCAATCTAATCTTCATTCAAACTTATCATTAGTTTGTTGAGTTAGCTTCGGACATCTCAGGTGAACCATATTTCCGAGTTTCAATCTAAAAAGAAGGCCTTAGTCAACGCGAATCATCAACGCATCACAAACTACCATAGCCTAGAACTTTGAAATATTTTTTTTTGCGCTCTCTTCCTTTTTTTCTTATACAATTCCAAAACTTTCTTAACAGCTAAGAGAAAGTAGTACTTTGCTTGGTTCCGCAGCAATGTCCCAGCGAGATTTAACCTTTAACAATCCCAACTTTTCACAGACCAGTGTTGGGCGCGATTTCGGGCTGCAAAGAGGTCGCGAAGATGAAGTTGATGATAGAGAAGCAAATTTGCAGAACACTTCTCAGGCTGAAGAACATTTTGACAATAGTCAGAATTATGAAGCACATCATCCGCTGAATCCATTTGCTTCGTATCAGGATGCATATATTGCTCCCAATATCGAGATTGACAGGGTTGAGACAAATGACTCGCCATTTATCGATCCCGAAAGAGTCGACTCTAGTGAAGGTTCTCGTCATTCAAAAGACATGGAAGATCAGTATGGGAAGCCTTTCAACGCATACTCCGGCTTTTATGATAACAGCGGAAACAACTCGCGGTTACTTTCAAATAATGCCTCGAGCGTCAACTTGAACCATAATCTGCGTCCAGGCTCGCCATATGGCGGACAAACCGGTCTCACTCCCACAGAGTTTGACAGATACCCTCTGATGAACAATTCGAGGGCTGTGAGTTCGACGTCTTTGAACTCATACAATAACAATGCTAACGACGATGATGAATCGTTAGCGACCACAGGAAACCCGTTCGTTCAACAAGCAGACTTCTCACCATTTGGTGGATACCCTGCAACACTGTTTCCTTTGCATATTGACGACAAGGAACCTGATGATTACTTGCACAACCCTGACCCGATATTGGATGCAGAGTACGAAAATAATAGGTTTATTCACGATTTGAAGAATATCGACAAGAGGTCTCTTGGTGGATTGATTGGATTAATTGTCTTTGCACTCGGAGCATTGACAATTTTCATTGTGTTACCTGTAGTAACCTATTCTGGATTGACTAACCCTGTCCGTCCTCAACATTACGAAATCTTGACCGACTACAAATACCCTTTGTTGCTGGCTATCCGGACTTCCCTCGTAGATCCCGACACTCCTAGTAGTGCATTACTGAGAAAGTCAAGGGGCGGAGACAATTGGGTGTTAACCTTTTCAGATGAGTTTAACGTCGAAGGTAGAACCTTCTACCCTGGTGACGATCAATTCTTTACTGCTCCAGATTTACATTACGATGCCACCCACGATTTGGAGTGGTATGACCCAGATGCCGTAACCACACTGCAAGGAACTGCTGTATTGAGAATGGACGCGTTCAAGAACCACGACTTGTTCTACAGGTCAGGTATGTTACAATCTTGGAATCAATTGTGCTTCACTCAAGGTATTTTAGAAGTTAGTGCTCGTTTACCCAACTACGGAAATGTTTCAGGGTTGTGGCCTGGGTTGTGGGCTATGGGTAATTTGGGTCGTCCAGGCTACTTGGCTACAACTGAAGGAGTTTGGCCTTATTCCTATGGAGCTTGTGACGCAGGTATTACAGCAAATCAATCTTCTCCAGATGGAATTTCATATTTGCCAGGACAGAGATTGAACTCGTGTACCTGTAAAGGTGAGGACCATCCTAATCCTGGTGTTGGTAGAGGAGCACCAGAAATCGATGCAATCGAAGCTGAAATCTCCAACAGTTTGGGATTGGCATCGCAATCTTTGCAATTGGCTCCTTACGACATTTGGTACTATGCAGACTACGAATGGGTGGAAATCTACAACAGTTCATTGACAACGATGAATACGTACACAGGAGGTCCTTTCCAACAAGCTTTGTCTGCGGTAACTACTTTGAACCTTACTTGGTACGAAAAAGGTGACAATGATCATAACTTCCAGAGGTATGGTTTCGAGTTCTTGAACGATATAGACAATGGATACTTGACGTGGTATGTTGGATTAGACCCTACACTTACCATCCACTCCAAAGCATTACACCCGAACGGAAACATCAACTGGAGAACTTTATCCAAGGAACCAATGTCCCTTATTCTCAACTTGGGTATTTCTAACAACTGGGCATACATCGACTGGCCATCGTTACACTTCCCTGTAACAATGAGGGTCGACTACGTTAGAATCTACCAACCACCAGACCAAATCAACATGGGATGCGACCCTGCAGGGTACCCAACATACGATTACATTCAAAGACATTTAAACATTTACTCAAACGCAAACATAACATCCTTTGCGGACGGAGGCTACAGCACCCCTAAAAATTCATTGGTGAATAACTGTAAAACCTAATAGATATAGAATACAAGTTTAGGAATATACTAATGTAGAAGATGATGTGGCTCACAATCAAGCTAAAAAAAAAACCACATCTTTATGCTACGAGTTACCCGTAGCTGAGCCGAACCGAAAAAACGTCTATGACTAACTATTTGTTATGTTCGCTACGCTCGTACTTTGGTTTGAATAATTCTAAGATTTGAATTATTCAACTCTGATTCGATTGATCCAAGAATTACCATGTTAAAAATCACATCAATTTCGGAGATGTCTTTGAATTTACCGAAACAGTGTTGTTATAAGTCCAGTGAAGAGGTTGAAAGTAGAGGAGAATAGATAGAAGGAAGATGAATCCAAGATCTCACAAATCTATATAGTTGGCTCACATTTAACTTAATTCATAGATGGAAGACTAAATCAGCCTCACTATTTTTTTAAATTAGTGTAATAATATACCGTGGATAATGATTTGCAGCCACAGTTTTTAGAATCGGCATATCCCATGAGTGTATAAATACTTGAGCATTGGGAGTAGATTTCATTGGAGCATCAATAATATGACGCTTGATATTCATTCAATTGGTATTATAGGTGCTGGTCCCGGTGGCCTCGCTGCTCTATATGAATTTCTCCATACAAATAATGATGGGACCTCATCGGTTGGATCTAAGCCTAAGGATCCTCGTTTCGAACGTGTTGTTGTATATGAACAACGTGAGAAGGCAGGTGGAGTTTGGTCTCCATTCAAGCCTAAGGCGGATCCAAGTGTCCCTGCCAATGTCGCTACTACTGATTATTCGTTACCTGAGAATATCAAGCCTTTGGAGGTACAAGAGTTGAAGGATGAAACATTTGAGAATCCTTTAATAACCAAGGAGACAAAGAATCAAGAAAAATGGGATCAGTTAGGAACGTTCCCATCTCTCTTCACAAATATTCCAAGCAAAGTCACTAGATTTTCGTACATTAAACAGAAGCCTGAGTTTGAAAGCACTGAACGTGAAATCTACCCATTCCTTACATTGGATGAACAGGTAGATCGTATCCAGGACTTTATTGCCGAAGAAGAATTGGAACAGTACATCAGATTCAATTCACTGGTAGAGAATATCTATAAGAAGGAAGGTAAATGGGTAGTAGAGGTTAAGCAGAAGGTAGGAGATGAGGTTAAATGGTACAAGGACCTGTTTGATGCATTAGTCCTCGCATGGGGCCATTATTCAGTTCCATATTATCCTAAGACACCTGGGTTTGCTGAATTTGTAACCAAGTACCCTGATGTTGTGCTGCACGCTAACAACTATCGTTCAGCAGATGAATTCAAAGACAAGGATTTGTTGGTAATTGGAGGTTCAATCAGTACCCTTAATGTTGTGCAACACGTTTATCCTGTTTTAAAGAGTTTGACTATTTCTCGTAGAGGTCATCATCCATTTTTCCCTTTTGTTAATGTCTGTCTTGATGATAATCATTTTGGTCAAAAGAGTCCAGTAGTGGAGTACCTTCCAGAGACCGGAGAAGTTATATTTACAGACGGAACCAAGGGTAAGTATGATAAGATTGTATTGACTACAGGATATCACTACCATTTCCCACATGTTGAAGAGTATATCCAGGTTGTTAATCCAAGTAGTAAGTCTGTTGTGGAAGGATTATACTACAATACATTTTCTATCAAGGACCCATCGTTAGGAGTCACTGGAGTACTCACTTCTCCTGCCAATTTCCACACTATCGAAGCCTCAGCCGCAGCTTTAGCAGGAGTCTGGTCGGGCGCAAAACAACTTCCTAGTCGTGAAGAACAAACAGATTGGTTAGACAAGTTACGTGAAAGCGGGGCCTTACACAACATTGTATCTCACCATGACGTCCCCAAGTTTGTCGAAGAGTTTTCGAAGTACTTCCCTGTTGGAAGACCCAACTTGTTGGCTGATTTGCCTGACTTGGCTGCACAAGTTGAATATGGATACAACACATTGATCAAGCATTTCTATAAATACTTGAACAAGGAGATTAAAGAAGAGAAGATTAAAGTGGACTCATAGGCTAGTACAATACCATTAAATATTGGAGATAAAAAAGTAACCAAAGTAGTTTAATGTAGTAATGTGATATGGGTTAGCCTTCTAACTTCATCCTTAGAATTGACTTAAACAAACTGGTGATTAATTAAGTTCATTACTTTCTCCACATTTCAAATGACTCAAGTTCGATAACTTTTTAGAGTTTGAATTTAGTCAAGTAACGAGTGTTAATCTAAACATACTCATCCAGTCTACAATTCACAGTTGTAACGTCATATATATACGTATACTTCTAGCATCTTTACCTCTTCCCTCTCTTGTTATTCCTCCCATTCCTCTCCCCCTCCCTTTCTCTTCTCCCTCTTCAAATATGATCTGCGAAAACCAAAAGAATTTATAGAATATATAATCAGGGGCAATGAATCAACCATCAGTTAATTTCCATGTACAGACACATCTGTCCCTGTTCAAGATCCCTACGGAGCTTATTAAAAAGAACTTCAAAGTGATCCAGAAGTTAGTGGAGAAGCAGAAGAAACATTTAAGTGAAGAAGTTGTTCGTATAAAGAAGAATCCAAGTTTGACTACAGCACAGAAGTTAGAGTTGATAAGTAAGCAGATTAAGCTGTTTGAAGCATTCCATAAGAAATTAGAAGCTGCTGTTGCAGTTGATGAAGAATACAGACTGAGGTTACTAGCACGTCTTGAGAATTTGAAAGTTTTGGATGAATGTCTTCTTTCAAATCAACCCCTGTTTGACCTGGATGACGATAAGGATTCGGAGAGTAATAATAGATACTTGGATTTGCATAGTCTGAAACTTATCAATTGGTATAGAGATCAAACTAACTTACTTATAGTTGATTATCTTATAAAGTCCAGTCATTCTAAAGATGGGAACACTGGATTGAAATTGCTCCACAATTTAGCAGAAGCAAATCCTAAATTGATGAAGTTAATTGACTATGATTTGTATGCAAACTTCAATAAGATCTTCCACTCGATATCTGCTAACCATGAATTAACACTCGTAAAGCTGTGGTTCAATGAAAATAAGAACTTCTTGAAGAAATCAAGCTCCAATTTAGAATTTGAAATCAATTACTGCCAATTCTTATCATTAATAGAAAAAGGTGATATCAATGAAGCTATAGAATTTGCTAAATTAAACTTATCACCATATGGAAACAGCGACAATTACCAAGACCTGGAATCAGAAAACTATGAGAATAACTTAAAACGTTTGGAAGAAATGGGAGGATTGCTTGTATTTTTGGCAGTACATAGAACTGAGCCAAATTCAAAACCAAATTCAACATTCTCAAGCAGCTTAATCACAAACATGACGAGATTCCAAGAGTATGAGAAAATCATCTCAAACGAACGCTGGGACAACCTACTGCTGTGTTTCTTTGAAAACTTCACTATGCTTTATGGTATACCTAAAAACTACCCATTTTTCATCTACTTATCAGCAGGTCTTCTGAGTTTGAAAACGAAATCATGTTACAAGGATGAAGAGAACACAATTTTTGGAGGATGTGCACACAAGAATACCCATTCACATATCAATGATCAGACATTACTCACGGATAGAATGTACAGAGGACCAAACCATTATTACAAATTACTTGATAAGATTAATAACTGCCCTATATGTTCACCTGAGATGTTTGAGTTGAGTAAGAACCTTCCATATGCTCAACTTATTACCAACATTTTCAATAATCCATTCAAATTACCTAATGGGAACATATATCCTTTCGATAAGTTATTGAACCCTCTGGAAAAATACCTTTCAGAGAAGAACACTTTATTGAGGATGGGTAAGATTAAAGATCCGCTTACAAAGGAAATATTCATTATAGATAGTTGTGTTCGTGTATACCCTGCATAAGAAGGAAAAATGATTCTGGATCAAGTTTGCTGGTTTTACTCAGAATCCGAATCGTCCTTATCCTTCTTTTGACTGTCTAATTTCTGCCACTTTTCAAATACATAAATCCTTGCATCTCTTTCCTCAGCTTTTTTTGTAGTGTTACCCATACCATCAGTTCTTCTATGATGATATCCAGGATACATCAGCCATTCAAATTTACCTGATCTTTCAACTCTGAAATCTATGGTACGTGCTAAAGCTTTAACTGTCCAGGAGTTATAAGGTTCTCCTTCGAATAATGTCATCAATATCTTTCCAACGAATGAACTATGGTCTTTGTTCGATACCACGTAACCACCGAAATCATTCTTAGCTTGGTTATTAATAATCCCAAATACTTCCTTGCAGCTGTTGAAATATGACATACACAATTTTTGATGGTCCCTAATATTCCTATCGACATCTTTCATACCTCTACCATTATGTGGGAAGTTGAACATTATGTATTTCAAGTTTTGATTCTTCTTGAAGAGAGATGACTTGATAACTTTCTTACTCTTTCCAGAAGAAACCAATTTCAAGTCAAGACTCAATTTAGTTGCGTCTATTTCATGCAATATCTGTACTCCATACTCTTCCAACTTTGTCAAGGTATCATCAATATCTTCATATTTGGTGTGTAATTCTTCTTTCGAATCAAAACTTGTAGCGATCAAGTTTTCAGGATCAATAAACCCTTGTTCAACAATTGAAAGTGCATATGTGAAATCTCCTTCACCGACAAGTAAAACTGTGTCCTCTTTCTCAAAAGGCATAAACCCACGCAGTTTCTGTTGGTGCTGTTGATTCCTCTTGGTAGCTTTATTCTGTCCTCCAGATTTAATAGATTTAGCTTTGTCAAGCAGCTGCTTCTGTTGAATTTCACTCTTTTTAGCTAACTTCTTCTTGGAATCTTCATGAATCTTCTGACGTGTAAGCGCACTCTTCAAGCCTTTACCATTATTACCTTTAGACTTAAGCTTTCTCATGTTATATCAATTGGTTTCTTATGCGATGACTTGAGATTTTTCAGAAAAATCATAAATTCATATCGATTAAAAATGGCTGCGAATTTTATTAGATGTGATTTTATCTTACAAGCATTCATATCTCAATACTATCATTCGCACTTACTCGAATACGTATCCTTTTCATTCTAGTATCTACAGCTTTCATTATACTTTCTTCATAATCCTTCCCGAATAAACAATATTCAATTGAAATCTAACAATATACGTTTTAGAGATCCCTCTCAATCTACAAATGAACCCTTTCTTCTCCCATATGATACTCTGCATCACCAGAAATCTCTCTAGCAAAGATACTCGAAGAATCTTTAGAGGCACTCGTCAATCTGTCGTCATCCTCATAATCTATGTCTGACTTGTTGGTAGCCTTTGATTCCTCACCGTCTTGTTCGTCATCGCTATTTGTTTCTTCTTGTTCCTCCTCATCTTCACTTTCCTCTTCACTTTCAGTCACGTCTTGTAAGTTTTCTTTAAACCCGTCATCATACTCATAGAAGAGCATGAATGTACCTTGGCCATCCAATACTTCAGGCTCTGAAACAGCATGTACAGTTTCATCACTAATTCTCCACCATGTTCCTCTCAATTTACGGTAACAGATATAATGTCCATAGTTGTGCGTTCCATAGTGTGATACAACAGCCTTCAAGTTGTACATTAGTTGAGGGTTTGTTGAATGAGAATTTGAAGTAGGCGAGGAAACAGCCGAAGGTTCTACAGAGGTAGGTGCAGATTCAACTTCAACACCATTGGAACGATCAAACGTTGACTCATGCGACTTTTCACTGGCGGTTTCCAGCAGCTCGTCCTCAGCTTCAGCTTCAGCAGCAGCAGCTTCAGCAGCAGCAGCCTCTGCAGCTCGCTTTTCATCTTGCTTTCTAAATGCTAATCTCGCGTCCATATTGATATCCAGTGGTACGGCGACATATGGCAGCAAGTCCAATTGTGCTGGGAAACGAACATTGCTTGGGTTTTTTACAATCAGATAAGTTCTTGGGTCAAAGACAGAACGGTTGATGTGGATAGAAAGCAAAGGTGGTGCTCTACTCATGTAGATTTCCTTTGATTTTGTTGACTTCTTGATCATTTGTTTAATTGTCAATGTTTCAAACACATCATCTTCAATATGCGGTTTACTCAACTCCTCGTTGATTTGGTCCAAACGTTTCTTAAACTGGACTACAAGTGGGGAGTCTGGGTTTGAGGTTTCAAGAGTTGTAATCTTCTCAATCAAAAAGTTCTTTGTCTGGTTTAATCCACATCTGTTACAGTTAACGTCTTCGATAATTTCACGTGTAGTCCATTTATCCAAGAGATCAGCCAACTCAAAAGTGTGGTAGTAGCTTGTGCTGTGTGGGAGGTTCAAACTCAAACCACTATTCACAGAGTATCTGATTCCACCTACTTCTCCACAAGTTAAGCATCCGATACGCTCAGCGCAGATCCCGTCAACAGGAGTAATCAATTCCATAGGATACATCTTGTTTGATGATTGTAAGTTAGGATCCACCTGCAGTGCAGGTACGTATACTGTACCCAACTGGCCCAATTTATCTAAGCCAGTGAGGTATCCATTCTTTAGCAGTGCTGCTTCTACGAATTTGTCTTCCTTTTCCGATGATGATTTCTTTTCAAACTTCTCCTTGTTGATTGCTTTGTATTCGCGTTCGAGTAAACTCATTACCAATTGGTAGAATTCTTGTGCGTCTTCTTGGTTGTAACCTGAGAAGAAGTTTTGCTTAGGACCGTTAGGCATTTTGTTAAGTAATGGTTTGGTGCTATACTCTTTACCCTTGTAACCGTACTGTCCGTTTACGTTTTCCAATAATGTTTTGAGTGCGTTGGTGAAGACGAGATCAGAACGCGGAGTTGCCGATTTCACCATTGTCGATTCTGTATCTTTAGCGACAATCTCAAGGTCTTCATAAAGGTACGAGTCGATAAAGTTTAAAAACTGCCGCAGCGATGCCAACGACTGTAATACCGAGTTCATGAAACAAGTATTACCATCGTTTGATATACCGCCTACAACACCTCCATTGATCATCGCGTATTTATGTTCTTTGGACTTGGCTAATCTTCCACGCGTCCCGATTCCACCAAGTCCACCAAGACCACTCCGCGCTGAATTGAACCTGCTCTTCAGATTCATCACTAACCGATTAATTAGATCCACCAAATTGAACAGACGCTTGTTAAAAAAGTATACCCCGAATAAAACGAGGATTGAGGTTGTGAATAAGTAGTACTTCTGACTGGAGGACCCTGGAGCAATACTGCTAAATAGATGGGCTAGCTTACCAGTCTTGGAAAATAGCAGAAAGTGCTGTGACAACTCGGTGGGATTGGCTAATACGCTGATCAACAATATCAAAAATGCTATGGTGAGGACAGTGAACATGTGTAGTGACTGTCTTCTACCAATAAGCAGAACCCAAACTTTTGATGATCTCAAATGTGTTTGGTAAAGAAACTCTTATATATTAGGATTCCGATCTAAGATAGAAGTTCCTGCTTTATACTATAACTTAATGAGTCCTTTGATTAGAGACGTTAGTCCTCGTGTATGATGAGTAAATTTTTTTCTTCAAATGAAAATTTCCTCGCTTTGAAGGTTATGGATGTTGGGAGAATAGGGTAGGAGATGAGGAGAAGAGAGGAGAGTTGCAGATGTGAGATTTAAGTAAGGTGGAGTTGGGTAGTGAATGTAGTATATGATGTAGTTTGTTTTAAAGATAATTATGAAATTTGTTGATTTAACTGTACCATTGTTGCAACTTATTCTTATTCATGTTCTTATTAATGAGGAATGAATATGAAGTGTCATTTAAGATGAAGGATCATTAATAATGACGTATACATATCAAGAAGCTATCAAATAAAAGATGAATGGAGAGTAAAGAATAATGAATATTGAGCTGATAAGACCAATACAGAATAGAATGAGTGGGGGGTCACAGATATGATATATAATTGTTACATCCATTACTTTTGCCATCATATACAAAATCACATTTACCTAATCATATATGAATATCAAAGTACCTCACAGTCCAGGATCCCCTTAAATCGTTACCCAACTAATACATCAAATTACATGCTTATCATTGACTACTATAAACATCCTATGAAAACCAACATAGATATACAATAACTGAAAAGGTATACTCATTAAGGTACACATATTTAACTATTTTGGAACAACTCACCATTGATAAATAATACATCCTCTCGTTAAGTTCTCTTGTTAACACTTGTAGTTTCTCGCTAATTTCTTTCATTAACTCTTGTGATTCTCGCTAAGTTTCTCGCAACAACTCATCATTGCCTCTGGTACATTGGAAGTGGAGCAGGTCTTCCAAAGTTCTGGAACTGTCCCATTGGTGGTCTATCTTTCCCCCAACCACACTTCAACGGTCTTCCATTAATAGTGAATCCAGCCAATTGTACGATTGCTAATGCAGCTCTTTCATGTGAGTCGTATTTAACAAAGGCACATCCTCTTTCTGGATGGAATTTAAAGTCCACAATGAATCCAAAGTTCTGTAACAATGGAATCAAATCGGTTTGTTGTGTGAAATGTGCGATGTTTCCTAAGTAAACGGTTGTTTGCCACAGTGGTGTTTGTCTCAATACAATGTCATACAGTTGAGGTGAGATCACAGGAATTCCTTGACCTTGGTTTTGTCCAACTCCATTACCTCCATTTTGAGGAATCACATTTGGTTGCTGCTGTTGTTGGTTAGGTTGTTGTTGATGTTGGTTTGGTTGTTGGTGTTGTTGGTTAGGTGACAGGCCATTCTGTGTCGCCTGTGGAGCTTGTTGTACATCGTTCTGGTAATGTGGGATTCCGTTGCTCATTACCATTTGTGGAGGAATGTTGTTGAACTGCCTGAACTGGCCGCCATTTCTATTGTTCATGTGGTTCCGGTTATTTCTAAAGTTCATGTTATGACTGTTTTGGTATTGGTTGTGGTGGTGTTGGTGGTGTTGGTGATGTTGGTGATGTTGGTGGTTGTTGTTATTGTTGTTATGGTTGTTGTTATTGTTGTTGTTATTGTTATTGACTTGTTTATGCGAGGCCCAGTTACATCTAATGGCTCTACCGTTGATCCATTCACCATTCATAGTCTGTAAGGCCAATTCAGCATCTGACTGTTGTCCGAATGTCACAAATCCGTAACCTCTTGACCTCGAAGTTTGCATATCCCACATCACATGAGCTTGGAGCAATGACAGGAACTTTCCAAATGATTTGAATAATGTTTCGTCGTCAACTTCAGGGGACAAGTCACCCACAAAAATGTTATAGCTTGGTTCATCTGGGTTCTGTGCACTATTTATGGTTGACAGTTGGTAAGCCCAGTTGATTTTGATTTCAAAGTTATTGATGATTCTTCCTGATAGTGTGTGTAAAGCCATTTGAGCACTTTGGGAGTTTTCAAATTCTAGAAACGCATAGTTGAATCCCGGCTTATTCTTATCATTCAAGATCTTAATAGTTTGGATAGCTCCTGCTACCAGGAACAATTCCTTTAATACTTCTTCACTCACACTCTTGTGTAAACCTCCAACATACAAGATTTTATTGGATACTTCTCTTCCTCCTTCAACAGCACTTGCTGGTTGAACAGGTGTGGTGTTAGAACTAGTAGCGGATCCGGCACTTGAACTAGCTCCAGAAACAGGCGTAGACACTGATCCAGTCCCTGAACCAACCCCTGAACCAACTCCTGAGCCCCCTGGCCCCCCTGATCCCCCTGATCCTGAACCTCCTCCATTATTACTGGTCGAATCCGTTCCGCTTTTATCATTAACTTCAACTACTTCATTAATCAACTCGGCTTGACTGGTAGAACCCTGCTGCTCCTCAACTACCACTCCAATTTGCTGATTATCCTGGTCTGTCATCAATTTAACTATCGTCCAGACCTATCTCTTACCTGATTCCCAATCACTTATCTCTCTTGATCAAAAGGCCAACAACAAATCTCTATGAAAAAAAAATTAAGGCAGTCTTGAACCAAAAAAAAAAAAAAAAATACAAAGGTGTCACAAAAATATTTATACATATAGAGGTAAATTTTGGGCCGACCCCTCAGCGCCGTTAAAAGGTAGTAGATCTTTGGAGGAGTTGGTTGAAATTGGTGATTTCTTAGAGTAGAGTGAAGGAGAGGGTGTGGATAAGTTAAGTGATAATTTTTGAGTTGGTTTTTTTTGGGATGAAGTGATACTAGAGAGTAGATTGAAGCTCAAATAGATAATGATAGAAAAATAATAGCAGTATGGATTAAAACATTCCGTTTAATGTGGGATTGAAATCGTTTACGAGAAAAGAGTCAGAGTAAGAGCAAAAGTAACAAGAAATAATAAAGACGAGGAAGATCAATTGGATAGAAATAGGTATTAATATGAGAAACAAAAACGCGGACCGGATCGATGGGACTGAGGTTAAGGAATTTTCTCCTCAATTTCCACTTAATCTTTATTCGAATGTTTATTCTTATGTATGTTCTTATGTTTATTCTAATGAATTATTCGAATGTTTATTGTATCGTCGTGGGCCCGTCAATGCATGCTCGTTTAATTCGTGATTTTGCAGCTCTTTTTTTTTTTTTTTTTTTTTTTTCAGTAGGTAGTGGCTTACCTAAGAATTTAGATTAAGAGATTGTGGAAGAAAGAAGAGAAGAAGAGAGAAGAGATGGGAATGGAGAAGGAGTATTTAGTTGTTCGAGTTTCTGATGGACGTAATGTTAAGATAGTTAAGCTGTATTTGGAGGCACAAGGAAAATTGAATAGGAAGAGAAGAATAGAACGGAAAGATGATGAGGTATTTGAAGTATTTACCTTGATAGAACCAGGAACATCTATAGAGTTACCTGAAGGGTGTACGACAAGTACTTATATTATGATTGAAGAGAATCAAGGGAATTCAGTTGAGTTATATATAGAACTGATATTGAAAGAATATGGATGCAAAGTACCTTCGATTCCAAAGAAATGGTCAGTGTATCCTCCAATGGTCCTATTTTCAAGTCTGACATTTGATAATGAAGAATGGGAAGAAGTATTTAAGAAAGTTGATAAACAAGTTTTCTATAAGGGGATGCTAGATAAATGCTTTACGAATTGTACACATGTTGCGGTTAATAAACCAATTATAGAAAGTGACGAAATGAGAAGACCATGGAATATTAATGGAGTATACGGAGATTTTGGAGAGAAACCGAATTGGGATGAGAGTGATGAACCAAACGAGATTGATTCAATAACAGAAGAGTCCTCATCTGAGACGTCCAAATTCAACAAAGCATTCTGGTGTTCTGTTACTCAAAATTCAATCAAACAATATTGGGCTCCATACTATACTATGTTCTCCAGAGGTAATATCAAAGAAAAGCATCGAGTTTTGAATATGCCCAATATCAAAAACAAGACTATTTTTGATCTCTACTGTGGAATAGGGTACTTCTCACTTAGTTACTTAAAAAGCGGATGTGCTGAACTTTTCTGTTGGGATATTAACCCATGGCTGATTGAAGGATTCCGTCGAGCATTAGAAGACGCACACTACAAATATAAAATCTTCAAACCTAAGGATCAGTTCAACTTCCAAATCTATACAAGACTCAAAGCCGAAGGAATTAAAGTATTTTTATTCGAGGAACTGAACCAATGCATGCCAAACCGTATGGAAACATTCCCAAAACATTCCTTACCAATTAGTCATGTCAACCTTGGGTTACTTCCTTCTTCACAACAAGCGTGGCCAATCACATCGAAACTTATAGAAACATTTGCTGAGCCCCACGGAAAGGTTAGTATACACATTCATGAGAATGTGCACAAGGACGAATTTGAAGAATTTAAAGAATTAGTGGCTGCAAAATTTGAAGGCTTTGAAGTGGAACATTTAGAAAAGGTAAAAACGTTTGCACCAGACGTTTGGCATATTGTAGTGGATACTACTACTGGATAGATATTTGGATAAAGGAGTTTATTTACCGGAGTTACTATAATTTAGTGTAATTAATGATGTAGATGATTTTGTACTGTGAAAACGTTTTAACTTTCAACGTACAAAGAGTGATAATGCTAATAATGATACTTTGAAGCGACATTTGATCTTCGGTAAAATACTAAATGAAATATCGGAGATTTGCAATCTGGAGATAATCAGAGAGAGTTGTTAATATAGTGGAAGTATTTATTAAAGTTCATGGCACATCAAAGTTTATTCAAGTACTTTAAAGTTTAATATAAGAAGGTTGCGTTGAAATACATGGAGTGACATGGGTGGTGTGACCTGTACCTGTATGGAGTGACATTTATGGAGTTATAATATAAATGGAGTTAAGTTTTTTTTCAAAGATTATGAATTGAAGAGGATCTTATGAAAAGTATGATATATCAAGAGTTATGAATATGAAAATAATAGCAAGTGATACGATAAAGGGTATGGTTCCATAATCAGAATAATATTACGATATAAATCAGATAATCATGACTAAATAGAATGCACAACGATTTTCACACCTATGATTATACCACAAAAGTATTGTCTTATTGATTATAAAGTGTACGGCAATATAATAAGGCTATGTCAATCCAAAAAGAATACTCCTACAATTAGTCTTATTCTGGAAGAATACAATAAGAAATATACTATTGTGAGTGGTTTGAGGTTGGCAATGGTGTGTAATTGAGTACACACTTCAGGAGAGTATAGTACAATTGACATCATATAGACGTATAGTAAAGTGTGTATTCTATTCTATTGACTATTCGACTAATAAAACAACTCATAAAACCACACATAAAACCACTTATAAAACACACATACTACACACACACACCTGAGAATAGAATCTAATTCCATTCCAAAAATAAACAATAAGACCGAGCCATTACAGAGTCATCTCTCCCCTTAATCGTCTCCTGTCTCCTGCAACGGTTCATAATACTAGTCTCCCTGATCTCCAAGAATACTGAAAATACGAATCAAAATCAACTTTTCTCCGTCTTTAGTCCAAGATACACTCTTCTAGAATCCTTCATTGAAAGCCTCTACATCCTTAATCATCACCTCTAACGATCCTACCACATCAATATTACTCTACCTTCAAAACAACTGCATCACCTACAACCCACAGGACGCCTCTACAACACCTCCGAACGTCTCACTCCCCCACCAACATCCAAAATACAGCCTCAAAATTCCCTTGCTGCGCCTTTTTAAATTAGAAATGATCCAAAACGTACCAACCTTATTCAGTGACATTTTTAAGCCGTACATTTTTACTCATCCGACATTGTTTTTTTCGTGTATTCAAAGGGTAGGGTTTGAAAGTGGTGAGTGAGAGTAAATATATCACTTAGTCTTTCTTGAAAATACATTGTTTTCTTCTCTAATCTTTAATGCCTGAGTCTGGTGAACAACGGCAAAAGCAGCCGCCTCAGCAGCAGAATCAGCAGCATGGCGAGTACTTCCCATTAGGTACTAAATTCAATGACTTTGGTTTGGGTAGTTTAAATGGTGGCAGTTTGAATGGCGGTGGAAGTCCTCAGTTGAACTTCGACACTACAGGAAATATATCTAATCAAATGGGGGTAGACACTAACCCTGTTCCTGGCTTCGAGGACTATGAGCCTGTACGCATCAACTCTGCGTCCTCGAGTGGGTCAAGTTTCCCCGGGAACTTTGACATGAATATTGATTTTCAAGGGGATACTCATCATATTCAACATATGAATGCACACAGTCAACAGATCAATCAGAATATCAATCCACACATGAATCCTCATCAGCAGAACAACAACAGCAACAACAACAACCAACACCATCTCCACCACCAACAACACCTCAACCACCAAAACAGCAACAACCAATCCCACTCCAACATGGACTTCCAAGGCCAATTGCTCAACACCCACTTTATGTCAACGCCACCACCTCAAAATGACTTGCTCTCGCCGACAAACGTACAGGGTATACCCCTGACTCACAGCGCAGTATCCAACACGACTCTCTCGCCGCACCAGCACAATAGTTTGTCGCTCCCCCGGTCTCCAAGTATGTACTCGACACACTCGCTGGCATTCAGCGATGCATCGCACGAATCCCCGTTTGTCGATGCTGCGCTGCACTTTAGCGGTAACCCACCTCTGTACCAACAACAAACAGACTCAATCTTGGACCTGGACCCAACCAACTTACTTAACACCTTTGACACGGAAATAGCGTTGGGTGAATCAATTCTGAGCACAAACTTGGTTGCCATGGACAACACAGCAGACAACGCCAACGAATTTGGAATCCCAACCTTCAACTTCAATAACCAACCTTATGAGTTGGGCAACTCGCTCTTGGTAACACCTCCTGCGGAGAACAAGTTGACGGAAAATAACTTAATGAACTACAACAATGCCATTGAACATGATCCAAAAGCTCAACAAGATTCAGCGTACCTCCTGAAGGATATCATTATTTCAATCCAACTGGCACCAGAAGAAGTAGCTGCGAAAACCCCTTCACTTTTCAGCAACTCCAGTGCTAATTCACTGATTCACAACCTGCCCAACACCAAAGCTGTCGAACTTTCGCGACAGAATACCGGCAATTCATTGAATGTAGAGAAGCGTGATAGCCAACTGCAAGTTCTGCTGCAATATACACACGATTTTAAAAACTCGTTGATTCCGAACTCGCAATTGGTACTGAACAACAGTAGTACTTCGTTGCTCAGACCTGATGAATTGCTGACTATACGTCGTGGACGTAAAAAGTCCCAATCTCTGTCACTGCGCAGATCCTCCAAATCACCAAGTAGTAGATCCAACGTAAGTGACATGGAAGATTACGAAGACATGGAAGACGAAGACGATTACGATGAGGAGTACGACGACAACGAAGACGGACTCTCGGGCACAAAACTTTCGTCACGACAAAAGATGTTGGAGTTGGCACTGCCAGCACAATCAACAAAGAGAACGCAGAAACATCCGAGTGTGTACGCATGTCACTTGTGCGAGAAACGGTTCACAAGACCCTACAACTTGAAGTCACATCTCAGAACACATACTGACGAAAGACCATTCATATGTAACGTTTGCGGGAAGGCGTTTGCACGACAGCATGACCGTAAACGTCACGAAGAATTGCACACAGGTGAGAAGAAATTCCAATGTAAGGGGTTCTTGAGAGACGGTACAGAGTATGGATGTGGAAGGAAGTTTGCTCGCGCAGACGCACTCCGAAGACACTTTCAAACAGAAAACGGAAAGGCGTGTATCAAGTTGTTGATTGAAGAAGAAGAACGAGATAAGGTTGTCAACACTGGAAACCCCAACGGTGTAACTAATGGTAAGACAGCAAATGACTTTTTAATGCCTCAGCTTCCAAGTCAAGGGAACTCGATCCCACAAGTGGCTATTTCGCCGCCTGACTAAACTTGAATGATTTAAAGAAAGAGCCATGAATTGGATGAAGAGAAGCAGTTTGAAGTTATGAGAACGCAAATTTAGCGTGATGAATTGAGAGAACAAATACTGGAGTGGAGATTGAATGAAGATCAAATTGAGAATGCGAGAATGACTATGGAAGTGAACTAAGTGTAAACTAAATGTAAACTAGCAGTGTAAACTAGCAATGGTTAAGAAATTCAATGCAGAAGGCATTTATACCTGACTGGTTGAAAGGAAAATTTGGAAGTTTCTGTACTATAAACCAGCAAAGTACAATGGTGGGGATGATAAATTAGGGATTAATGATTCATGCAACCGTTCGTACATAATTGAGATGTGAATGGAGCTTGAATTATTGTGAGTCCTAATTAGTTGTCAACCAGATGGATTTGCTATATTGGTTATTAGGGTGTGGGTGTGACGTTGATAATGAGTTGTCATTAAGATGTTAATGTGATATTAATGAGTTATTAATGAATAATTAATGAGCTATTAACGTGTTATTATGAATGTTCTAATTACTTGTAATTAGATCAGAATGAATTCTCTATGGTTATATATTTGAGTGTAAATGGTATTTTATGAAGTATGTTGAGAGCGACAAAATGTAGATGAATAGTCTTTAGGTTTAGAATGTTACGCGTAGTTGAGTAGCCCTTGCCGATTCTTGAATATTTAACTCTTTTACTTTAGTTCATTTCACTGACATTATCAAGTTAAATTTTTAGAGATCAAGACTGAAATAAAAAAAATTAAATTCAGTACAAGATAGAATGGATAAAGACGACGATATATTGGATAAATTCTCTCCAAGTTACGTCGAGAAACCCTCCTCCAAGGAAGTGAAAGCCTTGGAGAAACTCCAGGCTACCAAGGAAGCATTTATGGTAGATCAGAATAAAAGATACTTGGAAGAATTGTTTAAAGAGAACCGACATCAACCAGTGAAAATTCGGAATGTTCAGATCACCAATGGGAACTACTTCCGAGATTCATTCCTCGCAGCACAGTTTGCTCCATTAACTATCACTAACCAGGCAATCTCTCTTCAAAAGTTGTTTGGAGATATCGAAACCATCTCACAGAATATGATTAAATTAGGATTGGTGGAGAATTTGCTTGTTAGTATCAATCCATTGGCAAGTCGTAACCGTTTCAGAAGAAGTGATGCGATTGACTTGGTTCCAGTATTCAATGTAGTACCTGTGAAAAAGTTCTACGCTAAGACAGGTACTAACATTGGTAATGGTGAAGGTGATGGATATATTCAATTCCAATTCAAGAACTTATTTGGAGGAGCAGAGCATTTAAGTTTCGATGCAATTACAGGAACAAAGACACTGTCTTCATACTTGGCTAATTATACTATGCCTATTGCCAATAGCCCCAAGTATATGTATGAGAGTGTTGCATGTGTAAATACAAGAAGATACGACTGGATACAATCTGATGTTGTTTCGCGTGGTATCACCAACAAAGTCTACACTCAATTCGATGGACCTATCAACCATGAACTCTTGGTTGAAAACACTTGGAGACAGCTAAAGAATATTCTGTCTAAAAGTTCAGATGTGATATTACAAGCAGGATCAAACTTCAAGAACTCAATAGCATACAATATCTTCTACGACACACGGGCAAGTAAATTAATACCGAGTGCAGGAAAGTTCTTTAAGCTTGGAATCGAATACAATTCGGGAACCAAAGAAGGTTCCTTTGTAAAGACAACAATTGCATCGTTATTGTCATGGAAATTGGGTGAACACTCTAAAGTAATCTTTACAAACAAAGGAGGAGTGCTCAAATCACTCGATGGTAAACCTTCATTTATCTTAGACAGATTTTTCAGTGGAGGACCTAATGATGTACGTTCTTTTGAAATGAACTCGCTTGGGCCTAAACAATTTGCAGCCAGTATTGGTGGAGATGTATTTGCTAATGGAGGAGTCTCGATCATCTCAGATATCCCAAAATACACTGACTCAAACTTCAAGTTTCACAGTTTCTTTAACTACGGGAAATTAATAAGTATGGATGGAGGTGTTTTAAATACTTTGAAACAAATGAAGGGTGGATATTCTTCAAGTTTCGGGTTTGGTTTATTGTACAATCACCCAATGGCTAGATTCGAATTGAATTTTGTCTTGCCATTGACTGCTCATGAAAGAGATGGGGTAAGAAAGGGGTTGCAATATGGAATTGGTGTTTCCTTTATGTAAATAGTAAAAGTTAATAAATGTATATCACAAAGGATATTAGAATATTTTTCATCACAACTTCAAATTCGAGACTGTTTTGAGGTATAATCTGGATATAAATTTTTGGAGTTTAAGTTGAATTAGTTTCAGGTTTGTAACAAAGATGTCTTATAAGTTTTCTAAGTTCCTTAAGTCCAATAATATGTAGTTTGTTCATAGTATGACTTAAGCCTGGGAGAGTGCACTTATCCATTTTTTATGCACCTTAATAGCTTCTGGAATAATAATGCTTTCAATCTCAACATTATTTTCAATTTCCTCTTTGCTCAATTTAAACCAATGATCCTTTTCATCTGGGCTCACGAAAACAACTTCCTTTTTTCTTGTTTGTAACAAGTTTCCAATAACCAATTGGTGCAGGTATCTTTCCAATGCGCCCTTTGCCTTTTTAATCAATATAGATTCATCAGTTTCCAATTTGAAAGAGATTATCATTGCCCTAGGTGCCCAATTGTCTACCAAACGGCTCAAGAACTTTGGTACTTGTTCTAAGTCTACAATCAACTTTCCACCCGAGTCTTGTGATTGGATTTTATGTTGGGGCATTCTCAGTTGTGGTAAGAAGAAGTCACTAACAGCAGCAGCCAAGTAGAAAAGAGCCTTATATTCCATTCTTCTCATAAGTTCCAGAACAGACTTCAAAGTGTACAAGTATTGGTTCACTGTAGTGAAGGGGATCAAAAGAAGAGAGTTTGATGATTGAGCTTTTTTATACTTGCGTAAGATGATCAACATTTCATCAGCGAATTGAGGGTTTATTTCAACCTTGTTGTTTTCTTCAGTCATGTAGTCCAAGAAACAGTTTGTGGTGTGACTGTAATGTCTTGAGTAAGGTAAGAGTGAGAACTCTCTGTGTAAGAAGATCACAGCGTAATCATTTTCTAAAAAGTACTCAGCACTTGTAGCACCTCTTGTACCAGCACTGAAATTGTCAATGAAACGAACGGTATTATTTTCTAAGGGAACAGTCGTACCACCACTTGTTACCAATACAATGCTTTTCCCACTCTCCTTTAAATGATAATCAATAAAAGCATCAACCTTTGTCTCAATGTCTCCTAAATAACTAGGAGGTTTATGAGCACGAAAATACTTATCCTCATCAGTTAATTGAGCAACAGGGAAATCAGCTATCCTACGATCAATAGCAGTATCTGCCTCAGGATTAGAAGTATGATAATTTGTCATTCCTTCCTTCTTTTTAAACGCTCTAGTATTTTTTTTTAATTGAATGGACCCACTCACACTAAGCTAAATAGTGGGGGAATTTAAGCCCAGGAAAAGGAGGAGGAGAAGAGAGAGGGACAAGTAATAAAAGGCATATCTATGATAAGAGAGCTCAAGCAATGGCATATCTATGTTAATAGGAGTATAACAAATATATTGAATTGAATAATACTAGTCTGATTGGACTCACTAGCACAAGTATTTGCTTCATTAATCACCCCTAGGTTATTGGTATTTTGTGACTTTTGAGAGTTGTCTTACGAACGGATTTTGGAAGCGCGAAATTGAAGAGTTGTTGGTCATAAACTATAAAGTACGAACCAAAATATAAGAAAAAGAAGAAGGAGAAGAGAGAAGAGTAAGGATGTCAGCGGACTATTGGAATTCATCACAAAGGCATAAGCTTCAACTCACGAAACAATCACTTTTAGATTCTCGTCGGAAAGTACTCTTGTTGGAGCGTAAGATGATACAGAATGGACTTATCAAAGACCATCCCAACATCGCATATGACTATAATATGCGGATTTTTATACATAACTTGATCATCAAGTTGGGTCGTCGGCTTAGTATTCGTCAGATTGCTCTTGCTACGGCCGAGATCTATTTGACTCGGTTTCTTACTAGAGTTCTGTTGAAGGAAATTAACATATATTTGTTGGTGACCACTTGTCTTTATGTTTCCTGTAAGATTGAGGAGAGTCCTCAGCATATCCGGCTTATCTTAACAGAAGCACGAAATATCTGGCCAGAGTATATACCCAATGATATCACCAAGTTGGCTGAATTCGAGTTCTACCTTATTGAAGAAATGGACTCGTACTTATTTTTGCATCACCCATATAAGTCATTGATACAGATCCAAAACTATTTAGTTGAGAATAACGAGATATATGGGTTTACACTTAGTGATGACGAGTTACAAAATAGTTGGTCTTTGATCAATGATAGTTATGTCACTGATCTACATCTACTTTTACCACCCCACATTATAGCTATCAGTTCGATATATATTACGATTGTATTGAAGAAACATTTATCTACAATCAAGAGTCAACAAGTGGGTGACTCTAATGGAGGCGGTGTTGGTAAGAGTGAATTACACATTGATGATTTAATGGCACTCACAAATAAAGGTACCGCACCAACTGGAAACACAAATGGAACCACGGGCTCGGGAACAGGAAATAATGCAAAAAGTACCGACCCAACCTTCAACGACATGGGAATTGATGAAGATACCATTAAAATTAATAAGTTTATGAACTTTTTGAACCACTCGCATGTTAATTTTGACCAGGTAACGGATGCAATTCAAGACATGATTAATGTTTATATTGTATGGAACAGGTATAATGAACAAGGGGTGAAAAGAGCATTACAAATGATGTTGTTGAACCGATAACTTAGGTTTTCAAGGAATGTATAAGTGAATGAAGCTCAACAATTGCAGCGATAAGAAAAAAAAAAGCATACATTGCTACGATTTGAAAGATGAATTCTAGGATGAACCATTAGAATGTATAAGCTACAATGGCACAGAAATGTTCAGTTCTTTTTTTTGTCACATGGATACAAGAATCCTAATACACACCCACCATCACCACCACCACCACCACCCATACCATTCACATTGCATTCACCTTTAACCTTACACCATCATACAGAAAACACTTGAACGCAACAAATTTTAAAGGTGTTCCTGACCTGACAACCCCATACACAAATTGACACATTTTCCACCAGATCTTACATGTTCACATTACATAAACTATCACAAACCTTCCAGGAGTGGTAGCTGTTTGTTACAAAACCAGCGAAGCAAATGAATTAGATACTAGTTCACGTGAGAACAAAAAAGCGGAGTGCATAGTTCAACAATAGTAGACACATCGACAAAGCTTCACCCTTGTGTGAGACCATGCGGCCAACACCCTAATACACCTCTTAGAAGAGAGAACAAACGAACCCCCCAAAAATAAAGGGAGAAATCAACCCACAAGTAAACAATCCATAAAACTACAACCTCCAATAGATCTCACCCAGCCCCAAAAGGGTCTCGGCCCATCGAGTTAACAACTCACTGTCAAAATCACAAAAGCCTAAATTCAGAAACCTCAAAAAAAAAAAATGTAAAAATTCAACGTGTCTTAAAAAAAGTGTATCAATTGGTGTGAGAAAAATTTAAATTGGTGTTTGACTGAACGTTTATATTTGATTGAGCTTTGGTATTCCGTGTTGACCCATAAAGCTGAGCATAGCGCAATAGAATAGATATAGAGACGACGAGCACGATGGGCACAAGTAAGTATCATGAGACGCTTCAGGCCTCGATTGAACGGAATCAGTTGGCATTATCAAGGACGTTAGTGATTGGGATCAACTTATTAGGAAATGTTGTTCCAAGTGCGAAGCAGTATACCTCGAAGCTTACGCAAGTACAGTATGGAGTAGAGAACAGGACTGGGTATTATGATATTGGATACTATGACATTTTGTTTGTGGTGAACTGGGTGATCAACTTGACGTTCTTCAGGTCTGTACTTATGTCCTTTTGCATTTACATTTGTGACCATAATATGCTTGATATTCGGTCACGCAAGGGCAAGATCCGGTTCGCAGAGCAGAGTTGGTCGTTTGTTTACTACTCGGGATCGTTTCTCTATGGTGCGTACTTGTACTGGAACTCAGAATACTTTAATAACTTGGACAACTTATTTCTGGGATGGCCTCACAACGAAATGCCAACGGCCCTTAAAATGTACTATCTCATCTCGATAGCCTCATGGATCCAACAGATCTTTGTACTTAACGTTGAAGAAAGACGTAAAGACCATTATCAGATGTTCCTGCACCACATTATCACGTGCTTGCTTATGATTGGAAGTTACTACTATTACTTCATTAGAATCGGGCACTTGATCTTGATGATGATGGACTCGGTTGATATCTTCTTGGCAGGAGCTAAAATGTTAAGATACGCTAAATACACTCGCAGTTGTGACGTTATGTTCATCATATTTTTATTCCTGTGGATCATCTTGAGACATGGAGCTTACAATGTGGTGCTATACCACGCATGGCTCAACGCTCCATCATTACTTCCTCAAGAAAGTTTGTGCCGTCCAGGTATTAAATTACAAAGATGCTGGTCTGAACAAATCCTCCACACATTCTACAGTTTATTGGGAGGATTACAGGTGATCACACTTGTATGGATGTACTTGATTTTGAAGGTGGCTTACAAGGTTGTAACAGGAAAGGGAGCAGAAGATGTTAGATCAGATGACGACATGACAGATGATGAAGAAGAGGAAGATGAAGTAGAAGAAGAAGATGTTATTGAAGAATTCAAAGAAAAAAACATGGACAAGGTAAACGAGAAGGTATACGAGAAAGAGTCAGCCACTTCGGAGTCAACTTCATCAGAAGACGACCCGAATGAAAAGTATGAGATATCAGATTGATTCTGTAAGAAGGGCATGAGTAGAGTTTAGGATAATAGATCTCATGATTATAATGTATATTAATATTTGGAACTTCTAGAAGAGATGTAGAGTTGTAAGAATAAAGAAAAAGAATCAAAGCAAGATTAAGTTCTAGTATATGCACAAGATAAAGTTCTTAATATGCATAAGGTTAAGTATAGTATATGCACAAATTAAAGATATCTAAAAAGTAAAACAAGTAGTATAAGTAAAGTTTGAGACGATGTGCTGCTGTAATGAAATGAGAGTAGAGCAAAGATATAAGTGAAAGTGAAATTCATGATACAAGTGAGGTAGAAATTGAATTACGTGAGTTAGTATGTATTCGTATGTTGTTTAGGTACAAATATACATGTAAATTTAAACAACCAAGTGCGCACACGAATAACATAGAGTGAAGACTTAGGCATTCGTAAATTCAGATCAACCTAGACAGTTGCCAGTCATTCTGTATTAGTGGAGTAGTTGAAATAGTTGCATTCGTTAAGTATAGCGTGATGTCAATAAATTCAAGATTAAGAGTCATTTAGTTCCTAGAAGAACATACAACACCAAGTACGTACATAAGTTCTAGATTAGTTGTGGATGAATACGTGTATGATATTGTAAGTACAAGTGTATGAAAACATGACAAAGAATGAGTGAACATTTTATGCACGGCTTTACACATTGTTTAGATACACTGGCTGCAACTACCCTCCAAGTACCCTCTTTGTCTTACCTTAACTTTTCATACCTAAAGTTTTCATTTCTCAGAGGATGCTAACATTTAAAAACAACTACTCTAACTACTTTCATCTCCAAGTATGAACTATAAGGCTAAGAATCAAAAGCAAACATATCATAAGTATAGTTGTAACTCCCACGTTAAAACCAAGTATAATGAGCTATAAATATGCATCAATTTTGGTGCAAATTGAAACACAAGACACATATTGAGTCTCCAATTCACTAAAATCTACACAATACACCATAAAGCTTAACCTTGATGACTTCTTCACCATAAAGCCTTGCTCATCCCATCTCTCACATGACTACTCACGTGGAGCGGATTTCTCTCAAAGGAGCCGGCGTGTTTGGATCGCGTCTGTAAAAAGTAAAATATCAACACATCAAAAAAGGGTTCTTGAAAGAAAACACACACACTTGTTTCTAGACTAGAGACTGTATTATGATTGGAAATGAACGTCTACAAGCTTCTGGGCCTAGTAGGGAGTCGTCTATTACTGTTGCTGTGAGGGTGCGGCCATTTACTGTTGCTGAGGAGGGAAATCTCATACGAAATGAGAGTGATCTGTTCTTTCTTAGCGAAGGTTCTTTTAGTACAGGAGGACTGAATGGGTCTACAAGCTCAAATTCAAACGGTCTGGCACTGCTGCTGCCTGCACCAAAGCGACCAGTCATGCACCCAAAGGGTATACGAAAGATTATCAATGCTGTAGATGATAAAATGCTCATCTTTGACCCTCCTGAAACGAACCCATTGAGTAAAATGGCTCGTAATGCCTTCCCCAACAAAGCTGCATCGCGGATCAGAGAACATAGATTTGTCTTTGATAAGCTATTTGATGTTCTGGCCTCTCAAGATGACGTATACTGCAACACGACAAGGCCATTGATCGACAGTGTACTCGATGGATTCAATTCAACCGTCTTTGCATACGGCGCAACAGGCTGTGGTAAAACTCACACCATCCTGGGGACACCAACAGACCCGGGTGTCATTTTCCTCACCATGAAAGAATTGTACAGCCGTATCGAAGACTTGTCAGACACCAAGATTGTAGACGTGAGCTTATCGTTTTTGGAGATATACAACGAAACTATCCGCGACTTACTCAACCCTGTAACTGACTTCAAAAAGTTGGTATTGCGTGAAGATACAAACAACAAGATCTCAGTAACTAACTTATCTGCGCATAAACCACGTTCTGTCGAAGACGTAATGGAACTCATACTATTGGGAAATCAGAATAGAACTAGTTCTCCAACAGAAGCAAACGCAACTTCATCAAGATCACATGCCGTATTACAGATAAATGTAGTCCAAAAAAATAGGACTGCTGACCTCAAAGAAGCACACACTTTTGCAACCCTCCTGATTATTGACTTGGCTGGAAGTGAACGTGCGGCTGCAACCAAAAACCGTGGGGCCCGTTTGAATGAAGGTGCCAACATCAACAAATCATTGCTTGCATTGGGAAACTGTATAAACGCACTCTGCGACCCTCGCCGAAGAAACCACGTACCTTACCGTGACTCTAAGCTCACTAGATTGCTCAAGTTCTCACTTGGTGGTAACTGTAAAACCGTTATGATTGTATGCGTTTCACCTTCTTCACAACACTATGACGAAACTTTAAATACACTCAAATATGCTGACCGTGCTAAGGAAATTAAAACGAAACTTATTAGAAACCAACACAACTTGGACAGGCATGTTGGCTCATACTTGAAGATGATAACACAACAGAAACAAGAAATCGAAGAGTTACGAAACAGAGAAGAACAAGCCATTCAAAAAGCTATCAACGGTCAGAAATTATTGATAGACAACAACATCTCACAGCTATTTGATAACATTGAAGTGCTACACTCGTCACTCGTCAAGCAAAATCAAGAAAAATGGAAAAAGTACTTCATCTTGAGCAAAAGAAAGTTACTCATATTACAAAGAATAGATTGCCAAAGCCTTGCAGAAGCATTAGCAGGTCATGCACGCCGCCGCGAATTGGAAAATACAACTTCGTATAACAACCTTTTAAATTTGTGCGATCAATTACTCAACAAAATCGACCTCCAAATCAACGAATTGGAATCACAATACGCTAAACCTAACGAAATTGACTACATATTCAACGAGTCAGCACAGCAGATGTTAAAGCGTATGAAAGAGAACGAAGGATGGCTCGACTCTTACACTACGGTTTTCGAACAACAAGTAGTTTCACTCCGCGAATCGTTGGAGAGAGACATACTATTCAACTCGTCGATCTTGTTTGACCATTTGGTACATGAATTACAGAGATTTAGTTGCATTACAATTGAAATTGTAGGCAGCGTTGACTTGGAGCTGACATTATCAATGATTTGTGAGTCAATTGAGCCATTAGTCAATGGGGAGTACGATTCCACCATTGAAAAGCATACATTCCAGTTCATGCAAGAGAAAATGAAAGAGCAAGAAGTGCAAAGCATGGAGGATCAAGGAAGTGAAGATGACCATTCGTCACTGTTCCATCCAATGATTCCAAAGTACAAACGAGCACCACTCTCGCCTGCTTCACCTAGAAACTTCAAGAAGACAATAACAAAGAAACCAATTACACCCAAGGCATCTCCAAAGAGAAACCAAAAGAAGAAATCAGTTAGGTGGGATGTCCCAAGAAGTAATGGTAGTGGTGGAGATATTTCGATGCTCGAGAGCGACATAAGTATGGACGAATCGCATAACTTACGGAGTGAGCACGACGATGATTCACCTTTGGGAAGCACCGACATATTAGGGAAATTAAACGATGACTTGGGACTCAAACTTGAATCAACTTTCATCTCACCAAGCAACTCCGAGGAGTTTAAAGAAAATAGAATGCTTGATTCCAGAAGGGCGAAACAGGACTTTAGTAATGCACGTTTGGGTGTAAGCTTAGGCCAGAAGAAAAATAGCAGTGGCAAAGCAGACATTGACGAACCGGTATCGTCTAAAATGCCGTTGCTCAACAAGCAGGCAAGTACAAAAATACTTAAGGACGAACCTCAATACCTTGCATCATCGTCTACTAATCGAGTGAGGGCTAACATGATTCCAGCAAACATTATTGACAACTTCCACAAACTCGAACACATACCACGAGACATGGACAGAAATGGTACCCACCAAGTCGAGTAAACGCATATACATTTTCAGTTCATTTAGGCCAATGTCATTTGACGAGCCAGATTTATTGCTTATAGAGTTTAATGATTACGTTTTTTAAACGCACCTGTAGTAGAAACATTAACACAAGTCGAAAATATTGCAGCCAAAATTTTTGAATTTTTCACCTCCTTTTCTAGAAGCTCAAGCAAGTCTTTGTGGGGTCAAATAAACTACAATATTACAATAATTTCAGCTTACTTCATATATTTAATTCATAATAAAACAGTATTTACTTAATATCTGTTGTTTTCGTTTCTTCCTTCGTGGTGTCCGTGATGTCCATGGTGGTGCTCCTTTCTGTCGGAGTGGTTGTCACCATAGTTGTCATTGTTTCTGCCAGAGGAACCATAACTGTCATTAGAACCAAAGTTGTTAGAACCACCATAGTTGTCATTTCTGTTGTTAGAACCACCGTAGTTGTCGTTTCTGTTGTTAGAACCACCGTAGTTGTCGTTTCTGTTGTTAGAACCACCGTAGTTGTCGTTTCTGTTGTTGTTACCGTAGTTTTCATGTTTCTTTTCATCACGGTGCTCCTTGTATTCATCTTGGAGTTTGTTACCACCAATGGCACCACCAATGGCACCAACTATACCACCAAGAGTACCATGTTTGCTACCACCTAACTTGTTACCACCGAAAGCACCTGCAGCACCACCAGCAACAGTTCCTAAGAAACCTCTTTCACCAGATTCACCAAGCTGTTCACCACCTTGTCTGTTGGATTCTTTAGGGTTGTATTGACCTTGGTCACCAGAGTTGTAAAAATCGTTAGAAGACATGTTTTATTGTTTAATTGTTCAATTGCTCAACTCAAATATTTCAGGGGACTATTGACTATTTATACATTACTGACATTTCTAATTTAACTCCATTCGCCCACAATACTCCTCTTGTAACTTTCCCCTTGGATCCAATACAGAAAACGCTCCACACCTCTTACACCTTTTTGTTTGTGACTCTATTGATCGTTTCAATGAACAGCAAACTAAAAGAGAAAAGAAATTAGAACCAATTAGAAGACTATAGAAATCTCATGTGACTACAATCCAGCAACTCAAGTACTCGACACCTTATTAATTGACAATTATTCATGAAATTGGACACACGTTAAGAACACCTTTCCAGTACATTTCATCATTCTGAAATAAGGGGTTGTGATAATTAATTTTTGGTTCCAGAACTTAAGGCACTACTGCATATATGAAAATTATGATGTAACCATGCTTCTGTGTGTAACTTAAGGGTATTTTGCTTGGAGGGTTTAGGGAATTGTTGACAGGTTCAGCCACAACGGGTCATGGATATGACATAGCACCTATTCCATGTGTTGTCATAATTGGTCTATTTGTGGTGGTGTTGCTAATGGGTAACAATAACTTGAAAATCTGGTGTGAAACAGGGCAGTGTTCAATTGAGTTATTGGCTGTACTTAAATTGTCAGGCAATAAACTCACTCAATTGGATACCATAGTAGGTTTTGGTCAGCTGTATTCTAAGTAGATTGAATCTAGATCAGAATGTGTTGTTTCTAGCTGGTTTTGAATGTAGGTTGCTTCAAGACATAACAAAATCGTTCGAGGTGATGTACCTACACGTTCCCTACAAAGTTTAATAAATTCCACTATTCGATTTCATCGCTGAGCCTTGGCAATCTTTCGATAGGTGTGTGCTTGATTTTGAGATACGTTGATGATGTTGTCATTACTATTAGAGTCGTGCTGTTGTTTCTAGACTGTTCTGTTGCAAGGTCAATGAAACAATATTTTCTGAAACTGGCTTTAAGGTTCACAAGATGTACTTTAAAGCTGAGTCAAAAAGACTCTGAGCTTAAAGAGAGCATTTCTCAGATAGTTCCTTTTGTTTATAATATTCTGACTTAACAACTGTAACTTTCGACACTGCTTTTTTTTTTGCAACCTTCATACGTTTTAAGAAGAACAGCAAAAGACTCGCAATTCGACGTCCTATAATATAAGGATGATGATGATTAATATCTTATCAAATTTATATAAATCCATTACTATTCAGCCATCTCAATCCCTCGGTTCTCTTGTGATTTTCTTCACAGGTTATACAACTTATTAATATGATTAATCATTTGATATTGAAGAAAAATAAATGCAAAAATACTGTTAAATACATGGCCCTCTAGATTTTAGTCTAAAAAGCTCACATGATTATACACTCCTTATCTTGTACCTTTGAGTCCAATGCGGAGGAAGCAGGTCCTTCGTTCAGGTTTAATCCTAAGTTATTAGAAAGTGGCTGTGACTTCTTCTTCTTTAAGAGCTGCTTTTGCAACTTAGCTTGGTCATTTTTGTCAGTCATTCTTGCCAAAGATTTTTCATCACCAGATGCAGCAGCTTTAGCGTACCACTTTTGGGCTTCATTCACATTCTTGATGCAACCAATACCCTTTTCGTAAAAGTTGGCCAATGCAAATTGTGCCTTTGGCAAGTTACATAATGCTGCTCTTGTTGCCCATTCGAATGCTTCGTTATCGTCTTTAGGTAAATATGGATCGTTTCCAATGAGATACCACGCACACATTGCTAACATCGACTCGGGGTCACCTCCAAGTGCTGCTTGTGTGTAGTAATGTATAGACAAGTTTGAGTCTTGAGGTACAATTTCACCAACTTCGTAAAATTGTCCCAACAAAGCTGCAGAGTGGATGTGTCCCAATGCTGCTGCTTGTGAATAAAGTTCCAATGAATACTTTTTGTCTGGAATCACAATATCTTGAAACCCATTGAAGTAGATTTTACCCAACTCGAAGGGAGCAGCACAAGTGAGTTCGTTGGCCACATTTGCTGCTCTTTCCAACCACTTGATTCCTGATTTTTTGGTGTTGATGTTGTTTGAAATACCCATTCTACTATAGAATGAGTAAATTCCTAATTTGTACATGGCTGCTGGATGATTTTTTGCTGCCGAGATTTTCAAGTACTCGATAGCTTTTCTTGCGTCTCTTCCAGTACCCAATCCTTCTTCGTAACATAAGGAGGTTCTGTAGGCTGACTCTACGTGGCCGTGCTTTGCAGCAGCTTGAAACAACACAAAAGCTTCTCTGTTCTCAACCTTGTACAATGCTCCTGAAGAGTAAGCATCTGCCAACAAGTACTGGGCGTCTATATACCCTTTGTCTGCCAATCTTCTCAAGTAGTGGGTTGCTTCTTTCAATAAGGAGCGCTTCATTTTCTTATCGTCCATCGTCTCAATGTTGGCCAATTCATCGACTGATTTGGTCTTCTTGTGACTCTTAGCGTCGTTCTTGCCTCTCAGAGGTGAGTTCGCCAGCGAATGCATTTGTGAGTTGGGGTTGCTTCCCTCTAAGTCCAACAACAAAGCGGTTTGTAACATGTACAGGGCGTATTGGAATAAAACACTAGGGTCGTTCGACCTTTTGGCATTCTTTCTGTATAATTCGATCGTCTTCATTCTTGGCATCAATGTAGACGAGTTGTCCCCAAGGTATTGGGTGATTACGTTTTGTGAGAAGTCAACCAAACTGGCATTATCGTTTCTGTCGTACATGAAGGACAGGGTTGATGAAACCAGTCTGTTGTGTCCGAGCTTGTGATAGTTTGCTGGGTTTGACAAATTGTTTTCAGACTTTGAGTAGTTATTGTTACTGCCATTTGGTTGCAAATGTTGGCCAATACTGTTGTTTAAGTTCAAGTTGGTAACTGAAGATGTAGCAGACAACGCGTTGGTGGATGGCAGAAGTAAGTTTTCCTTAGGTGCAAATGCGGGTGGGGGTGTAACTGCTTGAAATGGTGGGTATCCTTGATTTTTACCATTTGTGTGGCCGTTGGTATTACCGTTGCCGTTGTAGTACTGACCATTTGGTGACAAGTGCTGTTGGGAGTTATCATCATAGGCATGTTCATTATGTGGTTGCTCTTGATGTTGGTGGTATGAATCATTAGCTTGGAAGTGGTCGACATTCGAAGGAGTCGTCGAATCATAGCCGAAATCGACTGGATCATTAGAAACATTCACGCGGCCAACAGGACTGTCAGCATACTGGCCAGGTTGAGCAATGTTCGGCTCAGCAAAGTTTTCAGCTACCTGGTGGCTTTCGTTGTCAATACCACTAGGATGGATATCACGATCATCTTCAAACTGCATCTCTATAGGATAAGGCGGAGTCTGCAAAACGTTCGGATTCTGCGTCGCTGCCTTCTGGTATGGATGGTTGTTCATGCTGGACGGGGTTTTGCTGGCTAATATAACAATATATACGACGACTAGGTGAGTGAGGCTCTTGAAAAATAAATAAGATGTACTACCTTGTCCTATTCTTCTCCTGACACGTTGTTACTGAACAATGTGGTTTAAATTTCCCAGCCAGATTAAAGAAAATTTTTAAGGAAGGATACATAAATTTTTGTTTTGTTGGATAAAACTATGAATAGAAGTTCACAAAGATCTACTAGCATAAAGGAGGTGCAAATAAAGATCTGAAATAGGTGGAAACTGGAGAAATTAAGTTCGGAATCACCCACGATTCGCATCTCCCCTTATCGACTCAGGCAAGTTGAAGCATAGCATGTTAAAAAATCCATTATTACGTAAAAAAATAGTTCCATGCTTTCGTAAGGCATTCTTTGTACAATGTTGTTGGTCTTTTTGGTGTTGTTGTTTTGGTATTCGTGTATACATTGTTCTGTTGCCATGTGTGATGTAATGAGCCTCAACGGCCAATGCTTCTAATAATATGTTTGATTTCAATTGTGATATTGTCACGTGAACACAAGGGCGATGTAGAAGACAATAGAAGCTATTAACTCGCCTAACAGAATGAGGTTTCGTAAAGATCAAGACATATTAATATGGATATATGACATCTGGACATCTGGAATTCTGTTCGTAAAACGATTTAAATAGTCGGCTCTTTATCCTAAATCTTATATTCATTATGATCTAAAACTTAAAATGGAATCTACGTACTCTTTGGATACACAATATTTATATATAAAAAAAAAACCATAGTAAACATACTTACAAAACCGTTGTGGGGGGGGGGGGGTATAACATTAGCATTGAGATTGTATTCGCTCATGCGTTTACGCTCTTAAAATGTAGACAGCAAAAGCTGCAATCAAAACACCTATTACAGCAGCTACATTGGGTATTCTTAACCTTTCCTCTTTGTCATTAAGCAGTAACCTCGCTCTATCCTCCGGGTCTAAAGTACTCAACTTTTCCTTCAAGTTAAGTGGTTTCTCGCTAATAGACTTCTCACCTTCATGACGCTTGATTCTTTCTAATTCTTCTTCTTCTTCTTTTTTGACAGCTGCTAAATTGGACTTCTTCAAATCTTCAAATTGTTGGGAGAACTTGATGTTTTCGGTGGCATTCCACTTCTTACTAGACTTGGCTAACTTACGTTTCACGGAATCACTCGTCTGTATCGAACCTGTCGTACCTTCATTACCGGTCATGAAACTAAGCAAACCTGTCAAAATTGTGGCCACACTCCACGCAGGGTTCCAAGTGTCTGGATGATAATCACTCATCAGAAGACATAAACGTGTATTGCATGAAAATCTACCACTTGGTGTCACCATATATATCGAAGGAGGTTTAAAAGGATACTCCATCGGGAAACGGAGTAATCCATGGTACTGACCATTTTCATATGGAGTATTTGGTGGTCCAGTTATAACGTAATGCCATTCCAAAATATTAGTATCATTAGGTTTTCCAATGATGTATGGAGGAGGATTACTTTGTAAACTCTTATACTCCTTATTGAGCCTTTTCTGTGCTTGTGTTGGAGGCATGATGGAAACGCTTAAGGGGATGGTACGTGGAAGTTCGCTAATTTTTGTCATCAGTTGCAAAGATGGTAAGGGCACGACTTTTCCAAATGTATGGAGAATGGGTGCAAAAATGAAAGACCTCCAGTTAATGGTTGACTTTAGAGAGTAGTGTGAGGTGGATAGCGTGTTTAACTGTAAGAGTTATCTCTCTTGGAGATTTTCAATTTAATTTCCTCAAACTCCATCAATTCTCCAAAAAATAACCCCTTCCTTACACCATTGTCTATTGGATCAATACAAAATGGTTGCCACATCAAACAGTAGGATGATATTTCATAGCTTATTCAACAGCTACATTTCATTCATGCGTAGCTGTTTAAATCCTAACAAGAATTCAGGAGTAAGTTCACATGTGTCAATTCTATCACCAACTTCAATTGTTCGATTTTAATTTGCGTGGTCAACAGATTTAGATGAAAACAATAATATCAAACTCTAAAATGGTAGAGAACTTGGCTGTACTATATACATAAACATTATTGTAGGATGCCCTGACCAATGGTGTTATATAGTATGTAACTACTTTATGTGGAGACCATTGTATGGTGGATTGTAATTAAAAAAATATATATAATGACAACTCTTTTAATTGACAAATCAACTATCAAAAAACCTCGGTCCATAAAAGTATAACAGGATTCTTTGAAAGAGTCCAATATTGGCTCTTGTTGAGTGTATTGTAAGGCGCAAACCAAAAGTGAGACACTAAGAAAAGGGGGTTAGTTTAACCCCGATTATGAATTAGCAGATAGATTAGCTGGGTTTCTTGAAATCCTTTGGGAACATTTTTACATGATAGGACATGAATGCCAAACTATACCCAATTCTGAGACTAATAGCTGAAGTATTAAAAGATCACAAATTCTATGTTTACAGTAATAGATTTTGTAATCAAACTAATAATTTTGGAGACGCATTAATATCAATCAACTTGAATTGCTTATGAAAATGCACCTCTCGAGGACACGTTCATAGTGTCTTCAATACGTTCGAACGTAGAAGCCAGTGAGAAAGGCTCGTCGTTATTCGGATTAATTATATATATGTCTAACTAATTCCTGTATATAATTGGCTGCAATATTAATCACACGAGATTGGGCTAAACAATCAGGTAAATTTCACTCAACTTAGTCAATGTGCCCTTGTATCGGATACTCAGGTTGTGTTGTCGATTATGGAGGAATTGACTGAAAATAGTACGTCAAAATGAATTGATCGGCACCTAACAAGTAAGATCTTGCTAAGCGATACCTTGGTCTGAAGGTTCGAATACCTGCTGTCTCACTCATCTCCTCCTTTCTACATTTGTTCTCAACCCATCAGGTAAAATTAATCAGATGGTATGCTACAAAAATTTTGCCCCACTCAAGATGGAGTTGAAACCTTAATTGTTTTCAGTAATCCCGTTTTCCTTGAAGGGCCCGCCTGAATTCCATCGATACTTTAAAGGATTCCTCGGGTAGTCAATGTGACAAGAGATCTTCTGTCATATTCACAAAGTCGATTAGAAAACAAGTGGCAGTATCATGGTTTGACTTATGCGAACTACAGTACTTTACTCACAACTCTTCTATCATTCATCAGTGTAAATCATATAGACCATAATGATCATCTACTATTAGGGGCATCCAAGGTGGCTTGTTTATCATAAGGATAAACAAATATACCATGAACAGAACAATTAATGACCTCTACTTGTAAACAACTTTTGAAGATAAGAAGCATTTGAAAAATCTTCTACAATTTGAGGTATTAAACGACAAAATAACTGCTAAAAACGTTTAAACAAACCATCAGGTTGCTAATGCAGGTGTGATACATTGACACGCTACCTTTTCCTATCACCTATTCTGGTTTGTATTTCCATTCAAAATCTATGATAAGACAGAATGATTTTGAACGCTTGCTCCCTATCGCCCGATTTGGAATCCGTTGATAAGAAATTTTGCAACTATAAATTTGGATCCTTCCGTTACATGATTTAATATTCAAGCAGATTAGACATGTCTTCGCTAACCCCTATAGAATTAAGTCAAATTATGCAAGGTAACTTGCATAAGAAAGTTCCTGGGCACCTTTATCAGGCCAACTTGCAGGACAAGTGGGAGGAGATGAAAGAGGTTACTGGGGTAGATGACACTTCATTGATCCAGTTCGATCCAGATGTACACTTGCTTTATTATAGTAACCCTGAAGCTATTGAAGAGTATAAAGCTACGAGAAGATTGAGTATGGAAGAATTGGGCTTGACTTGTGAGGACCAAGTTTCCGATGTAGGAGTTTCCGATCCATTCCCGTTGTTTACGATGGAAGCTGTCAATTTGATGAGACAAGAAGTATTGAGCCGTAAAGTGTTCTTGGAATATGCTCGGTTTTCCTACAGTTCTACCAACGGTAAGGACGTGGCAATGCGTGGGTACGTTAAGAATGATGAAAATATTACTGCTCCATTCACGTATGCAGCATGGACTCATCCAAAGACTATGCAGTTGGTGAGTAGTATGGCAGGTGTTGAATTAGATATTGTTATGGACTACGAGATTGCACATTTAAACGTTTCGCTTAACGATGCAGCAGATGCTGAGAAAGCACAGTACGAAGCCAAGCTTACAAACAAGAAGCGTGGAAGCTCTGTGCACGATGAAAGTGACGGAGGTGCAAACATACCTGCAGTTGTTGGCTGGCACAATGACAGCTATCCGTTTGTATGTGTTCTCATGCTTTCAGACACCTCTGACATGATTGGTGGTGAGACTTATTTAAGAAAGGGAGACAGACAGGTTGCAATGGTTCCAGGACCACAACAAGGTTACGCATGTGTTTTACAAGGACGCAGCATTGAACATTTGGCCCCAAGTCCTTTAGGACTTACAGAAAGAATGACTATGGTCACTTCTTACAGACCAAAGCACGACTTTGATTCATCAGTCTTGTCGACTGTGAAACCAGAAATCAACTACGGATCTAGATTTACCGACTTCTACTCTCAGTGGATTGGATATAGAATGGAATTGGCTCAAAGCAAAGCAAAGGAATTGAAAACAGTTGCTAAAAGCCAAAGCGGTGGTTTCTCTAAAGATGAAATTATCAAGCAATTGCAAGCCATGGAAAGTTACATTCACTCAACTTGGAATGAAATGTTGGTGAACGACACCGAATGGCAGAACGCAAAGTTAGGTTTTGAGAACTTGAAAGTTTAATTTGACACCATTTTTCAACTCTACTATGTAATTTAATGAACTTTTTTAATTGTGAAACAGAAGAAGAATGTGAATTCCAAGTGACCAAGGTCAGTTGTAATTAATTGTTTGTACTGTACTTAGCCTGACAATTGTTTATGTTTCGTTCAGTAATGAAGATCTCAAAGATGTGAACAATACTGCCAACTTTTCTTGCACACAACGTTTTCTAACTTTACATGGCATTTCTTACTATTATTCCATTAATTTACAAATGATTAAAACCATACCTCTCAATGGAAGCCCGCTTTATAATTCCCCAGTACTCCAATCAACTCTACAAAGTTAATTAATTTTGATTAAAAAAATGAATTTTATTGAAAAAATTTAAAGAATTGAAAGATTTTGGTGTAGGATAAGCATGAATCAGCATTGGCGAGCCTGTGTTAGAGAATTCATGCAATGTATTATATATATGAAAGGCACAACATAAAATGAGAGGAAATCGAATCAAACAAGAAATGGGAAATAAAAAATTAGTATGAATCGATATTCCAAAAAAGAGACTTTGCCTTTAGAAATGTCAAAACAAAAAGAGGTTTATTGGCAGCATAACTTGGACCAGAATCCCTTTTGTTCGTCGTGGTCATCACGTTGTTGCTGTTGCTGTTCGTAATGGTTGTGGGCACCGCTTTCGTATTTGAGGCCGTTTCCATGCTTTATACCAGATTCATTCGTGTTGTAGTTTTGGGAGTTAGGGAGGCCGCCATTGATGTTGGTTCCGTTTCCGAGACCTGACTGTGCCATGCCCGACTGTGACTCCTGTTTGATAGGAGGCAATGGTCTATTCACCAAGTGCTGCAACTTCTGTTGGTGCAATTGTGCGGCAGTTAGTTGTTGTTGTTGCAATCCCGCACCTCCGGCACCTGCGCCTCCGTAGCCGGCAGCACCGCCGTTGGCGGCGCCCGAGCCACCAAGGCCACCGGCTGCTTGTGCTTGAGAGCTGTGCTGTCTGTTTCTTCTTTGATCACGGTGGCGTCTTTCTCTTTCGTTTGGTGGGTTAGGGTGTCCGTAGCCGTGCAAGTTAGGCTTCTTGTTTATGCTCGAATCCCAACCTCTGCCGCCATTGAGGTGCAACCAGTCGTAGTCTCCGTCGGCATGCTGTCCCAAGTCGTCCAACACAGACAACATCAACAATCTATATTCTTCGTATGCTGGTTCTGCGTCAAACGGCAACGATCTCACAGAGTCCAAGTACTCGGCAAATTGCCTAGGTAATCCCTCACACAAAGTTACGGCCGGAGTAGTTCTTTTCTTGTCACCGATTTTTTCGTACTTTTGTTTGTTAGTGGGTGCCTTCAACCCCTGCCACGGCAATTGGCCTCTCAAAAAGTAGAAAAACACATGGCCCAATGCCTCCAAGTCGTCTCTTCTCAGTTGTTCTCTTCCCAAGTGGGTGTTAATAGACATGTAACGAGCGGTACCACTCAAGGACTTTTTTTCTCTATAAGGGATGTGCAGTTTGGTTCTAGGATCTCTATACTGCTTGGCCATACCAAAGTCAATCAAATGGACGTCGTTTTCGTCTGGCAAGCTTTGGCGTCCAATCAAAAAGTTGTCTGGCTTGATATCTCTGTAGATCAAGTCGTGACGGTGAACTTCCTCTACCAAGTTCAACATTTGGATCGCAACCTGGACAACAGTCTTGATGCTAAATCTGCGTCCGCACCAGTCAAATAAGTCTTCCAAGGATGGTCCCAACAAGTCGATGACAAGAATGTTGTGTAATCCTTCCTGGCCAAAGTAGTATGCCGTTGGGATACCCTCTGAGCCTTGCAAGTGTTTATAAGTGCGGTACTCGTCTCTCAACTGTGGGGCCTCGGTCTTTCTAGGCTCAAACTTGATGGCCACGGGAACTCCGTTTATTATGTTCGTACCTTCAAAAATGACTCCAAACGAACCTTCGCCGATTTTCTTGTCAATCTTGTAGTGTAAGCCGACAACCGAGCTGTTGTTGCTCGATGAACCACTGCCCGAACCGGCAGCGGCAGCGGCAGCAGCCACCGACGATGGGTTGTGCGATGCAGATGCTGCTGCGAGAGCAGCAGGGTTGGTGGATAATTGCACACGAGTCGACATTATATGCGGTTTTGTTTTTTTTTTTGCTAGTAAATTGTCAAGTGTAAATAAAAGCTCTCCTCTTCTAGTCTATCCAAGCTAATCAATCGAGAAATCTGTGTAATGCGTACTCTTATCGAGTAGGTCACTGCACTAGTGGTGTAATATCAGTTCTCGAACTGGGGGGGATTGGTCACGGAGTATCGTGTATGTCGAGCCGTGTTTTCCTTAAAAGTTTGTGGGACTTATATCTGGTAGAATACTGTCCAAATCCTTTCTTCCAAAAGTACCTTCTGAAAATGCACTAATTATACTAACACCCTGCTACACGGTGTCTATAATACCCACGTTAGATGGTGATGGGTCAATGTATTGTGTGGTGGGAAGGCAAGAACCTTTAAGGAGGAAGAATGTGTGTGGGAAAAGAATAAGTGATGAATTACTTGTCTACATTTGTGTTCAGTGAGAAAAGTGAACGAGAGGGAAAAAAGGGCAAAAAAAAAAAAGAAAGTTCTCAGTTTGATCGGTAGGTTGGAGGCTGCGACATTTTTCATTTTAAAGGGGCAAAGCAAGGGAGGGTGTTTTTATTTAATAAGGTTTACTTAAAGGGTTGGGGAAAGGGAAGAGGGTTCGTTAAACTGGGTGTAAGGTAAATGTAGATTCAATGGGTGTCACTTCCTTTTTTTTTTTTTTCTGGAGTTCGGGGAGATGCCTAAAGATAAACATCAGTGATAGTTTAGGGCTAAGGTTTACCTGATTATATGTTGAATGGGTAGGGAGAAAATGATATGAAAGTGGGCCATTTCTTTTTTGGGGTGAATGAAGACTCCTTGTGTCGCGTGTCGCAATTAACTTTCTCTCGTTTTCTCGTTTAATTATGTGATATTTCTCTAATAGGGTAGAGACCAATTGTGTCCAATATTATCCAATTAGCAGCCTTGCACTGCGGATGATAGGTTGATTCCATTACGATGAAGCACAAAAGAGGTGTGGGTAGTGTGTGTAGTCGTAAGGTTTGGGTTTTTCGTGATATCATTGACGTATCGTTTGCAGCTCATTTGTGCCACTTGGCTACACCGCTTCTTCCCCCCCTCCCCCCCAACCAGACAATAAATAACAACAACAAGAAAAAACACACTATTCAGTCTTGCTACATTCTGTTGTTTGTTTGTTATACAGAAGTATTTATAATATGTTGAAGCCCTCATTCTAATTTAAAACTTAGCAATGCCCATTTGAAATTAGTATCTATGTTGCCAATCCTACTTCCATATGGAACTCGTTTCGTTCGATCTTTTTATTGCCTGTTACGTTATTATTAGATTTTGTACAACCGTTATATGTCACGTGCCGCCTCGATATGAAATAGTATACGATATTAACAATAGTCAACATAACTGTATTGGGGTATGTATATATTTAGTTTAATGATAACCCTAAGGATTCTCTTTGCGATTTTGATTTTGGGTCGAAGAAAGGAATTTCAGCTAAAGCTGTAACTCTCGTTCCATGTCTTGGTTCCAAACCTTCGTGGTCCCAGACTGCGTGATGTTGTGAGATTCTGTTATCCCAAATAGCACTAGTACCCAAACCCTTCTTAGTTGGTTTCCAGTTGAATCTAACTTGGATATCCAAGTTCTTCTCAAAGATGGAATACAAGTATTCTAAGAGAATCTTGGATTCTTCTGGTAATAATCCCACAATCCTAACAGTCATAGCTCTGTTGACGTACAACGACTTCCATCCAGTGGCAGGGTGTGTTCTGATAATAGGGTGTTCTCTTTCGATAAACTTTGGACCTCCCAATGGATTTTCACGGTCAATGTACTGGTTAGCACTGCGGTAGATTGCAGTCTTACCATCCAAAAACTCTTGTAAAGCTGGTGACAACTTGTCGTAGGCACCGTATCCAGAAGCCCAGAGTGTGTCTCCACCAACATCTGGAATAGCATCATTGTGCAAATGAGTAAGACCAGCCGGCTGCTTCTCATGAACCAAATCAGTATGCCACTTGTCAGTGCCCTTACCACCGTCCTTGAAAGTCAAATTAAGATTCAACTTGTGACGGAAGTAATCCTGCCAGATCACAGAAACACCATCCAAGTCCTTGTTAATACGAGTGATCAGAGGGTGGATTTCAACTTGTCCCCAATAATGGCCCAATTCCAATTGGGTCTTTGGCGACAAGTCTTGGTCTCTAAAGAAAACGACTACTCTTTCAGCAACAAGTAAAGCCAATTCGTCCTTTTGCTTATCGTTGAGATCTGCTAATTGCAAACCGACAATCTCAGTACCAATATGCTTGGTCAAATTGATAACCTTGGTAGCAGCACCAAACAAGGCCTTCTTTTCTGGATCAGCATTGGCACCTCTCTCAACATATGGATATTCCTCATTTCTAATTGCGAAAGCTTCATCGAGAAACTTGGGGATCTTATCGTGATCTGGAACGATTGGATATCCTGCAGAAATGTCAATATTGTGTCTCTCAAAACGATCCTTAGTGTCTTGAGGCAACTTCTCAGCCCATGAGACACCCTCCTTCAACACATTCTTTTGACTGTAGGCAGTGTGACCAATACTCTTGAATCCAGCAAGTTTATTGATCGTCTCTTGTAACTCTTCTTGAGATACCTTAGTTGTTGCAGCTGTTGGGGCCATTCTTAATATTATTGAATAGATACCTATAATCAACTGTATAACCTAATTTGCTGTACCTTTTATACCTACTGCCTTATCTTAATCACATATGGTGCTTATTAATGTTCCGTTCACTGTGGATATTATTAACGGGGTTAACGCTGTTTCTACTGGTAATTGAAAATAATCATTTCATCTCACTGTGGACTTTTGATTCAAGTGCATTTGATATCACGTTATACTACAACTATGGAGACTAGTTATGAATCTGGAAATCCGGAAGGTTAGTTGACAGTTTTGTTCCCGAGTCCACACCAAGCTCTTCGATTGTACGAGTTTCATTATACTTCCTTCATCTATCCAAGAACTAAATCAAGAGATCGATTTATCATCCATGTAACCAATCCCTTTTAAAACTAATACATTGTTCAAATACGCTCTGTTTCAGCAATTATTACATTTGTTTCTCAACGTGAACAATAACATTACAACTAACAGTTAATTTATAAACACTTCTATTACGTATTAGGTACACTGACCCCGTGAAAAGGTAGTATTAAGCTCTACTTTACCTGATAAAATTTGTGGCTTTTATTTTTTTATTCTCGCTAATTGGCTGCAAATTCTTACTAAAATAAGCCCAAAGATAACCCCCAAGACTTTTGGAAGTGATTCAGACTTGACATCGAAGTAAGGAATGTCAGCAATAAAAGGTACTTAAGTTCCATATGTTAATTACATCCCCGTGGTCCTTAAATCGCATAGTTTCGAAAGAAACCTGCCACTAATAGGCATAATAATCCTAACCCTTCTTCACACTTTTTAAATTCTGATTATAAATATTCCAAGGAAATCAGGAGGTTTGTAACCGTGTTCATATGGTCCTGACAGCCTCACTCTGTCAACGTATGATTTTCACTTGTAGTGGGGCAAATTCTACAATGCCACTTCTCATTAAAGTCTGACCTTTTCTCAAATAAACTGGTCCCTCTCAGAAGTGCATTCATTTACAAGCAGCAGAATACACTTCAATCACTTGACGTGACGTCGATAGTACTGATCGTATGATCTGACGTTCGAGAAAAACTTCACTAAATTAATAATCGTTTCCCCTCATTGTGGACACTGATCCAATAGATATCACGTTATAGCACAACTTTTGAGACATTAAAACCGATACTATTTGAATTCCGGGAGAGGGTTTAGCATTTCGATTTCATTACGGTCTCAATACTCCCTTTTCCTTTCGTCCAACTTTTCACCCCCATTCCTAAATCATAATCATTCTAGGAGATCCTCAATTTCCATGATTCAACTCTTTTAATTAAATGCAATTTAGATGCATACACTGACTACTGTAATTCTAATGTGCTATTACTAACAAGCTCCTACGTTCTGTTATAAATTTAGAATTTTATTTTGAATTTTACAGACTGGCTGCAAATATCAACATATTTAGTTCAATGACAAACCCAAGGCTTCTCTTTGAGATTTAGAGTTGGCGTCAAAGTATGGAATCTCGGCCAACGAAGTGACTCTAGTACCATGTCTAGCATCTAATCCTTCGTGGTCCCAAACAGCATTGTGCTGAGAAATTCTGTTATCCCAAAGAGCACTAGTACCCAAACCCTCCTTTGTAGGTTTCCAGTTGAATCTAACTTGGATATCCAAGTTCTTCTCAAAGATGGAAAACAAGTATTCCAAGATAGTCTTAGATTCTTCTGGCAACAATCCAACTATTCTAAGAGTCATCGATCTGTTAACGAACAAAGACTTCCATCCAGTGGCAGGGTGAGTTCTGATAATAGGGTGTTCTCTTTCGATAAACTTTGGACCGCTTAATGGATTTTCACGGTCAATGTAGTTGTGGGCACTACGGTAGATAGCAGTCTTGCCATCCAAGAACTTTTGGAAAGCAGGAGACAACTTATCATAGGCAGCATAACCAGAAGACCAGAGAGTGTCACCACCGACTTCTGGAATGGTGTCATTGTGCAAGTGGGTGATACCGGCTGGTTGCTTTTCGTGCACCAAGTCAGTGTGCCAGCTTGAATTACCGATTCTCGAATTCTTGAAGCTCAATGGCAATCCACGGCTACGAGCGTGGTCACTCCAGATAACCGAAACACCATCCTCGAGTCTTGGGGCTTGAGGGTGTACTTCAACTTGACCGTAGTAGTGTCCCAACTCCAATTGCTTCTGAGGTGACAAGTCTTGGTCTCTGAAGAAAACAACGACTCTCTCAGCAATCAACAAAGCTAATTCGTCTCTTTGTTGTTCAGTAAGCTCAGACAATTGCAAACCAACAATCTCAGTACCAATATGCTTGGTCAAGTTGATAACCTTGGTAGCAGCACCAAACAAGGCCTTCTTTTCTGGATCAGCATTGGCACCTCTCTCAATGTAAGGGTACTCCTCATTTCTGATTTGGTATGCCTCATCGACAAAAGTAGGAATGTTTTCTCTTGCAGGAATGAATGGGTATCCCTTGGAAAGATCAACATTATGTCTTTCGTATCTCAGTTTAGCAGTTGGAGGCAATGGAGTTTCAGTTTCGGATTTCTTCAGCTTGTAGTAAATGTGCCCAGCAGGCTTTTCATTTGCTAACTTCTTGACGATAGCTTCAAGATCTTGATCCGGAGTGTTAATAGGTGCTTGTGCAGTAGGAGACATTCTGCTTTGGTTAATTAATTGACATCATAATCAATTCTGATCTCTCCTCTTTAAATACTTTTTTTGAAGGGACTGTGGCTGCAAAATCTCCGATTCCAACACAACCACAAGTGATAACACAACCTCAGGTTATAGCACATCGTAAGTTACTTAACACCACCACCACAAGTACAAAGATTTGAATTACTAATCGTATTGCATGTATAACACTAACATATATTAATTGAACACTGACTTACATCATAAACTGTGGATAAAGTACGGAGATCAAGCGGGCCTGTTCAGGGTGGTGACCGGCTGGAAGGAAAGACTGATGGAGTTAATGGAACCTTGGCATTAATGTCAAAGTTTATCACAGTCTGGCTTTATTCCTTGATCCAGATTGGTGGACATAGTCAGTTACCATGTCTTCCATTATAGCGGTCACGTGCTGATAAGTTGGATCATTAGCAACCATAGTTGCCCAAGCACCCAAACGTGGATAAAGCTTATAGATATCTCTCTTTTCTCCAGCAATGTCTCTGATACCTTTTTCGTTATCGAATATATTTTCAAAGACGGGGAAACTCAAGATGATGTCTGCACCTGTTAACTTGTCACCAACAAAGAAGCCAGTTCCTGTTTTTGACAACTCAGCTTCCAAGAACTGCATGTTTAATGCCCATTCGTGGATATAGTAGGCGTTGTTGATTGCCTTTGTGATAACTTTGGTCACAGTTTTGACTCCCCATGGTGCAACACTTGGGGCTACATGATTCACTAAAAGTGACACCAAACAAGGCTGCAAAGTCCCCTCTGCATAATGCAAAAAGAAGTCCACTTGCGATTGCTGCCACTCATCGATAGGTGTAAGAAAGTTACTGTGATCATAGTGTTTTAAAAGAAACAGAATAATGTACCCACTCTCACAAAGCTTCAACTTGGGCCGACCATCAGTGGGAAGTATCTCCAACACTGGAGACTTCCCAAGAGGATGAACATTATACAATTCAGTAGGACCTCTTTGCGTCTTGGGATTACGAAGATATACCTTCACCTCATAGTCTAAATCTAACAACTCCAATATCCAGACAATTCTATGTGCCCTTGATTCATCAAGCCTTTTCCCTGGTTAGCCGAATATTACTCAAAACGTATGGACAATGCAGTGCTTTATTCACGCAATTGCTAACAATCTTATACATACCAATGTAAAATAAACTTATCTCTTGCCATCTTCAATACAATCTAGTTCAAAGAAGTGAAGTGGCACTTTTCAAAACGATTATCAATAGTTTTATAGACGGCATGGAAAATTGCGGGGTCAACTTATGCTTTTGTCGACTTTACCAGCCTCTTTTGTGTTACCAGCCATTCAAATTTGCACCTTTTGTACTAAAAGAGACATTGAATGTCGCACCAAAAATTATTCATGTCGCACAGCTAAAAAATGTCTCACTATGATTTAACTCATCGCTGCTGCTGCAAAAAAAAATAAGTATAGTAGTGATAAGAATGGCAACTCCGAATGTTAAAGCGTTAGTTCTCGATGCGAGTCCTTTGATTACATCTCCTGCAGCTACTCTTCAGCAGTTAGCACAGACATTCTATACAACCCCAGGAGTTTATGGAGAATTGAGAGACGAACAGCTGAGAAATCAGCTTTTGATCTGGGGAGAAACTCTTCAGATCAGACAACCAAAACCAGAGTCTATAGCTAAGGTTAACCTGTTTGCCAAGTTAACTGGTGATTCGACTGTACTTTCTCTTAATGATATTCATATTATTGCCTTGGCATACGAAATCGAAGCTGAATTGAATGGTATTTCCAAGTTGAGAACTTTCCCAGGCCAGTTATTGGGAGGTGAAATCAAGGAAGAACAGCCAAGGAGAGAATATTCTGCACCTCAAAAACAAGTTTCAGAAGGAGTAAACGACTCGGAACAGACTGAAGAACCTGAAGAAGATGATGGGTTTACAGTTGTTAGTAAAATAGTGCGAAAGACAAGAAAGCATTGGCGTGAAGAACATATCCAGAATCGCGAAAAGAGGAATCAGGAAGAAGCTGAAGCTAAGAATGAAGAAGTGAATAAAGTTGAAGAAGAAGAAGAAGAAAAGGCACCAGTAGATGTTGACCAAACTCCAGAAACCGAAGAAACTGCAACTGAAGCAGAATCAACCGAAGAAGAACCAACTTCTACCTTAACCGAAGAATACAATGAAAACGATGATGATGGAGAATGGATCACCAATGAGAATCTTCAAGAAGAAATATTGAAACACAATGGTGAAGCTCTTCAAGATAACAACAATACCACCACGGAAGAAACGCAAGAAGTAGCATTGGCAACTGGAGATTTTGCATGTCAAAATGTGGCTATGCAAATTGGTATTTCATTGATGAATTACATGTCTGGTAAACAAATCAAGAGAGTACGTAATTATATGTACCGTTGTCATGCTTGTTTCCGTATGACACCTATTCCAAAGAGTGGAAAGCCAAAGCATTTCTGTCCAAAGTGTGGTGGAGCTACCTTATTAAGATGTGCAGTTTCAATTGACCAAGAAACAGGTAGAATAACTCCTCACCTCAAGAAAAACTTTGTATGGATCAACAGAGGTAACAAATACTCTTTGCCTTCTCCATTGTCAAAGAACCAAGTCAAAAGAGAAGGACATGGAGGACACCAGCATAACAAACAAAACAGACATAAAACCTTCCAAAACCCACACATGTTAAGAGAAGATCAAAAAGAATACTTGCAAGCCATTAAAGATGATGACTGGCAAAGAAGAAAAAACGAAAAGGTTTTGGAATCATGGATTGGTGGTGGAAGTGCTGATAACTATGTCTCACCTTTTGCAATGGGCACAGCAAGAGCAGGAAATGTTAAAGTTGGACGTGGAAGGCATGCTAACTCTTCAAAGAAGAAGAAGTAAAGAAACAATGTAGGTACTCATTTGGATTAGTTGTAAACTAGAATAAACATCAACTGAATAAGATCACTCGTACTAAATGTATTCATTAGGTCTTTAGGCAACCATCAAATATGGGTACAAAAAAAAGACAATGTGTAACACATCAGTAACAAACTCAGAATGTTATGCATCGTACAATTAGACGACTGATGGTTATTGATTCAAATCTTTAACAATGGGTGATCTGAAATCAATTCTCAAACTCTCTTAAAACAACCTATATTTACCCCTAAATACAATCCATTGATTTTTCTTCAATACAACTTAAATATACTTTACTTGTAACATGAACCAGCAACTGCAATCCTACTCTAAAATTCACCCTCAACTTGACCTTGAAACTGAGGGTGTGAATTATATAAATATAGATTTTGGGTTCTTATCTGAAAATCCCAAACAACTTCGTACTATAACTTGGATACGTAGTTTTGACCTCAAATTAGAACTAGTAACATCTCCACTCAACAAACCTCGTTACTACCAACCAGCCCATAACTCACCTACATACAAATTATCGTGCTTGTAATTACAGTTGCTAAACTTAGTTACACCAAATTGAAACAAAAGTGCACAGATAAAAAAAAGGCTATGTCAAAATACATAAACCCGATTAGAATACAGTTAATGAAGTAGTATGAGCAGTAATATTGCTAGCCAAGCTGCAGCGATGGCGGCGTTTCAAGCCAAAAAGACTGATGATGGAAACGATCCGAAGAACTCAATCACATCTACAAGTTTATTGCAACGTACAGAGGTACCACATAAGCGATCTAAGCTGGTGCTTGCGTCGAAGTCGATTGCTCAGCCTAAAAAACCACTGAGTGTGGGATCTTTAAACACATCTCCTGGGAGTAAGTCAAGCCTGACACCCCCAGGAGTGAATGGGTCACCTACTACTCCAAAGAAAACTAAATCCACTCGATCAGCTACTACACCTTCGCTTGCTTCGAATAAGCCAAAGGCTCAGACTCTACCAACAACAAAGCAACCCATAGTCAAGAGAGCAAATTCATTTGCGGCTGGAGCCGCACTAGCAGCAAGCTCATCAGTCTCGGTACCAACTACACCAAGTGTCTCTGCAGCTGCTTTGGCTGCAGGTAAAAGTGCAGCGAGCAACAACCAGAACAACCAAACTCCAACAATCCGTTCAAAATCACCTAAAATCACAAACTCTCCAGATACTCACGTTGCAACTCCTTGGGTAGCAAAAGGCGATAGCAGTCAAAACTCTATATACTCAGACATTGAACTGGTACACTCTAAACACTCTGCTTCGACAGTAGATTACTTTAGTCATATTACCAAACCAACGAATGGCCCGCCAGCAACACCTAGTGCTCTAATTGGTGCGCACCTGAGCTCCGGTTCCAGCCCACTCGGAGCAAAAGCCGTAATTTCGTCATCTCTGTCAACAGCAGCAGCAACTGCTGCTGCCGCAGCCTCAGCATCATCTTTAACAACCAATTCACCGCATAGTGGATTAGAGAAACCAAAAGAACTGTACTCTGAAAAGAGACTTTCAGGATACGATCCACAAGAAATGATCAAGAACGTTAAAAACTCCATAAACTCGCATGCTGCCAAAGTTAAGGCACTTTCTGAAGAACTGGCGCAGAAGAATCAAATTCTTTTAGACGGGTTACGTAAAAGCATCGACCTGAAACGGGTACTGCGTCAGAACATTGCATTCCAAGCTCCTGAAGTGCACACCCCAGGAGCCCAAAGCACAAGTGGTTCCAACTACCATAACGATCAAATATTTAGTAACCCACCGTACTTCAATCGATCTTACTCGTCGTTTGAATCTACCTTGCTGGATTCAAGTATACAAGCGAGCGCCACACAAAGCTTAACTGCTCCCATCATTGTGGTGGGACCTGAACCAGCAGAGGTAACCAAAAACAATTCTCTGAATGAAGATGCCGAGGAAGATAAATCACAACTACTGAAACTCGCAGCAGAATCTTCGGTGTATTCTTCACCTACACCTCCAATTCAGGTACCATCATCATCACTTGTAGCAAGAAACCGAAGCGCAGGAAGTTCGGAAGCGTTATCGAATCTGCTACAAAAATCTCCCATGATCACCAGTCAACCGGCATTTGGAAGCAATAAGAATTTGAGTGCGATCTTAAATATAGACGAACCTAACAAACTGAAACCAAAGCGGAAACCACCTCCATCAATAATTACTGACGGTAGTGTGTCGCCTCTACTTACACCTTCAACACCTAAAGAAGATGCTAACAGCTTAAATGAAAACGGACACTTTAAACGTCCAGTTATGCTCAGTCCTCTGAGCGCCTTTCTGAGCAGATCACTGTTTGGAATTCATACTGACGAATATGAGTACACTACTGAAGATCAAGACACTCAAGAAGAACATATTGAAAATGATTTTGCAGCATTAGAAAAGCCACCAATGAAGCCAAAGCCAGTACAAGCAGTGAACGAAGGTAAATTTCCAACGTACCCCGATATCAATAAGAAGCAAGGACAAGATAACAAACTTTTCAAGCGGAAGAACAAAGAGAAGGCTAAGGATGTTCGAATGAACGTAAGCCTGGGAGAAAACGACTTTGACGTGGCAGATGACTCAGACTCTGCAAATGAATTGAGCGCTTCAAACAAAGCAGGAGCCCTTGGGGCAGCCTTGCCGATCTCAAGCACTCCTCATCATCAGACTCAACCTGTTCATCTCAAAACCACAATGAGAAAAACGAACAGAAGACGTGATAAGAAGTTAAAATTCAATGAAAACAAACCGTGGAAAAACCACAGTCAGCTCAATTATATCACTAAGGAAGAGAAGAAGCGGTACGAAGGAGTCTGGGTAAGTAATAGGGGAAGTTACGTTGCCAGTACTGTCACACGACTAGTTGGCATTGACTATAACAGGGTACATAACCCTTCTTTAAACAAAGAAGAAGAGGTTGAGATTCTGTTGAAGGCTGCACAGTTATCATCTAAAGCAAACAAGTTTGATCTGTCCAATGTGGAAGATCAAGAGAATTTCCATAATCTCAGGTCTGCCGAAATCAATGACTTGATGCATGGAATAGTTGTGTTGCGACTTTGGAAACGAAGCCGTTTACCAAACGAAACTTTGGAAGCGATTTGGAATTTGGTAGACTTTAGAAAGGACGGTACACTCAACAAGCTGGAGTTTCTTGTGGGGATGTGGTTCGTAGACCAATGCCTTTATGGACGTAAATTACCTAAGAAAGTCGAGGCTGTGGTATGGGATAGCTTGGGAGGTATTGGAGTAAGTGTTGCCATTAAGAAAAAGGGTAAACGATAAATAGAATAAATATAGATACATACAATCATCATGTCTAGAAACATTTACAGATTAAAGTTGGGCGTAATTGGACGTAACAGGTCAGTTTAGTACTGGTGCTGTGTACTAAAGAAGTCACACTACCTGTAACTAACTTGAATAGAGAATGCTTTTTTTTTTTTTTCATTGCTATCATCAGCAGGATTTACCTAAGTGATTACACATCATTATAAACTTGACGTTCAACTACTACCTTCAACAAGCATGAGCCATTAATATCCCAACTTACCCAAACACCTCCTTCCAACATTATTGACCATTTGCTACCTGCTCCACTTATCTAACCCCTCGCTTCTTCTATCTTGAAAAAATTGGGTGCAAATTCATTGTCTGCTTTGAGCTGCATAATAATAAAGGGACAAATTACACACCAACAAAATAATCAGTACTTGATGCTATTGACAGCCTATTCACATGGTTCAGCTTTGTAGTCTATTCATATCCATTTAATGTACGGCTCTTACTCTAAACTGCCACTATCTTAACAAAGAGAATACCAACCCTAAACATCCTTTTGGTGGTGGTTTCGTATATATATTGAGCACTGGCACGACCGCCTGAAACATAGATTTCCATCGATATTTATACAAGTAAAGATCGTAGAACAATCTCAGCAGTTACGTACAATCTAGCAGTTATGAATCTTATGGACCTACTATCAAATGACTCCCAGGCGGCGTTGTACCAGGAGAATGATATGGAGAGTATTTTGGATCAGAATGCGCAAACATCCCAGCAGTCTATTAGTAACGGCAACCCTGCTTATTATGATGATGCCGATATTGAAAATGGTAGTATCAACAATGTATATTATCTCCCGACTGTTCTTTGTCGTATCCAGAGTGAAATCATGGGCATGATGTTAGGATTATTTGGTGATGATTTACTTCAAGAGGCTCGGGCCAAGAACCTGAGGGCTTCGATAAATAGCTTACTTGAAAGCAATAATGTTTTAGAGGCTACCCCTACAATGAACGGATCATCTGTTTACGATAAAATCACATTACTTTTCGAGCAACTCAGAGTGATATCAAAACACCCGTCACTTTTAGTAGACCACTTCATTCCGAAGAAATTGCTCTTGCTGCAAATCAATGAAAAGTTAACAGTTCTCTCGGGTAATTTCGAGTTATTCAACAGAATCGTCGATGCATTAGTGGTACAACCTAGAAAAGAAAGCTTTTCAGCATTGGTTGTTGCTCGTGATATTAAAGAATTGGAATTAATCGAAGGATTGATCATTGGTAAGGACTTGGACTACAAAAACTTGAGTGGTTCTAAACTTTACGAAGATAACAACTCACTGAAAGACAACAAAACCAAAAGATTAAGCATAAACTTGGTCACTTCACACCAATTATACAACAATTATATTTCATTGCAAGAGAAATCAGGCAATGCATCCTACAATCTAATTTTCTCCTTCGACCTCGAATTAGATTCCAATTCCCCTAGCATCGAGTTACTCAAACTGGGCAATGAAAGAATACCTATTTTGTTTCCAGTCCCACTCTTCTCTTTAGAACATTTGATATTGAATAGCCCAAAGCCTTCCAATTCCTTCTACAGCACCACCGACGTGTCCAGCCCGGTATTCAAATGGAAATTGAAGCTCATACACACTTTATTAATGAACCAAAATATAAAGCAGAATCCAAACACCTTCTTCTTGGAGAATTACGGGAGGAGAATGGAAAAGCTCGACAACTGGTTGAAGAATCGAAAAGAAAACGTTTGGGCATCTTCCTTAATGGATAACTTCAATGCAAAAATCAACGACACCTATTCACACAATGCACTCATGAAAGTCCTTTCAGGTTATAACGAAAAACACCACCACCTGGGAGCTAGTGAGGCCAATTATAAAACCTTTAAAACGAAATTAACAGAGCTTATTTGCGCAAGAGTGGACGAGTTAGAACAGTCTGCACTGAAAGTGTACCAAGATAAGTTGCCACCATTAAGAAACTCTGAAAGCAAACGACAACTTCACTACGATGATGTTGAAGACCGAATTGCCGAGAGTTACCTCAAGCTTCGTAGACTTAATGAGGATGCTTCATTTATTGAGAGGAAAATGGCAAGAGTTGATGCAGATGTCCTGAAGCACAGATCCAAGAGAGACGAAGTGCAAGTGAAGGTTGACTTTCTTAAAAACATTACCGATACAAACACAGTATCACAAGAAGAAACACTTAGCAAACTCAAGGAAGAATTGGAATCCCTTAACCAAGAATATACCAAGTTAGACACAGACAATGATCTTGTGAGACAAGAGTACCAAGTAAAATCTGCAGAGGCAGGTTCACTCACAGGGAAGCTCGATAAACTCAAGGAACAAAATACTAAGCTCAAAGTGCGTTTACTGGGTCCAGGCATGAGGTCATTACCTTCGCTCATACGCAAGGACGTAATACTTGACATCGAGCTGGACTTGAGCGTTCTTAAGAATGGCAACCAGTTTTTGTCCCTGTTTATTAAGGAGAAGTTAGAGAAGATCACAAAGGAACGTCATGTAATTATGGAAGCTTCTTCTTCTGGATCCAACTCTAGACCGAATAATAGAATTAGTAGAGCTTCCACACCCATGTGAGTTCTATAATTGCATAAGTAACTCGATTAAATATCATTTCAAGTTTGCATTTGTAATTATTTCTATTTTGAAAACTAAATAGCATTATACAGTGGTAATTACTCTCTAACTTAAATAATCAATTGAAATTGATATGAATTCTTTATTTCTTTTTTTAATTTGCACCCAATTTATAATTCAGTATTACATCAACAGAATAGTGAAGATTAAAGCTAGAGTCTTCCTATTTTAACTTACGATTTAAGTACACCATATATACCTAGTACTGCTAGCAAATTGTAACCTCGATCACTGAAATCAACTGTAACACCCCTTACCAATTATCTCCCCACAAAAATCACCAAGATCATCTAAGTCACCTGACCAAATCTTGACTATATATTAAGGAGTGGGAGCAATTGGAAAATGTAACAACCTGTTAGAATACCGAAATGCAAATGTTGGATCAAGCCTTCTTATCAGATATAATTTTAAGGCTTAAATTGATCTCAGTTGAGTATGATCAGTACGTGAATCCTCACCGATGGTCTGCTCCTTGGAACGTTATATTTTTAGTCCGTGAATTGATTTTCATACTCTTTGTTGCACGTTGGTCTGGATATGTATTGAGGAATGTATGGGGCTATGGATTATTTAGAACAGTTAAGCAATTATTTGATGAAGTCAGCAAGCTTGTTTTTCTGTTTGTTCTTTCCTTCCCACCTATCAAGCGTAAGGTGGATGCTGAGGTTGCAACGACTGTTGAGAAAATCCAAGCACAGATTATCAAGAATGATGAAGATCTTTTACAGTTTGCCAAAATACCTGCCAAGGGTTTGGATAGTGAAACTGTTAATAATGAATTGGACAAGTTACAGACTTTGGAACACACAGATTGGGCAAATGGAAGAGTTAGTGGCGCAGTATACCACGGAGGACAGCAACTCATTCAATTACAATCCGATGCGTACCACAAATATGCTGTTGCTAATCAATTGCACCCTGATGTTTTCCCCGGAGTTCGTAAGATGGAGTCCGAGGTAGTTAGCATGGTGTTGGATATCTTCAATGCTCCTGAAACTGGATGTGGTAGTTCTACTAGTGGTGGTACTGAATCTCTTCTTTTAACTGGTTTAGCAGCACGCGAATATGGACGTAAGTACAAGGGAATTACACAACCAGAAGTCATTGCACCTATTACAGTACATGCTGGTATTGAAAAAGCATGTACTTACTTTGGAATGAAGTTACATAAAGTCGACTTGGACCCTGTTACCTACCAAGTGAATATCTCACAGGTACGCCGCTTGATTAACGGAAATACCGTATTACTTGTAGGTTCAGCACCTAACTTCCCGCATGGTATTGTTGACGACATTGAGGGTTTAGGTAAACTCGCTGTGAAGTACAACATCCCGCTTCATGTGGATGCTTGTTTGGGTTCATTCATTATTTCGTTTTTGGAAGCTTCTGGTGTTCATAAAAATGCTGCCGTGAAAATCCCCAAGTTTGATTTCCGTGTTCCTGGTGTCACTCTGATTTCGTGTGACACTCACAAGTATGGATTTGCACCTAAGGGATCTTCGATTATCATGTACAGGTCACCAGCATTGAGAGAATGTCAATACTACATTTCTACAGACTGGACTGGTGGGATGTACGGATCTCCAACATTGGCTGGCTCGCGTCCTGGAGCACTTATGGTTGGATGTTGGGCAACATTGGTCAGCATTGGTAAAGAAGGATACGCCAAATTTTGTGGTGAGATTGTTACTTGTGCCATGGAGTTCAAGAATACTCTTCGTAAGAACCCTATTTTACTGAAGCATTTGGAAGTGATAGGTGATCCAATAGCATCTGTGGTATCATTCAAGATTAAACTGAGCTCTAGACTCAATATCTACGAGTTGGGAGATGTTCTCAGTGCTAAAGGATGGCACTTCCTGGCGTTGCAGAACCCGCCTGCTCTACACTTTGCTTTTACCCGTTTGACAATTCCTATTTTGGATGAAATGATTGAAGGACTTTCAGAAAGTGTTGAAGAGTTGGCAAAGAAGGCTGAACAGGAACCAAGTAGAAAGATTGATAGTGATGTCGCCGCGTTCTATGGTGTAGCTGGAAGTGTGAGAACTACTGGTATTGCTGACAAGGTTATCATTGGGTTCCTTGATGGTCTTTATAAGATTTGAGTGAGAAGAGAGATTGAACGAAAGTCAATAAAATGTTATGCAAGTTTTGTTTTGATGCTTTAGAAAAGGTTATTGATGTTAATTGGACATTTTCAGAAAAGTTAGGATTTAGCTGTTGAAGTACAGTATACAATATATGGGATTTATCTAGAAAATAAACGTCTCCTGTCGTTATTGAACTAATGTAAAATTATATTTAATTACTGCAAAAAACTTAAAAAAAGTAACAGAGACATAGACTCAATTGTGAGGTAAGAGAGAACAAGAGTAGTTTGATACTGATCCTGGTATTGAACAATTCTAGGATAATAAATTGGTCAACAACCCCGTATTAATTTCAATAATCATAATGAACTCCCTCGTTTATACCTACACCCACCAACATCAATGAGATGTTTTAATCTTTCGAAGATTAATACCCCAAGTGTATCGATTTTGTGGAATTTTTATCCTTACAACTGACTGGCACTTGTATTCACATGGTTACTATCATAAATAGCTTAGCCTCAAGCTGATCTCAGATTGCTATGGTCAAAATAGAATGACTAGCTACCAAATAATTAGATCCAATACACAGCTTCATTGCACAGGCATTCCTTTGACTCTTTCATGTAACTCAATGCAATAATTATAGAGTCATAGCTATGACTCTTCCCAAAAAGGTATGAGCGATATTTTTTTAACCGCGGTGAAGCTCTTCGCTATCTGTAAGGCCCAGTACTGCAATAGTATCCATGACGTATATTTATACACGTAGATTTCTTTATGTTTTTAAGAATATAGATACGTTTCTTACTTAATTAGACATGGTTGATTGCGGTGATGTGTACTATTTATCTACGATATTCAGCTGGGTATCAGTTACCAGCTGGATATTTGCACAGCTTCCACAGATACTACAGAATTATCAAAACAAATCAGCAGAAGGTATATCACCATCATTCCTACTTCTTTGGTTTATGGGAGACTTTCTTAGTTTTACGAGTTGTTTAATAAATGATGATGTTGTGTTAGGGTTTCAGCTATACCTTAGTTTCTTCTTCATTTGCAACGATATAACCCTATGCTTCCAATACTATTATTACAATAGTGTTTACCCCAGAAAGTATGGGTTCAAGTATGCTCGCATGAGTGACTCTGGGGAACGTGATGCACAAGCTACTCTGGATTTCGACATGCACCCTACTCTGGATGCTGTGCATATCAGACCCAAACCAATCAACGCAGATGCAATGTTTGTGCATTCGCCTGGCTCAAGCTACGACTCAACATCTAGCAGTCCTAAACAAGCAGGGGTCGCAGCAAGAGTTGCTTCTGCTGCTATATTGAACGCAGCTACAATTGCAGCTATGCCAATCACAACCAGGGATTCTGCCTCTCCTGGAACATCACATAACCTAGGATCATTCTTGGCCTGGGCATGCACTATAGTATACGTCAGCTCTAGATGTCCTCAGCTATACAAAAACTACGTTCGTAAATCTGTCGAGGGTATCTCACCTTTGCTCTTCGCAGCAGCTTTACTTGGGAACTTGGGATACACATTATCTATCCTTACATCATGCGAGTTCTTATTTGGAAGCAACAGACAGGAGTTCTTCTACAGAGAATTACCTTACATCATTGGCAGCTCAGGAACAATTGTGTTTGATGCTGCATACTTCTACCAAAAGCATATATACAGAAACGCGGGACAAAACACATCTGTCATAGGAATGCAAAACTGGGACGACCATGACGATGAGTGACCATATAGAGTCTAGAATATAGAGTATTAAAAGTTACTAAAATGTAGTGAAGTAAAGCCTAGTGATCAAGGCGAAGTAGAAACTTTTAGCAATTCAGAAATCGCGTAGAGGGGTTCAAGAGGGGAGAGAACATAACTGTAGTTGAGTTCCCTACCATCACTGTCAATGACCCTCTCTCTCATTAAAATCAGGTCACATGACACTTGATAAAATTATATACAAAATTTTCGAGTCTTAAAGAGACATCGAAATCAGTGCCAATGAACATATATAGAGCGCCTGTGTGGCGGGGGGTGCGAGTAAGGCCGATCATACGAAGGAATTACACAGCTTTAGCAGAAAACCTGCCGAAGTTGGTAGGCACTCAAGTGACTGAACATCCTAAAATTGTCAACTTACGTCTGAGGCCTTTCACTAAGAAATCAGTGAAACCAGTGGCATACAAGTCTCTACCACGAGAAACATACCCAAATCCACTCTTTTCAATGTCCAAAGAGGATATAATAAAACTTTCAGAACAAGAATACTTGCATTTACTATCTATTCCTTATAGATCACCCGAAGAACAATCATTATTTTGTGCAAATATACTGGAAATTGTTGACGAGCACATAGTCAATGATTCGAGCCTAGTGTCACGTCTATTACTTGGGTTGAGCGATGAAGTTCTCTTGCATAACTTAAAGTCAATTTTAAATGAAAAGTTTGCCAATGACAATGTAAAAATGTCGATTTTTCAGTACATCACAGCTCCATCTTCGAGAGAATTCAGTAGTTTATTATTGAAAAACATCGGAGCCATTGCCAATTTGAAAAGAGAAACGAGGGGAGAGATATTATTACTGTACTTACTTGCATTAGCACGAACTAAGGTGCTTAACCCAAACCCCATTTTACTTAATTCAAAAGCATATGCTAGCATTATCAGCATGACTGCCCCAGCGAAGTTCCACATTTTGTACCTGTGTCTATTTCACTTGAATGTGCAAACCAAAGAAGTAAGTGTACTACAGAGACTTAAAAAAACGTTACTGAATGGAACCCCAACTGAAAAATTCGTCGTTCGAACTGGCTGGCTCAATCCTAAATGGCACGAAACCTTGAAAACAAACTTGTCAGCTAAAGATCAACAAGCGAGAATGCTTAATTTTTTTACGATGACTGATTTAAAGTCGTTTGCTGAGGAATTTATTAGGAACCAAGATATTGTAAATGCTAACATTTATCTCAATTTACTCATCAGCAAGTTGGATATGAAAACTTCACATGCGACTAACATCAGCAACAAGCACCATGAATTGGTAGGAGACTCGAAATTGGGAGAGGACGTACACACAATCATTCAAGTAGTTCTTCAGTATTTTATGACATTCAAGGGACCGACAAGTTGCCTCAAGATTCTCAAGTATATGACTCGTAACAAGTTGCAAATCAACTTTGATACACTTTTTATTGTTATCAAACAATTGGATAAACAAAATCATTTCAAAGAAGCATTGCAAACAATCAATAATTTACCACTATCAAGCTTGACAAAAGACCAAAGGTCCCAGTTGGTTGAAGAGATATTGATCTTGATTAAGAAACGATTCAACGAAACTCCTCAAGTGATGGTGGGGTATATTGCAGCCATGTTGGGAGGTAATGATCCCAAGCAAAGCCAGAAAGCATTGCATTTACTTAACGACTTGAAGTTGCTTGGTATCACACACGGGAGTGGCCAAATTGGATCAGTTCAGCTGTTTGAGTCAATCCAGAAAGCTAATATAGATGAGCAGTATCTTGCAGGATTTGACTTGAGTGCCAATTCTTTAGCCAATTTCTATGAATTGGTTTTGCATTCTGTCAACGAAAGGCAAGGTGAAGTTCCTGCTTTTCTAATTCAAGAATTGTTTGATAACTATTTGAGAGTTGTAAAAGAGAATAAGTATCCAAATACTTTTAAAGAAAACAATGACCGAGTGGTATATCATTTAATTAATTTCTTGTTGAGGACAAGCCCAGGAAAACAAGATTTCGAGTTGCATGATACCAAAGAAAGATATAACACAGCACAGAGAATTTTCACTACGTTTGTAAAAGAATTCGGACTCCCACGTCGTTCTATGTCCACATCTATGATGGACTTACTTATTTATTCAAGCTTGATGACTTTCAAAGATTTCGAATTTGCAGCTCAAGTCATCAAACACTCAAGACAGGCACACATTCCATTTACGTTCAACCAAATCTACCCATTTATAATGTATCATTATTCCAGACAGGAGTACGACCGTGCACAACTTTGGTACAAAGAGTTGGTGAAACATTCTGTTGTGGCTACAGCACTGCCAGCAAAGAAATTGTTTAAAATAGCAAGAGAATTGAACTGGGATGTCAATGGGTTCGCATACAGAAAGTTACATATCCAAAAGAACCGCAAGGCCAAACATGAACTAGACAACATCAGAGCTGACCCTCTTACATTTTTCCATGAATTACTGATTAAAGAGACCGATGATATTGATGAAGAAGAAGGTGCTATTGTTACTGATGAATTAATCACAGGACATAAACCAAATGAAATAGAAGCCGACTTTGTTAGTGAGTTGACTACTATCTTGTATAATAACCAGCATATATAAATTTCATAGACTGTACATATAATGATTAATGATATACACATATACATTTGAAAAGAGGTAATCTCAAAAAGATACTTTCCGTTTCATGTTAATTGGAACATCGATGCTGTTGATAACATTAATCTAACAGTGCTACTTATCCTAACATTAGTAGTGATGCTAGCAATACTTAAAGGAAAATACTTAGGAAAATACTGAGTAACTTGACCAATTAAATCGAAAAAACAGTCAATGAAAATCACTCAAGCTGAAAACTGAATTCTTCTCATATACTACCCTCACATAATTCTAACCTTTTTTACTACCTCCCCTCGTCCCTTCTCTATCACTCCCTCCTTCACTCCCTCTTCCACTCCTTCCTTCATTACTGCATCCTCCTCCCACACAATGGTTCCAAACCTGCAAATCAATTACTTCCTAAACTGTAACTTTAAAACAAAAACAATAACACAACAAAATAAAAACAACACCAAAAGGATCTCATCTTTAAAGATTTGTAACCAAAGTCACATTAGATCTATTGAGCATTGTACACGATTTGACGTGTAATGCCTTTATAGCTAGACTTACTTTTATAAAACAATGGACAAGGAAATGTCTGAAGGATCAAGGTATCAAGATCCAGTGAATATTTTATCATGGCAGAAACAGATGAATGATGCATCAGAGGAGAATCATGAGATGCAAGAAGAAGCACAGACCCCTTCAAAGGTGCCTACTATTTTGAATGGTCTGTCGCAAGGTTCTAGTCCTCATAACTTTGACTCCATTGCCTCGAACATTAATGATACTATCAGTGAATTGAACACTGTTTACAGCTCAATAGGGTACTCACCCTCGGAAATATCAGCAAAGAAATCAGAGATATTTGTAGTGATAGAAGACACCATTACCAACTTCACAGCCAATCTTCAAAGAGAGAAGAGTAGCATTGAGAATGAATGCGAATGGCTCAGACAACAGATACGAATAATATTGGCAATGATCAATGATAGCAATGGAGACAAACATTTATCTGCCTACGATCAAGGTATAATCTTCAACAACCAAATACTTTACGAAGAAGGATATAAAGCACAGATCTTGAATAAACTCTCGCACATGCAATCACAATCACAGAATAGCATATTCATCAATTCCCCATTCCAATCAAATATTCGCGATAAAGACTCACTAATAGATGACTTTGAAGAAGAAGAAGAAGAAAACCTATCATACCAACAACAATTCGAATACATGCTGAAAAATATACCAAAATTATCACTTCTAGAGTCTAAACAAAAACTCAATGTGATATTTTTAGAGACTTTAAAAGCGTTCATGGGCCCATTCAAGAGATTAACTGAGTTGACCTCAGTTTACCTAAAAAACCGTGAACTTCTTGGAGAGTTTTCTTCTCCAAATATAGACATAGATCTCATAAAGGCTCTTCCTACAAAGGGAGAAGTAGAGGATCACCAGTCGTTAGTGGAAAAATTCGATACGGCAATCAACCACTTGAAAACCTCTGAAGAAAATGCACCTCCAGATTCAAAAGGTTCAAATGCTGATAGATTTGCGTATATTATCTCAAGTCCGAGAAAGTCGAGAATATTAGACTTACAGCAGCAAGGCTTAGACGGAACAGAGGCTCCAAATACCCAACAACAAAACCAAGATGGGATTCTTGTTCACTTGCGTGACTTGAACTATCAAATTGTTCAAGTCGTGAGAGGACTGAGAATAACAAAAATCACCCAAGAAGTGCTAACATGTATTGAGAAAGAAAACGAGTACTGTGAAAGAGAGGTTACCATACGGCAGAATAAAATCAGCGAACTAATATCAAACTGCATCAGTTTGATAAATATACTACATTTGTCTGACTCTCAATTGGTAGAGTTACAAAGGCAGTACGATACACAAGGAAGCAACAGCAATGATTCAGTGTCTGCCGACGGATACTTTGACTTGGAAACTTTGAAATTCATACAAACAAATCCTACAAATTTCGGATTGAATGACGATCATATCAGCTACTTGAGTAAATTTGCAAACTATTTACAGAGAAGGAAAGACATCAAGCAGAAGAAGTTTGACAATTATTTATCATCCTGCCACAACTTGTGGGATAAGTTAGGTGAAAATGCCGAGTATGTCGAAATGTTTGTGGCTGCAAATAACTCATTAACTGATATTTCATTGCTCAATCTTAAAATGGAATTGAACAAGTTGTACATGAAACGTTCAGAGTTTATTGAGACTTTTATTTCGGACTCTAGAGAAGAAATCGAGAAGTACTGGGATTTGATAATGTTCTCCGAAGACCAAAGAAGAGGTTTCAAGTATTTCGAATACAATGCACAGAACGATCCAACAGATAAGGAAAGTGTTTTGACAGAGCATGAATTAGAAGTATCCCATCTCAAGAAAGAATACGAAAAGCGTGAATCGGCTTTAAAATTATATCAACAGCTTAATGAATTGTTGCAGGATCAAGAATTCTTAAAAGAGTCATCGAAAGATTCATCCAGATTGCTCAGCAAGAATTCATGTAAGATCTTGTTAAACGAAGAGAAGATTCGTAAGAGGATTAATAAGAACTTGCCGAGATTAATAGCTAACTTGAAATCAGAAATCATAAAGTATAATGATATAGCATTAACGAACGGTGAAAAGCCATTATCTATTAATGGTGAAGACTTTTTTGAGAAGCTATTGATAATTGAATCCGAACAAATTCAGTCTACAGGTAGAGGCATAAGGCAAAACAGGATATCATCATCCGGTAATGCTACAAAACAATCATCAATCAGTGGATCACAGAGGTCGTTGCCCGCAAGAAACAACGAGGAAGCTGTTCCATCTCATGCTAAAAAACCTTCGGTACCAGTTGCTGCACCTGTCAAGCTCACTCTGACAACATCGAGGCAATCACCAGTGAAGAATTACCGTTCAGTTGCAAATACTAAGAACGTCAACCCAGCTAGAACCAGACCAGGAACCATTGTTCCTAGTGTTGGGGTCCGGAAGAGACCGACTTTAGCAACTTCCAACAACAAACACTCGAGAATTCCTGAGAGAGCCTTGGGAAGTGCCAGTCCTGAACGAATCTCGAATGCTTTTAATTCTCACTTAGGGTTTGGCTCCTCTGTGTGCTCTTCAATTGCATCAACACTAGTAAGTCCAACTAGAAGCCCTGAAAGGACACAATCTAACAGCCAAGGCCACACAGTGGAAACTCAACGAATTAGTTTACAACCACTAATATCACCATTGACCTTAGGCAACCTCGATCACATTGCAAACTCTACATTGACTAGAATCTCCCCATTGGGTGTCAACAATGGAAACACCTTGAATACTTCAAGAGCATCACCTTTAAGAGAAAAAGTATATCAATTCAAAGAACAAGAAAATACTTCCCCAGCTAATCACAATATGAAAGTATACAAGGAGAACTTGCCACTTGTGAAATACCCAAAAGATAAAGAGGCTGTATCACCTTCAAGACGTGCAAGTTTGAATACCTGTGATACCTCAACTTTGATTGGTGATGATTATCAAATGTGGAGGGATGAACGGATCCAACAGTTTAACAACATGTGAGACCATTATCCTTAACATACCCACAACTTATGGAGTATATTACTTCTACGATACTTTACGTTTGTATTATTTGTACCAATACCTTTATAGAGAATTAACGAATGAACTGAGCTTAATTGTAGGTAACCACATAAAACTACCAAATGAATGAGATAGTAAAAGAGCAGCGTTCTACAATTGTATCATACATAATTAGTTATTAGCAACACAATATACACTCTTAGCATCTTACAGTTGGATTCCAGTCTTAGCGTTATCTTCCTCATCGGCTTCATCATCGTCATCATCTCCATCATCGTCATCATCGTCATCATCATCTTCATCGTCGTCGTCGATAATCGCTTCACTGTTGTCCTTCTCGTCTTCCTTGTCGTCATCTTCATCATCAGGATACCCACCCAATTTAAGTACAATCTTGTTCACGACTTCGTTGTAATCCATCATTCCTCCCATACCAATGTCACCGTAGCTGCCCATAACTTTTTCTACAGGCTTCAAGACCTCAATCCATGGCATTTCTTCCAGGATCAAACGCAACTGTCTTTTCGTGGTTATGGCACTGTACGAGTAGCTAACCATTGCAGGCGCCAACAATATAGGGTTAGATGTGTTCCATGCTCTGATGACATTTGTTAACAAGTTGTCACATAATCCAAGGGCTATCTTTGAGAGAGTGTTTGCAGTCAAGGGACATACAACAAGAATGTCAGCCCAACGACGCAATTCAATGTGCAAGACAGGATCCAGCCTGTTCTTCCAAGTGGTCCACTCGTCGATATCGCGCCAGATCCTTACTTTTTTCACCAGTTCCAAGATATGCAATATTTCCTTCGATAAGAAATGTTCACTTGCACTCGTCAAGATGAGCTGGATAGAGATCTTATCTGGGGAATAGATTTCGTACAACTTCCCAATGATGAGTTTGATTTTCACTGTGGATAAGGCTCCACACACACCGAACAATACGTGGATCTTGCCGTCATCTTCCGGTAACCGTGGATCGATGTTCGAGTTTTGTTCCTGGTATGGCAGCAAAGATCCTCCTACATTTGAGCTCTTGCGTGAGTCCGAGTTTTCTAGTGTTGAGTCGATGTTTCCAATCTGAGTAAACTTATCTGGTGAGATAAGCTCAGGGGTTTTGATTTTGGAAGACGTGGAGTTCGGGATGTGCGGGTGCAGCACTGAACTGGTTGCAGATACATTGGTACTACTCGTAGTAGAACCGATAAAAGGTGCCCCACTCTCGGAGCCACTGTTTGAAGCACTTCTAGATCTAATCTTCCCTGATTTCACTGCTTCGTCCACATAAAAGTGTGCGTGAACTGAAGGTGCTTTATGGTGCTGGTTAGTGCTAGGAGGGTTTATAGCGTAATCTAAGCTTGTAAGAGAGTCGTTCTTATGATCCAGTGGTAAAGTAGGCGAAGAAAACGGACTGACTGTATCATCAATGGCCAACAGACTCTTCTCCTGAAGTAATGCACCTCCTGCAGGGATAGTTTCTCTATGTGGTAAGATTGGAGGAGTGGCCGAGGTAAACGGAGAATGCTTTGGGAATTGCTGGCGCGATCCGGCACTGTTGCTGTTGGTCAAGATCGACGGAGGTGAAGGGCATCTCAAATTAGAGATGGCCATTACTGATGGTGGAATCTCTTCCATTGGAGAAGCCATTGGAAGCAACAGAGCCACCGAATGAGATACAGGTTGCCTTATTTCAGAATGGGAAACATTACTTGACGTTTCCCCTTCCTTATTTGCTTTCTGCAGCTCTTGTTCACTCATAAGGGGAAGCTTATTAATTTTATTTCTCTCTTCAAGAAAATGTCAAAAAAAAAAAGGCAAAGCCTCTAAATGTGGTGATGAATGAGTGTGTAAATGATTGCGAGTAAAGCGCAAAGATACAACCTAGACCAAAGTACTTGGAGATCTAACCTCTCAGTGTGATAATTGTGCTAGGGTTTGATAAATTATTGAATATATTGAACTCAAATTGTCTCTTCTTCTCTAGTTTAAAATGATGTATTTGTTGTTCCTAAATTTTTGGAGTTAAGAAACACTTTTTAAACTGTGTCACGTGTGGCCCATTAATGTGCATACAATGAATGATGTCATTCAGTAGCTGGACAATTCGGAGGTCAAGTTGAATCGATGACTAGTTGAGCTTACAATTAAAGCGATTAGCTAAGTGACAGTATAAAAGTATGACGGTAACTAGAAACTTCTATTGAGCTTATTGTCAACTTCTGTTGAGGTTATTGTCTGGATGACTAGGTACACACTTTGAGGATCGTGTAAAAACCAGTGCAATTATCATATGAGTGGATATCACAAGACATTAACAATGTATGAATTATTAATAGTTGCCAGAAGATGTTTGCTATTTACGTTTTTCATTCCAATGAGGTGAGTTTCAGTGAATAGGACCCTAGTTTCAGTTTGTCCTTATGAATCACTATTGACAGGATTAATGACACCATACTTGAAATGAAGTATGCAAAGAAGTAACTTGATACTTAACTAAACAAGCAGGTTGAAGAAGTACTTACCACATGGTAGCGATTAAACGTGGATTTAATCACAAAATTTAGACGCCTAATGAAGAGCATTAAACTATAAATCGTGGTTCAGGGTAGCACAACTGAAATGCAATGTATGGATAATCGTAACTTTGAATTTAAGTTAGTACAATAGTCTAAATACTGTATTTCTAGATGTGTATGTGGAACCCTAGAATTCAATCAGATGATAAGTTTCTTAATTATTCTTGGGGAACAAGATCTAGATGGGATTTTAAAAGCCAAGAGTGAAACTCACAGTCTTCTTTACAGCTAAATGGTCGAAGTGTTTAATGGTCTTTTTTTTTATTGATTCATTCACAGACTCATTATAATCTCTGCCATAGGTAACAAAGTTACATCCGAGTAGCTTAAATTAGCCTAGACAAATATAGGTATTGATAATTGAAATCTTGAATCACCTTAAAGGTGTTGTTGCAAATATTGATGATAACCAGTAACTTAAAAGACTAAACTTTACTCAAATTGAAAAAGTTACTTTATGATGCTTGTGGGGCATTCTAATTACTAAAAAGTTAGAGAACTGAATTGAGCAATGTAAAGATTACGTAGAGATCAGCAGTGTTGGATTATGAAACCAATTGTGTATTGAATTGTGAGAGCAATTGTGTGTTGAATCGCAAAACAACTGACTAACTATTAGAATGCTTGACATAAACAATTCTACATAGTTAATAATACGAACTGCAACTCACAATTAGCTCGCGTGCAATATTAATAACTTACATCACATGTCTGGTTAAGATCAGGTAAAGAGGAGGACTTATAATTATTTCATATGAGTAAGGGACTAGTTACCGAATTATAAGGTATCAATACCTAACTGAAGAAAATAATAATATTAATAAGAATGAAAATACGAAACAATAGAGTACAATAGGCTATTTAGAAAGGAAGAAGATCACAGAATCTAAAGGGATCTGGAGGTGTTCCCATCACGACATGAAAAACGAATGCGCCTCTTTTCTTGTTCTGCACGTTTGTTTCAGATTGGTTATACATAAGTGCAGCACACTTGGTACCTACCAGAACATCAAAGATGTAAATAATTTCATGTAAGCCTGGCATGCCTTACTTTTGATAAAGTCTGTTTTAGTACATTGTACACGTGAATCGAGTGGATCAAGTGCAATTTTCGCAACTGTTTAATTATAATTCGCATGCAGTATTGATTTGATTTATGTAGGTTGATTCAATTGAACACAAACGGGCCAGAATTTGGTTGCCCTCTCAATGGATACAAAGCTGGCGAATTTACACATTGATTGGGTACACAAGCGGATGGGCCAATTGAGTAGGTTAGACACAACTACACTTATAACAAAGGCGCGTTAAAAGCCTTGCTCTGGACATGAAGAAAGCAAAAAAAAAAAAAATCACGTTCGCATTACCTCATAAGACATTTCTCTTAACTCATGCAATGAACGGGCATGCAATTTTTCAGTAAGCAGATCAAACATCGAATTTTTGATAGTACTGATCGCCTAGGCTGCAAAAAAAGACGCTAAAGCTGTAGCCAGGTGCCTAAATCGACCAGATCATTGAAAACAATACTACTGGCGGACCTTAAGTTTAGGTTTTTGAGGCGCATAACGACTATGCTGACGCAAGTGCAGTACGTTGTGGGAAATTAAGGCAGCCTTCAGGAACAGCACAATACGCGGGTAGGATACGAAAAGGACTCTCAGTAATGATGACTTAATTACTTTTGCAGGGGAGGATGGCCCAGGTTCTAGTTCTCGGCGTATAGGGGTTGATGCCGTGGCTTCGAACATACACAAGTTACAAAATCAAAGCAAAGAAAAAGTCTGCATTTGGTTGCAATTCCGTTTGTTTCTTTAGGATTTAAAAGCTACCTATTAGGTCAATTCGTCTAGAAGGAAGATAGATCATTGACCCCCGTTTCGTAGACAAGTTCTACGTAAAGAGAAGTCTAAATCGATCAGTTGTATGGTCTAGTATCACACAAAGTAACGTGTATTGGATCAGTTCACCTCCTGAAAACCGTTTGTGTTCGGTATTTGGTTGCGAAGACATAATTGCTGAGGTGCAGCATGCACACTTTCAAAGTACGCAGCCTTACTAGAATCAAAAAGGTAAAGGCAACCGTCTGCTTTGTGACTTCCTAGAATAGGAATGTTCCAACATCTAGGAAATATATACATTGTATACATTTTAGTTAAACAAATACATATTTCAAAAATAATAGAGTTCAATAGCGCAGTGCATTTACTGCTCTGTGTCTAGTCCTAATTTCTCGAAAGATACAACCAAATCGCGAGCTTTTTCATCGTCGTTCAAGACTTTCTGATTCTTCTTGAACTTGAGCTCTTCTATGCTTGTTTCCTTCTGCTTGCTTTCCTTTGCAATGGGTGCGCTATTTGAAGTGATAGTCTTGGTCATTCCATTGGCTCCAAGTCTCTTGTGGTGAACTCCATTGTTGGAGTTCTTGAATCGGTACCCTCTTGAGTCAGCCAGATTGCTGCGACGAGAATTAATACCCGTCCCTGAAGAATTGTTCGATGCGTAGTATGGATGCAGATATTCTTCATTTCCAAATTCCAGGAACTCAGGAGACGTTGTTTCATAGTTCATATTATGCTGGTATTGATTCCGCGCTAAATAACTTAACATTGGCCCTTGGTAATTGGGTACAAATCCCTTGAATAAATAAGGGTCCAATTGCTGCGATTCATGCTGCAAAAAAACAGGGTGCATTGATGAGTTGTTTTGAACCTTATAGTTGTTGAATTCAGGATACCTGTCAAACCTCACAGTTAACGACCTACCTTCAAACAACGCATTGTCGAATAATTCGATCAATTTGTCACTGGTTTCCCTATTTCCAGTGGTTACAATGGCAAACCCTCTGCTCTTATGTGCTATTCCGTACGTGTAATCCATCTGGTGGAAAGGAAAATCATTGGGCTGGTGCATTGGGATTTCAACACGTATTATTGACAAATTGAACGACGGGTCTACTTCTTTGGTGTGCCCAACCAAGAAATTCTTCAATGAAATCCATGACGAGGAATATGGTACGTTTCCAATGAATAAACGACGTGGGTTTATTTTATATTCGCCTTCTTCTCCCTTGAGTATTGCAAATCCGTCGTCTTGGTGACCTGAATTTGCTGCGGAGTTGGTATTAGCTTCTTGTACTAGCTCCTCAGGGTCTATTGGGGAGCTGGACCGGTTCATCATGTTGAATATGAACGGAGGTACAGGTTGCTTTGAAGCAGGATCAAATGGTAAACTTACTTCTTGTTTTAATGATTTCAGTTTTGGTAAGTGTTCATTTGAACTCAGGTTAATCGAGGAAACCAGCAGAAACGAATTCTTATTGCTATCCAAAACAGAACCTCTTGAACTCTTTCTAGAGTCAATCTTTTCAGATACACCCTTTTCAAGTGGTGAGGTCCAATCTGGGGCTTGTTTCTCAAAAGAAGAAGATCGGTCCAATGGTCTGTTTGAAGATGGTCTACGGAAAGTATAACGTGGGCTTGGAGGTGTTTGATAGCCTTGTGATTTCATGACTTGGTTCATAAACATTGGTGCTGGCTGTGCAGTATAATTTGGAACTGAAAAGTATGGTCGAGGGAAAGGTGCCATTTGGTGGAATACTGGATCGAACGGTGGTGGTGGTGGTGGTGGTGGTGGTGGTGCTAGTGGCAATGGCATGTCACCGTTTCTCTTTGTAAACTCAATTTCTGGTGGAGGCAATGGAGGGGGTTGAGGGACAGTGATGATGTTTGCAGGAGATAAGACATGGGGAGATACCAATTGGCCATTATGAGAGTGATGAGATGCAAAGGGAGGAGGCATTAGAGGATGCTGTTGTTGTGGGGGGCCGTTCATATAATAGTAAGGGTTTACTTGTTGTCTGTTTCCTTCAATCCTTGCGTCTAAGATAGAGCCCAACCACTCGTAACCATTCAAAATGTCAATAAACTTGATACAAAATGACCATTCCGGAGTTGCTATTGTTGCAAAAGACTTTCCAGTTTCATAATCAGCCTCTTCATAACTTAAGACAGTATAATTTACAGGCTCTTCAAAAGAAGCTTCAATAATTGAATCGATTAACTCAATCAAGTTCTCCTTTGTAATCGACTTGGGTAATTGAGAGACTCTCACTTTGTAACCAAAGTCATAGCTCTCAGATTCAGACGAAGGGCTTTCCTCTCGCGAGTTTATCAGCAACAATATAGGACTACTTTGCACCAGAGACGGAACAAAAGGCTTTGCGTCCTTATTAAACAATGTGGACATGTGGGAAAAGAAGAATTCAATTTGTCGCCGAGCGTTTGAAGCTGTGGCGATGACAATTGGTAACGGATAATATACCTTTGGCCTGACTCGAATTGCAATGGGTCTATTTGATAACCAAACTGAAATATCTCATATCTTTTGTAAAAAAAAGTAAGGGGCAGAACTTCCTTGATTTAACCTTTTAACGAGAAAGCCTCCAGAGACAATTGGTTTTCTATACAAAGGTTAAGGAAGAAAACTTAGGAAATGGATATTTAATACAATTAACAATTTTCACGGGGGGTGGGACCCGGGCAACTTAAATACAGAATGGTCTCATATGTATTACAAAGTTAATTTTATTCTCTGTACCTTTGTTGTTGTGGTTTTTGGTATGTGAGTGTGTGAATTACTTGGTTTGTGTTTAAACGTGAATGTAATTGAGAGCACGAGATACGAGAGAGGTATTATTGTTCCTGTTGTGTTGTTGTTGTTATGGAGGTGGATGTAATTTGTGTGGTGTTTAAAGTATGGATAACTCGCTTACAACTGATAAGGTCATTCGATTAAATGAAGATCAATTGAGATATTTGAAACATATTTGTGAAGGTGACAAACCATATAACTAAGAACGTATCAAAGAACACACCTCCTCTTTCCCGATCAGTCCAGTATTAGAAACATTACAGAAATACTACCAAAATCCGCAAGGCACACAAGACTAGAAACTTTAAAATCATCGAAACAAAGAGGGGGGAAGGTCCTTGTTGTTATTAAAAGAAGAAACCCTTTGTATAATTCCGACTTGTTGGATTTTCCCACTTCGAGTGAATACATTCACAAGACGAAACAATCAGACGAATACCTCAACAATATACCCACTTCTTTGCTACACAGTTTCAGAGAACCTTTTGCCTTACAGATAACAACAGAAAAAAAAAAGTTTCGCTTAGTTGAAGCTGGCTACAAAACAAAATACAATACACAGTTTTGTGAAGTATCATCCAATACAAACACTTGAATGTGACAACCATCATGCAGAAGTGTATTAACCTAATGGGCTTCTTTGCTCCATGCATTTATTTTAGTGCATTGGTGATGTCACGTCTAGGTAACTCCGCATTCTTTTGGTTTGAAGATTATTGAGTAACCCTTCCACTGAAGAGGAGGCTTTTTAGACTTCTCTGACCTTATGAAGCAAATGGTTAGCCTTGTTATTTTAGTCTACAAGGCAATTTGTACCTGCGCATGTGAGATAACTGATACGAGTTTGTGTAATGTGTACTTTTGTGGCTATCAATCAATTGCTGCGAAAAACCAAATGGGATCGAGATTATAGTTAAGCAATGGTAGATAAGGAAGTGAATTTGAAAGAGAAGGAGGAACATTCAGGTGATTTGACTGAGAAGAATGCTGCGGTAAAGGAGAGTGAGACGGTTCGGTCTTTGAATTTTAATCAAGTACAAGCAAATGAAAATGAAAAAGGTGATGAAAATGTATCCCAACAGCTAAAGCCAAACACTCAGAATCTATTGATCTTTTGTTTGGTCTTGGCTCTTACTTCATTTCCAGTTGGGTGGGATGTCGGAACAATATGTTATTTTATAGGACATCGAAGCTTTCCATACAAAAGACTATCTGGTATCCAAGTAGGGATCATAATATCCAGCTTCAATGTTGGTGGCCTAGCAGGATGCTTAACTTTAGGACAAGTGAAAATGAACTTGAAAACAACTGTACGGATCTCACTTGTGATTTATGCTATTGGAGCCACTATAGAAACAGTTTTCATCATTTGGATGGGTCGAACATATTGGGAGTTTGTATCTGGGCGCTTACTCTGTGGGTTCAGTTGTGGAACTTTGTGTGTTGTTGGACCCATGTACATGAATGAACTCTTGGTAGATGGATTCAAATACCGTGGATTATTCATGTCACTTTGGCAAACAACCCTCTGTCTTTTGATCCTCGTAGGAAACATGTTCAATACTTTTGCAGGGGATATTGGACCAGGATTTATGTACATCATTCAATTGGGAATGATTATTTGGGTTGTAGTCCAATCAATTCTATTGACACTAGTCCCTGATTCACTCCTATATTCCATGAGAGAAAAAGATCCTCAAATGTTGCAAACAGTTTTGGCGAAACTCTATTGCAATGTAAGCGAAGAAGTGGATACTCAATTTTACCAAAGCAAACATTCGAATCCTACGGAAATACAACCAAAAGAACCCCGCCTAAATATCCTCCTTAAATGCTCATGTATTATGGCGTTCCAGCAACTAACAGGTATAAATTACTTTTTTTACTTTGGAGCACTAGTGTTCCGCACACCTGTTGTGCTTATTGGAATGAGTACAATCAACTTGATTGGTTCTTTATCAAGTGGACTCATCATACAACACTTCCAAGTAAAGAGTATTTTGATGACAGGGGCGAGCTCAATGGCAATTTGCATGCTCATATATTCTCTTGCCGGACCACACTCAACCATTTTGGTTATCGTTTTATGTGGGATATTTATCTTCCTGTTCTCAACTACCTGGGGTCCTTGCACTATGATCCTCGTCAATGTTTTGTCCAAGAATGATGCGTCAATTGTATCAGTTGCTGTTGCTGTCAATTGGCTCACCAATTGGATACTCTCCGTCATCACTCCTGTTCTAATCGAATCATGGGGTTTTAGCTATGGGTTTACCTTTACAACGTGTCTAATTGTAATGACAGTGTTTGTATACAAGTACATTTCCTGTTCTTTAAAGTAACTAAGTAATGGAAAATAATAAAATCAAAAGCTTGAAGAATAAAAAGGACTAGGGATAGCCTGGGGTAGTGGATGACGGGGTGTTTTATGTAATAAATACCATGAAGATACGAAAGAAAATTAGTTGTTCTTTCGGTCTTTGTACTTCTGATCATGCATTCCTGCGTTACAAACTAGCCGAAACAGCGACTATAATTTCCTCCGGTCATTTTTCAATAACGCATATTCTACCAACGGGCTCATTTAGTGTGGGGTGTTGACATTGTTCTGCAACCAAAACACCTCGTTTATCAATCTCTATCGCCAAAGCAAAAAAAAAACACTGTACACCAGCAACCGGGCACCAGCAACACTGTAAACAGACACCAGCAACCAGAACGGCCACCGGCAACGGCAGGAAACGAAAATATATCATATCTAAGCTTTTGTGCCAATTATACTGCGCACTCATCGACGTCAAAACCTAAAAAAGGTGTCAACGAGAGAATATTCATTAAGGATATCTTGAATCTGTACCAATTCGTCTTAATAAAATGGGGTGACATTTACTCTAGGCTGAAAAGGTATGTGATAATATTTGCGACTATTTTCTTTTAGGATTTCATAATTCCTTGTCATATCTCGCAGTAGTTTACTAAAGCAATCTGCCATGTGGTCTTATCTTTTGATCTCTTAAAGATACATTGAAAAAGTAAGACGAATCCTCAAGAACCACTAGCACTGATAACAATCTTGTGGTGCGGTTGCAGCCATTTCACTGCTGCTAAAAGTGAGGTTACACAAAGTCTTTCTGATTGAACTAATCAAGTTCTACCAAGGTTCATTAAATGAGCCAAGTAGTTTTGTTTTGGAGCCAAGTTTTCATCAAAACTTAACTTTTGACGACGTTAGTCAAAGTTGTATCTGTTAAGATGCGGTAAGCTGCTTGTAATCGACCTTATTAAAGCAAGGTCAACTGGTTATCTCCGAATTAGCCTACTTTAGACAGTTTGGAACACTCGAATTGCTTAAATAGAGCTCAAAAATTCCGGAAGTGAGGTAGTAGCGTGTGCTGCGTTATCACTCTTAGCTCCAAGACCCTTATCCAAGGTAAAAGGTGCTTGTGTAAAACCTTGATTTTAGGAATCACAAAGAAGGAAAACGGCTGAGCTTATGATGAAGCCAGTTAACATCCTCTGCAAATGAATCTTATTGTACCAGTAAGTAAAGAATCCTAGACGACTTGTACGACGAGACGAACTTTTCATGATGATTGTGTTTTGGTGCTGCGCAGAAACACGAAACACTAGCTACCACAAAAAGGGCTTGAAATCCGGAGTTTTCACTTGGAAACTGGAGATTTGCTAGCAGCCAGGTCCAGAGAGTTAGGTTCAACTGTCAAGAGTTCACCTAAGGAACGGTTTTCGTGCTTATTTTCTTGATATGGTCCACTCTTATACCTGTATATACTTATGAAACTTAGTAAACCATATTTTTTATGCACTTGGTGAAATAATATTTTAGTGGTTGATTCAGTTATCAACATCCTCCTACTTGGTAGCGCACACTCTTAGATTAATTGAAGCTTTGGTGCCTTCAAAGGACTTAAAAGGAGGGATGATGTGCAGCGGATATATGCTTGGAGCGTGACTGGGCTAGGAAAGGAAAATTGGTGGACTGTGGTTTGGTACTTGTAGGCCAAAGGAGGGAGGGGTATCTCCTAAAGGCTGGCCGCAAATGGCATGTAGCGCACCCAATCTCCTTAGTTGAATCTGGAAATTTTTAAGCTTGAATGACAACGCTTCACTAATAGATCTGAAAGGGCGATTCTAGCCGCTCAGCCGATTTAATTAGGACAAGTCTGTATTGCTAATACTTTAATCCCATAAAAGAAATTGATTTTGCTCCAAGTCTGAAGTGTTTTGGGTCACCCTTGGGACAACAATAATGATCAATTTTAATTAGTTCAATTTCAGGTTTTAGATAGTAAGATTTCGCACACGCACAATAGTAGAGTGTATGGGCTCCCTTTCACTGCAGTATATAACAATTCGCATTGAGTAATGAAAGAGCCAGCTTGGACATGAAAGAACGAAAGTTCTAGTTGGCACGGATTAACCCAAAGTACATATTTCGCAATTCATCATGCAATATGTGCACCTTCTACTATTCACCAAGGCCAAAGTACAATGAACAAATTTAAACCACTCTTCAGCTTACGCGTTTCTTTTTCGTTTGCAAGTCCCAATGTTTAAAAAAATAGGTTGTTAGTGACTTCTGTGTTATGTTATTGCATATCAGTTTCTACAAGGTTGGGTGTTTATGTTTTGTGGGTGAAGTTGTAGTTTAATTTTAACTTTTCCTTTGTTCATATCTCTATGAGGGATCTTTTGTGTTGAGTTTCTGGTGATAACTTTTGTGTTTCTTCACTACAGGGTATATTTGCGAGTTCTGGCATGCGCCTGTAATTGCCATATCTCAAGAGAAGAAAGATGTATGTGCAAAAAAAAAAAAAGCCCAAAAGAGAGCCACTGCTGCACGTTCGGGGTGGAGCGAATCAGCACAATAAAATATTCTCGATTTTAACCAACTATTCCAGATCGTGTAGGCATCAATGACGGGTGAGGAGAGGTACGACCAGCAGCACTCGGCCCTCAAAAAAAAAATAGCGACAAGGGCGGTGGGCGGTCGTGCTAACAATGCCTCCCCTCATGAATCAACGGAGATACACGGTGTGCCTATCGATGTGCTGGTATCCCGCAAGCTAATGGTACGTTTCCATTCTGTGCTCGCCAGTCTGCTTATTTTGGCGCTTCTACCTCTGGTTGCATATTTTCCAAACTATCTACATTATTTTCTAATGTATTGCAACTGAAAATTTTTCCCAATTGTATAACCTTGTTGTTCTGTATGAATAAACGGTTTCCGTATTATTTGTGTCAACACATGATTTTGTATAAATAACCATCCAAAGTATATAAATTTGGCATGAGGTATGCTAGGAATGAATTCTTCTGTTTACAAAACATCTTGATATAATTGTCATAAATTGTGTAACACATTTGGCACCCTCAACACAAATATAGCGTAATTACCACCTGTCCATCTTAGGCATTCGTTCATTCATTCATTCTTTACGACTACACACATTCCCCCCCCCTCCCATCCGCTCAATTGAGGAACTAGAACCCACACTATAGTTTTTTGATCTGATCCAAATCGAAGTTTGTTTTTTTTTTTTGCGAATTCGAGTTCGTCTGAGAGACACCGCGATTTTGGAGTGTTTAATCAGTACAGCAACCCGATTGCACATACACGGAGCAAGTCATACTGCAACGTTCGGATAAGGGACAGGAAAAGTCGTGGGTTGTATCGTTATCGTTGACACAAGGTTTGGATCCGATTCGGTGTTTGGAACAAACAATTCAAAAAAAAAAGGCTCCAAAGAACAAGAGATAGAGTTCCGTTACAAGGCAACCATCCCACCTACCTACCTATTCAGGAGCTGTTATTTATTCTTTATGAATGGCAGCGACCGGATCCTATTGTTTCATCACCATCTTTATTGTCCAGACATTTCAACAATTGCAGTGTAGTCCTCACTAATAGGAGTATAACAAACAATTACAAACAACAACTAAAAGGAAAGCCAAGACTCCAAATAGACCTGGAACAACCAACACGCCCATTCCAACCTTCTTTATCAAGACCACCACCCATTATTTACACATTCACCACTTGTTCCTTGTAAAAAGCCATGGCCAAAAAACGGTTGAACCCAGCTATCAAAAGAAGTAGAACTAGATCTGGTTGTTTAACATGTCGTGACAGGCATATGAAGTGTGACGAGCAGAAACCGGTGTGTCGAAATTGTATTAAATCTAAGAGGAAATGCTATCGAGGGATACGGTTGAACTTCACTCAGTATACTATATACAATCCTGATGAGAATGTTGCTCCTCGTGATTCGTACAGTTTAGACGCGGTTCTTGATCCGCACATTCCTGGAACCAGTGTCATTGAATCGGCACATGGACTACCAGGGATTGTATCTGCTCCGACAAGACCTCATACTTCAACTACAGATTCCACAGACTTTAAGTTACTTGATCAATCAATAACCATTGCGTCGCTCTACCAGAACGGGAAACGATCATACGAACCATACCTCCACTTACACAACCAAGACGACTTGAAGGAATCCGATTTGCAGTACCAAAAGGATGTTTACACTACGCTTCCTCTTGGAGCAACCATTTCTTCAAACTACCCAATTAGCCCTTCCTCAGGTACCACTGCAATGCTGTCGACATACTTCTCACCTTCTACTACCTCAACCACGTCAACTACCGCAGGGGGTGCAATAGTACCCGGCATGACCAGAGACTATCAAACGCGAACGCACGATCAACGTCAGTACACCCCCACCATACTCAACCAACAGCCTATACACCAAATCCAGCCACCACCAACAGATGCTGCACACCATGCAAACAAAGTATTGCCGAACAACCTAGTCATGAACAAACTTATAAACAACAGCTACCTACTCAGTCAGAATCCTAATCTTTTCTACCAAGACCCTCAACAACAACAACAGCAGCAGCAGCAGCAGCAGCAGCAACAGCAACAGCAGCAACAACAGCAACATCACCAGCAACAACTACTATCGAACTTCACACAAGACAGTGTAGTCCACCATCACCTCATGTCAAGTCAGCCTAACTACGTTCTGCCGCAAACCGAAAACGCTGCGTACTTGAGACCGCCGCAAGACCAACACGATAACCCATTATTGACAATGGACCTACCAAATGGAATCGATATCAATGTTTTCATAGGACTCATCGAGAATGAAAAATACTACTGGTTCCTCGACTTATTCAACGAGCTAGACATCTGGAAACTGACTGTGCCTGCCTACTGCTTGAAGCTGTTGGAGGCATCCGAAGGAAGACAGACTCTCTTGGTGAACTGCTTGTTAAACTGCTCGACATATACTAATATCGAACTATCACAACTACTCGGACAACAACTACAAGAATGGAATATGGCCAAACTCCTCACCCAAGTACTGCTCGACAACGTGAGGTATTTCGAAAGCTTGCTCATCAGCATAGTACTCATTTTGTTAAGCTTCCAATTCAAAGTCGGAAAGGAGAGTATGGACTACTATTTAAGAGTAGTTCTCAACAATCAGATCCGAATGTTCAATAAGATACTACAAAAGATCAAGCTGTTCATCTCCACACATGTTGTGAATAGAGAAAGTAGTAGTAATAATGTCTTGTTGATCAATTCCATCCACTCAGTCATAATATTAAAGTATTTCATTATAAAAAAGTACGGGTTTGACGATGAGTTTCGTTTAATGAATCGACAGGAATTGGCAGGTCCAAGTAACGATTCGTCAAGCCACACAGCCTCGATGGACGCATCCAGGAACTCGCGATTCCGTGTCCAGTTTCCAATAGGGACAGACACGAAGCCTGATTTCTTCAGTCCATTGATGCAAGAAGACATTTTTGAAGAAATTGTTTATCCCAATACAAATCTAGTTGAACATAGATACCCATATCAAGCGGGCGCGCAGCAGCTACATCTGGAACAGCATCAAGCGACGCATCATCAAATGGACTATGGAGACACGAAAGTGATTCTTGATGGCTTTTTGAGGGTAACTGAGTTTGAAGTAGAGCATCTCGATAGCTGTTTCAAGCAATTCGAGTTACCTTCGTCGCGGCACTCTCAGAATAGCGACCACTGGAAAAGCGACGGACGCAGGTTGCGCGAAGTCACCTGGAACTTGATTAAATTGAACTATGTTTTGTTAACTCGGCAACCGAGGTCATTGGAGCTTTGTGAAGATGATTTTTCGTTTTCCAAGTTATCTTTACGAAGTTCGTTGATGTCTGACTTTCCAACTTTGGGGGAAGTGCCTTCAGTTGATGTGACGCGTGGAGGAGCTAGCAGTACAGAAAATAAAGAAGGAAATGGTGGGAGCAGTAGCAGCAGCAGCGGAAGCGGTGGCGGAGCGGTGGAATGGAGAACGCTTCAGTCGATGCATGGAATCGTCTTATCAACGGAAAGAGTGACGGTTGCTAGTCTTATGCGTGACTACGTAGCGAAATTAAAGAGTTTCTACAGCAGCCACAATGCACAAGTGACAGTTGAAGAATCCAACTACAATATCGATCAAATAATGAAACAGATTGAAAAGTCATTATTTGACCCTGTGATAATAATCCAATGGAGATGCCACTTCTGGTGGATGCTGAACCCGCTTTCTGAAATGACCAGACGAGAAACACAGAGCACCAGCGTGGACCAGGGATTGCCGTACTAAAGTGAAATGATGCAAAGCACTGAATTGGAGATACAAAGCCAAAAAAAAAAAACCAAACCATAAAAAAAGAACCAAAACCAAAGAGACAGAGGTTATAGACGGTGTTGTAAGGAGCTCTTTTCCTATTGTAAATTTCAGTTTGTAATGTCTTAATACTCATCTAAATAACATTGGAACAAATCCAAATCATTTCTCCACCATATAGTTTGCATTAAACAAATCATCAAATCTTCATAGAGTCTATTGTTGAGGTCAGATCAAAGATCTAGAACAAGAAGCATATATACGCCGAATATTAAACCTTGCTACTAAACGTACAGCCAAGTAACTGAAAAATAATATTTTAATCAGTGTTATGTCAGGTCTAATTAAAAAAATACAACAAACCAATGCGAGGCTTTTTATGGTTTTTTTATGTAACAAGCTTTTTTGCCATAAACTTAATTACGGATATTTTTAATTGTTTATTCGTGATTGTGTATGGAATACTTTGTGGGAGTTTCCTAATTACTTCAAGGTACTAGAGAGAAACTGGCAATTGTTCTTCGAGGTTTTACGACCTGGAGCAAGTTTTTACGAGGTCACAATAAGTTGCAAGTGTTTAGAGTAAGTTACAGATACTGAAGTTTATATAGTCTGTTTCAGGGTTTGTTTTACGTTTAAGGCTTTGGATTATTATATTATTAGCATGTTCCAGACAAGTGTTGGAGTAAGTCTTCTGATCTGGCGTTGTCAACTGCTTTAGTAAAACAAAAGTAACTTAGGAGATCCTCACGCCTTTTAGCAATGATCACCTTTTGTGCACATGAACTTATCACAAATCTTTGTGTTGGATGCCGTCATGTTTCATCAACACAAAGGATTGTTGTTTAAAAGAAGAGGCGCTTTATTAAGCATGTGGGTTGGATTATTGACTGGTCATTTTTTTGTGAAGTGGAGATTAATGTTGATTGCGTTGATGGCATAGAAAACGGTTCTTTGGCGTCGCCTTGGAGACCGAGAAACGGTTTTCAAATCATTTTTGCAGCAATAAATGTATAATGTACTAGAGGTTATTCTTTTGATTAAAGAGAAATTTATCGTATTAACTAAGAAATTGGTCCAAGTCATTTGAAATTCGACTAATTTAGTTGTTACTCGGCTGTGAATGGCATCGTTTGAATAGTCCATTTTTGTTTAACCTATGATTTATAATTTCAAATCACAAAGCTGAGGATTGCAAAATTTGGATTTTGAAATTAAGATATTGATGTATGAAGAGTTGTGTTGATTAAAGTAAAGTTTTAAAGTAAAAGCATGTAATAATTGTACATGATTGTTGTTAGTTTGATTAGTGTTAGAGTTGTAAGAAGTATTTTTAGATTGATAAACAAACTTTGTGGTTTGAAGAGGTTAAATAAATACTTTATGATTGATACATTGCGGATGATACATTACGGATGATACATTGTGGAGGTGATACATTGTGGATGATACATTGTGGAGGTGATACATTGTGGATGCTGCAGTATGGTTGATGTATTTAGGATGATACATTATGTTTGATGCTGGTTGATATAATGTTTTTAAGGTATGATACTTATAAGTTAAGTTGACGAATAAGGAAGGATACTTTATGGTTGATATTAGCACGTATGCAGCATGGTCGATTTACATCATGTTGGTATATGATTTGACAAACAAAGTATGATGTAAGGTTATAAGGTATACATACAACTTTATGGTTGATGTAAAGTAATTAAGGTAAGGCTGATACAAGTTTAAATAAATAAAATAAAGCTGATAGGTAAGGTTAGTAGGTAAATAAAATATGTTCATAATAACTTATAAGTTAAAGTTGATGTGAGGTAAAGCATAGCATGGCTAAGAAAACTCCTAAAGTGAAACATACTTGTTGTTATTTCGAAACTGAAGTCTCCAAGACTATCTTAAACATGCCAACTAATCTTATCATTATACAAGATAACTTTATACCATAACATGGACTTTGTACTTTTATTGTAAATTTGACAAATATTCTCAAGAAACCTAAAGAATTATCAAATACGTTTATGAATAAACTTGAAATATTAAGCTAGAAAAGAAGAGAAGTGTCCTGAATAATAATCCAATAACATACCTTATCTGTTTCTGATCAACTCACCATGTACTCACCATAAAGGTTGAATATATCATTGATTTGTAACAATGCCACACTTTAATTTGGGGGGTATCAATAAACTGTCAATCAAACACCACCAAACACCAAAATTGATTATGAACAAAATCTACAAAAGTGTTCAGTCAAAAGATTGGTTCGCACCTATTATTCAAGACTCCTTCTCATATACTTTACTTTTACTTTCTTCATTATCTTCTATACCACCCAATCTATTCCATTGCACTCCCACTTCAACTCCATCCCATTACACCTTTACCCCCTACTATTATCTCTCAAACTATCGAAAATAATTACCCGGATTATAAAAACTGCCCTCGTTTTTCCCTCGTTTTTCATCCATATATAAATTACAACTTCCCGTAAAAATTTTTCATTTGAGATTTTTTTCAACAACTCATCATGTCTCAAGGTACTCTTTACACTACTGAACAAGCCAGAGGTATCCCATTGAAGGCTCTTATCAAGCACCTCGACTTGGATGTCGCCATTGCTACTAAGGAAGAGTCTGCTTTCAAGCAACACTTCCCATTGAACAAGATCCCAGCCTTTATTGGTCCAAAGGGATTCAAGTTGCACGAATCTATTGCCATCTCCCTTTACTGTATGTGATTTTTTTTATTATTACTATTAACTAACAATTTGGACTACAATGATGAGACGTTTTCATTATTTATACAGTTATCCCTGTCTTAATACATTATGTCGAGATGCACTACTCTGAAATATGTTCCAAAATGTTGTTATCATTTTACGTGATTGAAATACTAACTAATTAATAGTGTTCAGTTTGACTGAAGACAAGTCCAAGCTTTTGGGTAGAAACTCTAAGCAATACGCTGAGATCTTGAAGTGGTTGTCTTTCGCTACCAGCGAATTGCTCACCACCACTGCCAACGTCTTTGGCCCAATCATTGGTAGAAGCCCATACAACAAGAAGTCTGTTGACGACAACAAGGCTCACCTTGCTATTGTCGACTCTGTCTTTGAACAAAGATTGTCTGAGTACACCTACTTGGTTGGTGAGAGAATCACTTATGCTGATGTCTACGCTGCTGCTCTTTACTTTAGAGGATTCGAATTCTTGAACGGTACCGAATGGCAAAAGAAGCACCCAGGTATCACCAGATGGTACAAGACTATCACTTCCCAAAAGATCCTTAAGGATGTGTTCACTCCAACCTTCACTGAGAAGCCAGTTGAGTACACTCCACCAAAGAAGGAGAAGAAGGAACAACCAAAGAAGGAGCAACCAAAGAAGGCTGAGAAGGCTGCTGCCCCAGTTGAAGATGCTCCACCTGCTGAAGCTCCAAAGCCAAAGCACCCATTGGAGGCTTTAGGTAAGCCAACCTCTGCTTTGGACGAGTGGAAGAGAGTCTACTCTAACAAGGAGACCAGAGAAGAAGCCATCCCATGGTTCTGGGAACACCAATGGAACCCAGAAGAATGGTCATTGTGGAAGGTTGACTACAGATACAATGACGAGTTGACCTTGACCTTTATGTCCAACAACTTGGTTGGAGGTTTCTTCAACAGATTGTCCGCATCTACCAAGTACATTTTCGGATGTATGGTTGTTTACGGTGAAAACAACAACAACGGTATCACCGGTGCTTTCTTGGTCAGAGGTCAAGAATTCGAGCCAGCTTTCAACGTTGCTCCAGATTGGGAATCCTACGCTTTCTCCAAGTTGGAACCAACCGAAGAAAACAAGAAGTTTGTTAACAACATGTTTGCTTGGGACGAACCTGTTGTTGTCAACGGTGAATCTAGAGAGATTGCTGATGGTAAGGTTTGTAAGTAAGTTATGTATTAGTACATGAACACTCCTATGGAGTGAACCTAATATTTGCAGAAGTGTAGTGTTAGTTCATGGTAATTATGTTTACGAAAGTCTAATCCAACAGGTTTTGGATTGGTATATACCCGTTATTAATAAAAATATTAAGTTATAATTAATGTAAGTAATAATAAAAGTATTAAGTTATAATTAAAGTAGAATTGTGTGAAGATTTGTGTAAAGAATTGTAGATTTTTAGAACAGTAAGGGTTTAGTTGAAGAGAATCACGTCAAGTTAAATAAACTTTCTTTAAGTCTCACGACCTGTTCAGTTTACTAGTTTAAGATAAGACAATTAATCCAATAAGGGAAGCTGTAAATTATAAACACAACAAGGTTACCTTAAACTAAAACCCGGAACCCAAATTCACACCTCTTTCCCATATCAGTTTACCCTTGTTTCAGCCCTTAAGCTGTGGATCAGATATTTGGGTGCAAAAAGGCCAATCACGTCCTCGAAATCAACTAAATATTACAACGCAATGTCAATAGGAATAATCCAAAAGAAACCTAGAAACTTGCCAAATCCTCACGGAATAACATATAAGTCAACCACCCAACACTAAATACACGTTAACTGCTACTACTTACCCACTCCAACCATCCCGCTTGCCCTTCCCTCACCTTCCTTAATGTGCATAGTTTGTGGGTGCAGGATGTTTTGTTACAAAAATTTTCAACGATTTCCCAAATTCGAATCAAAAAAATACACGACACCAACAACACAGAAGACGTTGAAATCAAGCCTAGGATTGATACAGTTGTGGATACGTTTGGGGTTGCAGATTGATTTACTCGAAGACTTTTGAAACGAGTTTTTAAGATAGTTTTATTGTGAATTAAGCCAGGATGATTCTTAAGAATCCGTATGTACGTAACATACGAAGGAACCCGTTGTTGCTCTTGGTGCCTGTGACGATAATTTTATTTGTATACTACCAATTATTCTCGACCACAAGCAGTAAGACCAACAAGTATAGTTACAGCAAGAAGACCAAGGAAGGTTGGTTTGGCAAGAACCGTGACTCTGTGATATTGAAGAACTTGCCTAAGAATCACATTATGCACTATGATTTGAACCAATTGACGACATCGGCAGAGGCGTTGCTCAACAAGGAAGAGGTGTTGCTTTTAACACCTATGTCGAACTTCTTGACTGAGTACTGGGACAACATTAACAAATTGACATACGACCATACTTTGATCACTTTAGGGTTCATCCTTCCACGTAATGCCGATGGTGACGAAGCTTTGAAACAGTTGGAACTGGCCATCAAGAAGAAACAGGTGCAACAGAAGTTGAAGTTCAAGAAGATTGTAATTTTGAGACAGGACACGGACTCTTTAGAATCGCAGTTGGAGAAGGACCGTCACGCTTTGAGTGTACAGAAACTGAGACGGTCGATGATGGCTTTGGCCAGAAACTCGTTGGTATTCACTGCGTTATCCCCAGCACACTCCTGGGTGTTGTGGATGGATGCAGACATTATCGAGACACCACCCACTTTGATCCAGGACATGACGTCGCACAACAAGCCGGTTCTCAGTGCCAACGTGTACCAGAAATACATTGAAGAAAGTACCAAGCAGGAAGAAATCCGCGCATACGATTTCAACAACTGGGTGGAATCTGAAGAAGGATTGAAGTTGGCTGCATCGATGGGACCAGACGAAATCATTGTAGAAGGTTACAGTGAGCTCGCAACATTCAGACCATTGATGGCCTTTTTCTACGATCCCAAAGGAGATGTCAACACTGAGATGGCATTGGACGGTGTTGGAGGAGGAGCGGTGCTTGTGAAGGCTGACGTGCATAGAGACGGAGCCATGTTTCCGTCGTTCCCTTTTTACCACTTGATTGAAACCGAAGGGTTTGCCAAAATGGCAAAGAGATTGGGATATGAAGTGTTTGGCTTGCCAAATTACTTGGTCTACCATTACAATGAGTAGTTTTCCACTACTACATTCAATCCAAAAGAAATTGGCTTGGATAGTTAATATCACTCTTAAAGTTAGACTTGAGAATACAATTCTTGTCTTTATGTCTCTCGCTATCAATTAGAGTATGGTATTCTAGGAAAGTAAGGTTAATAACACTGAATAAAAATGGTACTATTGAATAATGTAAAGAGTAGAGTAGTGATTGTGAGTGTGTGTGTATATGTGTGTGTGGTATTTCTGATACACTTGAGAACCCCACAGCATCAAGAATTTTACATGGTACTTTTATGTATTAACTACTAACCTTTAAAATATGAATTCTACTATAGCATGTAGTGAAGAATAAGATACAGTAAAATCAAGTCAAACTCATATGAATATGATTTAAAAGATATTGAAACTATCAATAAACCCACAAATAATACCACAAGACAACTAAACTTATAATCCACTGTTTCAATAGCCTAATACATCACCTCTTACATCTCCTCCTCATCCTCGTGGAACGACCCAAATAGGAAACTCTTCTCGAGCCGCACATCATTTTTTTTTAGAGATGAGATGAAGATAAAAAAAAAAATAAGAATGGAAATTGAACTACTTCTTTAAACCAGTATAATGCAACTTTCATGGAAGGATATCCCAAGTGTTCCAACGTCTAATGACATGTTGGACATTGTCCTTAACAGGACACAGAGAAAGACCCCTACTGTCATCAGACCTGGGTTCAAGATTACACGTATCAGGGCCTTTTACATGAGAAAAGTCAGATACACCTCTGAAGGTTTTGCTGAGAAGTTTAGTGATTTGATAAGTGGATTCCCTAATATTAATGATGTTCATCCTTTCCACAGAGATTTGATGGACACTTTGTATGAGAAGAATCATTATAAGGTTTCCCTTGCTGCTGTTTCTCGTGCTAAGACTTTGATTGAACAGGTTGCTAGAGATTACGTTCGTTTGTTAAAGTTCGGTCAGTCTTTGTACCAGTGTAAGCAGTTGAAGAGAGCTGCTTTGGGTAGAATGGCTACTATTGTCAAGAAGTTGAAGGACCCATTTGTATACTTGGAACAAGTTAGACAGCATTTGGGACGTTTACCAAGTATTGATCCAAACACCAGAACCTTACTTATTTGTGGTTACCCCAATGTTGGTAAGTCTTCTTTCTTGAAGTGTATCACAAAGGCTGATGTGGAAGTACAACCATATGCTTTTACCACCAAGTCGTTGTACGTTGGACATTTTGACTACAAGTACTTGAGATTCCAAGCTATTGACACCCCAGGTATTTTGGACAGACCTACTGAAGAAATGAACAACATTGAAATGCAATCGATTTACGCCATTGCACATTTGAGATCATGTGTTTTGTACTTTATGGATTTGTCTGAACAGTGTGGTTTCTCAATCGAAGCACAAGTTAAGTTATTTAACTCGATTAAACCATTATTTGCCAACAAGTCTGTTATGATTGTTATGAACAAGAGTGATATCATCAAGGAAGAGCACTTGTCTGAAGAAAAGCAAGAATTGTTAAAGTCATTGACCACCTCGTTGCCAGGTGTTGAGATTATGCACACTTCATGTTACGAAGAAGAGAATGTTATGCAAGTGCGTAACCATGCTTGTGAGAAGTTGTTGACTGCTAGAATCGAACAGAAATTGAAGGGATCTGGCCGTGTCAGCAATGTATTGAACAAGATTCACGTTGCTAAACCACAATCTAGAGATGACGTTGAAAGATTGCCATTTATTCCAGATGCCGTTGCATCATTAGCTAAGTACGACCGTGACGACCCTGAAAGACGTACATTGGCTAGAGATGTTGAAGAAGAAAACGGAGGAGCTGGTGTGTTCAACATCAACTTGAAGGACAAGTACTTGCTCGAAGACGAAGAATGGAAGAACGATGTCATGCCTGAAGTTTTGGATGGTAGAAACGTGTACGATTTCTTGGACGCAGACATTGCTGCCAAGTTACAAGCATTAGAAGACGAAGAAGAGAAGTTGGAAGCCGAAGGATTCTACGACTCTGACTCTGAATTGGAAGATGAAGAGACTGTGGATCTTAAAGACAAGGCCGAATGGATCAGAAACAAGCAAAAGATGATCATTAACGAAGGACGTTATAGAAAGTCATTGAAGAACAAGGCTATAATGCCAAGAGACCAAATCAAGAAGTCATTCTCTGAGATGGAAGACCACATGTACAATGCCGGATACGACACCAAGGCATTGAAGAAGAATGCTGGAAAGGCAGGAAAGGAATTGAGTGGAGTGGATGTATTGAAGAGAAACCAAGGTATAAGACAAGCCAAGATCCACAAGAAGAATGCTCCAAGAGCCCAATCGGATCGTTTGAACGATGGTGTGGCTGACGGAGCACTCAGATCACAGGCTGAAAGATTGCACAAGGTACAAAGAAGAGACAGAAATAGAGCTGCCAGACAAGGTGAAGGTGACAGACATTCTACTGCTGCACTTCCTAAGCATTTGTTCTCTGGTAAGAGAAGTATTGGTTCCAACGACCGTCGTTAGTTTTTAGTGAATAAAGAGCCCATTTGGGTGGTTTAAGATGAGTAGTAAAGAAGAAGAAGTTTGAGATTAAAGGTTTAAAGAGAGAATCAAGATATCTCTCACATTTTAGGTAAATACGAAAATAGGAATAAAGTTCAATAATCATTTGAGTAGAAATGAAATGCAAGAAGTGAATAAATGGAGAGTTGGTTCTGTGAGGTTCGCTCTGAGAGTAGACTATAAGAATCCCATTAAAACTCAAGTTCAAATAGAAGTCAGTCGATATGCAAATCAAATAAGGATGTCTTCAGTAATTTCAAAGAAGTATCCATTAATGGTATCAGCGAATTGAAACTTGAGCCAGACAATCATCTTTTGACTCAACTGACATGACTGCACTATCTCAATTGAAAAAAGTTGAAGTGAATGAGTGGATTCTTAAGTATGAAGAAATGATCAATATATATACTAAAATAGTAGAAATACCAGTAGAGAAATCAATTGAGAAATGTTTAAAGTTACATACAAATGAAGTGAAGCAAGGAATACAGCGTAATCCAAAGATAAACCCAAACGATTAGAATAATATATCAAAAGGTTAAGTAAATTAGCATATTAACCTCAAACTATATAAAATAGATAAGATAATGAAATATAATGGGAAAGATATCGAATGATCATTATAAAAAATCATAGATTAAAGATTAGATTGTAAGTCTCAAGTGACGAACCAAGATGGCAAGGCAAGCCAATACGAAATCATCGAATGATGAAATGCAAAAGATAAACTTTAAAGATTAGGATTGTAGGTTAAGAGACCTTGGCCAAGTCCAAAGATTAGAGATTAGATAATTAGCAAGCAAACAAACCATAATCAAATAAAACAATAGTTATCAAATGGAATGTAGTTTTCTCAATAGAAAGTACCCTGACAACCCTGTGCTCATCGATTGAGTTATCTTTTTGAGTTTATCTGTAATAATCTGCCCTATTGCTTATAATTGACATGACTACTAACCATTAAAATACGATAACAAGTGATGATTTGGAGTCAATGTAAATAAATCATTAACTTTACTGATATTGAACTAACTCCAATCATAAATCATCAATCTTTTCTAATCTGCTTGCTAAATACTTTATCAATTCTAATACTAAATAATACAATGAAAGGAATCATTACAATCCAATGCAACTAAACAATATAATAAATAAAAAGACAGATCAAATCAGGTGACTTTGGATCAAGGTAATAACAACCAGGGTGAAGCAAAACGTCTTTCGAAGATTCTTATCACCAAGAAACTTTAATGTATGATTTTACATAAATATACATAAAAGTAAACATACAACAGATACACTTTGAATCTGAAATTATTATCTATGAATCAATCATTCAATCAATCAATCAATCAACTGATCAATCAATCAATCAATTAATTAAATAGTAGAAGCTATCACCACTACGCATCCTAACATCCGAAACCCCACAACCATAACCCTTTTCTTTGTCCAACTCTTTTGTCCTTCTTTGTCCTCCTTTTTATCCTTTTGGCACCTTCTTCTACTGATTCTTTGTGTAGTGTGGATTCTCAAGTGAAGCCACTGTTAATCCTCTTCTACCCCCCTCAGTCTCCCCCTTAACCACACACGACCTACATTCATTAAATGTGTGTTGGTTGGATACCATACATTCTAATGCAGCCGCACCAAGGCGGATCCCACGGAGCAACTCAAAGTATCCTCAAGTATCCCTTTATCCCCTACACACTGTGTGGTCTCTCTTGATTTAACATGAATCCTTTATGTGGAACCCATTTTTTTCCCTTCCTTTTTTTTGTACCTTGACTCATTTGCTTATCTTTGAGCACAATATTAATCTCCCTTGTATTCTTTTTATTCAACTATACAAGTGTGTGTGTTTGGAGTGTCCCTTTCTTTAGATTCATTCTTTCCACCGCACTGATTTTAGATTTGCTTGTTAGACCCTTTTTGTTATTCCCATTGCTTCCTATAATTCCTACACATTTTGCCGCTAAAGTTAAACTTGAATGCCATGAATATAGGTGTAGATTCCAAACCTGATTTTGAATTCTTGAGGTTAAGCGATTGCAAGATTATCCCTACTTCGGTGACCAAGGCTAAGAAGAACCAAAGGAATTCAAACCATCATCATTCCAATTCGACTTCATCTTCTTCATCTTCGTCCCATATCAATAGAAAGATTAGTGTTCACGACGCTACAAATACTGATGCAATGACAAATTTAAACTTATCGATTGCTAACGCTCAGTTACCTCCAAATACTGGTCCTCCAGGTACTGTCCCTGTCACCAATAGCCAAGGGAATTCCTCCAATTCAAACAAAAACTTGAGCCACGTTCCTTGCAAATTCTATCGCCAGGGTAATTGCCAAGCAGGTGCTGCTTGCCCATTCTCTCACAACTTGGATGGGACTTTGGCCGCTGATAAACTCCCTTGCAAATACTTCCAGAAAGGTAACTGTAAGTTTGGCTTAAAGTGTGCTTTAGCTCACTTTTTACCTGATGGAACAAGAGTTAACTCCAAGGGGCTATTAAACTCAAACGGTTATTCAAACCACCACCGCCGTGCAAGCCACCAATACAGCAACAATAGCCTGAATGATCACAACAACTCCCAAAACTCAGATGGAAATGAAGAACCAAACACCCCTGTGGGAAGTTTTGTCAGCATCCGCTCACTGCAAAAGACCCAGGCCCCTCAATTTGGAACATCTATTCCACACCTCCAATCTCAACAAGAGGCACAACAACAACATCAGCAACAGCAACAGCAGCAGCAACAACAGCAACAGCAACAGCAGAAACAACTCCATCAACTAAAAACTTACCAGCAACAACTTTATCAACCACAGCTTCAACAACCGCAGCCACAACATTTACAACTCCAACAACAGCAACAGCAACAACAACAGCAACAACAGCAACAACAACAACAGCTTCAACAGCAACAGCAGCAGCAACTTCCACAACAACAAGCTCAGCTGATGTTTTTCAAATCTAGCTCCCTAACCGAGTACCTCCCCAAAAGTACAAGTCAAAACTATAGATCGACCTCAATTCCAACCAACAGTTACCATTCCCAATCGTCACCAACAAGTAACCCATTATTACAAAACCAATACGGATTACAACAACAACAATTCGCACTCACAACACAACCACAACTTCACTCGTCTCCACCCTACGAAAACTTAACCTCAAGGTTTACATTTTCTAGACAACCATCCTTGGGGAATAGTGTAGGCAATACGATTGGCAATTTTAATGTGTTTTCCAATTCGATGGCAGGAACATCGAACAGCACATCTAACAGTGCTGGTACCAATCCGTTTTCACCTCCCTTCTACGACTTCAACTCGTCTGCGATTGTTGATGACGACGACTTGTTGGAGGACGACCCACAAAGGGACGACTTTTTCGAAGAAGACTACGTACCTGGATCGCTTTCCGACTTGATTCTCACACCACAAGAGCTACTGAGAAGAGACCTGCGGTCACAGTCGGGTACATTGCTCGTGAGACCTAACATGAATAATATTTTACTGAGTGTCTCACTCTCGTCGTCTGCAGATTCACATACTTCAAACGGAGCAGACGATACGTCGTCGACGTCACCTCACCATGTCCACCACTTTCTGAACGATGCGTTCAAAAAGAAAAGTCACATAGAGTCTACACCCATCTTCTTGGGTAACTGCAATAGCAATACAACTTTAAACACAGACGACGTCTTCTTGATGGACTAACAAAAGTTTCCTTTTCGATTTCATGTCTCTTTTTTCTATAAGGTTGGGGGGAATGCTTCACTTCTTTTTACACTTCTTTTTACATTTAGGTATTCATTTTGGAATAAATTGTTTTTATGAGATTATGTACAGTTGGATTATTTACAAGATCACTTTTTGCTTTGGATGGCTCTTGGGTTTGCTCTGTAGATGTCTCCACAGTTCTTTGTGAAAGCCATCATGTATTTGATGTTGGCAAACTTTTCATCTGGAGAGACTGTTCTTATATGATCTGCTTCAAATAAGGTTCCTGCCAAGTACATTGCACCAGTGTAAGGGTTTAAAGTGTAGACCAAGTAATCTGAAACACTCTTGATGTTGACTTGAGGTTCACCGTTTCTAACGATCGTTAATTTTTGCTTTGTTTGGCATTTCATTACAAATTGAATGTATGAGGTCAATTCATCTGCGTCTGGTAAAACGTTGAATGAGATTACCTTGGGGGTCTTTTCAATCGACATGAGTTCCCAGTCTAACTTTGCATCTACAGGGAATGATTCTGCTCTTGCACTTAAACTTTTCACCACATCAGTACAAGCTACCAGACCCAAATACTTGGTCAAGTAAGCAGCACGTTCCGCAGGACGTTTGTTACATCCTGAAGCAAAGATCTTGTTGGTCTTGACATATTGATCAACTGCATTATCTTTCCACTCATTGAAACTAAGATCTAACTTGGTCTCACGCTTATACTTTACAATATTGTAAGTATTAACAACAAAAGAACCTAATCTTCTGAAAAGAAGTTTATGCCACAGCGTAACAGGTGCTGATCTGAACTTTGGTGGAATGTAGAAATCAGCCATGACTCCAATATAATTTAATGGAATTTGACTGATATCTCCTCCTTTCTTAAGATCTTTCTTCTTTTTAGCAGGAGTTGTAGATGCATATCTAATTAATCCGCTTCCCAAGACTGGAAAACTTCTCACACCATGACCTATCCTCGCTACGTGCCCTATCCTTATCATCTTGTTGGTTCTTTGGAACTTGAAAATTTTAACGTGTAAAAATTTGTATGTATTGAAAAAAAGTATCAGCTGATAACAGTCACATGATTCAAGGTATACTAGTAGGGGATTAAAAAAAGTGAGAGAGATGAGATTGATCTTAGACAGTTATTGTATTGGAGAGAGAGACCGAGAGATCTAAGAAAATAGATTAATACTTTTCAAGATGGTACAGAAGAATGGGAAAAAGCTTGCACCTGAAAAGGAACGTTTTTTACAATGTTGTGGAGATGTATCATTAGATTTAGTTTCTTCATTGACTAATTCAAAGGATGTCAATTTGAATGGACTTATTACCAAGTATGCTAAGAAGTATAAGTTAAAGCAACAGCCTCGTTTGACTGATATTATTTCATCAATCCCAGATCAGTACAAGAAATATTTGATTCCTAAGCTTAAGGCAAAGCCTGTGAGGACTGCAAGTGGTATTGCAGTTGTAGCTGTTATGTGTAAACCACATAGATGTCCTCACATTGCATACACTGGTAATATTTGTGTTTACTGTCCTGGTGGTCCAGACAGTGACTTTGAGTATTCGACACAGTCGTATACTGGGTATGAACCTACATCTATGAGAGCTATTAGAGCACGTTATGACCCATATGAGCAAGCTCGTGGAAGAGTTGAACAGTTGAGACTGTTGGGACATTCAATCGATAAGGTCGAGTATATTATTATGGGAGGTACGTTCATGTCTTTACCTATAGACTACAGAGAAGGTTTCATTGCACAGTTGCACAACGCACTTACAGGATACAATGGTAAAGATATTGATGAAGCCATTAAGTTCTCACAGCAATCTCAAACAAAGTGTGTTGGAATAACTATCGAAACGAGACCAGATTACTGTACTGAAACTCACTTGAGTGATATGTTAAAGTACGGATGTACTAGATTAGAGATTGGTGTTCAATCAGTGTACGAAGATGTTGCAAGAGACACCAACAGAGGTCATACAGTAAAGTCTGTATGTGAAACATTCGCAGTAGCCAAGGACGCAGGATACAAGGTTGTCTCCCACATGATGCCTGACTTGCCAAACGTAGGAATGGAAAGAGACTTGGAACAATTCAAAGAATACTTTGAAAACCCAGATTTCAGAACTGATGGACTTAAATTATACCCAACATTGGTTATCAGAGGAACTGGATTGTATGAATTATGGAAGCAAGGATTGTACAAGTCATACAATGCCAATGCATTAATCGATCTTGTTGCCAGAATTCTTGCCTTGGTTCCACCATGGACACGTATTTACAGAGTCCAAAGAGATATTCCAATGCCATTGGTTACCTCTGGTGTTGAAAACGGTAACTTACGTGAGTTAGCCTTGGCCAGAATGAAGGATTTCGGTACTACATGCAGAGACGTACGTACAAGAGAAGTGGGCATTCAGGAAGTGCACCACAAAGTAGCACCTGATCAAGTAGAATTTATCAGAAGAGATTACTACGCAAATGGTGGTTGGGAAACTTTCTTATCATACGAAGACCCAAAGAAAGATATCTTGATTGGTTTATTGAGATTGCGTAAAGCATCTAAGAAGTATACATACAGAAAAGAATTCACACAGCAGCCTACCTCGATTGTGAGAGAGTTGCATGTGTACGGTTCTGTTGTGCCCTTGCATTCGAGAGACCCTCGTAAGTTCCAACATCAAGGTTTTGGTACTTTGTTAATGGAAGAAGCTGCAAGAATCGCAAGAGAAGAACACGGCTCAGAGAAGATCTCTGTTATTTCTGGAGTTGGTGTTAGAAACTACTACGCTAAATTGGGATACTACTTGGATGGTCCCTTCATGTCAAAGGACCTTACTAAGGAAGATTAAAAACGTTGATTATTCGTTGAGCCTGTTTGTATATAATACATAATTCATTAAAAGTAATCCAGAATACTCATACATAGTGATACAGAATAAGCATAATATGGGTAACAAAAAAATAAGCCCAGGTGGATACTTTACGCTCCCCTATGGAAAGTCCTGTTTGTTGGTTGAGTTCCACGAACACGTTGTACTGCTGGTGTTCTGACATGGTTTCGTAATAATGAGTTCACGTTATCAATGCTGGATGGTAATAATGGTACCGAAATTGCTTGGCCTAAGCCCAGTGGACGTGCTTGGGCACCGTTGTTGTTGTTGTTGTTGTTGTTGTTGTTGTCGCTACTGCTACGGCCCAGATCCATCTTCTCTTCTTCTAACTCTCTTAAACGGTCTGTAACCACTTGGGCCATGTTAGTTTCCACTCCGCGGTACTTGACCAACCATGGGTGTTCAAGTAAATCAGAATACGTTGGTCTTTTATCTGGGTTTCTGTGTAAGCATGCTCTTACAAAGTCCTGTGCATCTTTCGAGAACTTGGTTGGGTCCAACGAAGGAGGTTCTCCGTTAACAATAGCGTTCATTTGAGAAAGAACGTTTTGGTATGATTCTGCTGGGTATGGGTAACTACCGACAGAAACTTCTATGAGTGTGAGTGCAAGTGACCAAATATCCGATTGAACAGAATAAGTGGAACCTTCATTTTCCCATCTTTCAGGTGCCATATAACTTTGGCATCCAATCAATGTCTTAGCACGCGAGGCAACCAAGTTTCCAGATACTCCGAAATCACACAACTTGACTTTACCTTCAGTGTTGACCAAGATATTTGTTGGTTTCACATCACGGTGGATCACATGGTGCGAGTCTTTCAATTCTTTAAGACCTCTCACAGAACACTCTGCAATGTAAGCCAAGCATGCTTCGTCAGCAACACCGTATTTGTTACCAAAGATCTTGTCTAAAGACCCTCCGTTCATGTACTCAATACACATGTAGACAGCTCCTTCTGCAAAGAATGCACCGTAAAAGTCAACAGTAAATGGAGATTCACACTTGTGCAATACCTCCAATTCCATTATAATCTGTTCCAACTTCTTTGTATCCAATTCCAAGCGTACTTCCTTCATAGCCATGAGTACTCGCTTTGACTTATGGATAACTTTAAAGACAGATCCGTAGTTACCACGTCCCAATTCTTCAAGTTTCTCGATATCTTCAAGAGACATTTGTACAGAGTAACCCAGCGAGAAATCAATACCGTTTGGGTGGACTGATGCTTTGCCAACAAAGTTCAATGCCCCTGTATTGACGTCGACAAATTCGGCGTATTTGTCGAATTCACCATGATGATTTCTAAATGCTGCGTCCCGCTTTTCACCATTTTGAAGGCCATTTTTGTTGCCATTCAGTTTATCTTGCAGGTCCTTGTTCAAGTCCAAGTTGAGTTTGAAGTTGGGCTTGTTTTTGCGGTCGGAGAGTTTTCTGGCCAAGTCTCCTGTAGATTCAGCTACAATAGGAGATTGTCTCATTCTGCCCACGTTTGGTGTGGAGAAGGTTGCCGATGAAGTTGATGTTGGTGTGCGGATTTCTGAGTTGGAGGGGTCTTTTGTCATTTCGCCCATGTTTAAAGACATTCCTCTTCTTTCTGAAAGAGATGGCTTCTTCTTCGACAATCCAAAAGGCTGTTGAGCTGGGATTTGAGGTGAGCCAGGAGAGTTTCGTTGTGAAAGTGATTGGAGTGGTGAAGTGATTCCGTTTATTTCAGAAGATATGGTGCCCTCAGAAGTTGTATCTGTCATTGGGGTCAGAGTGTATGAAGACACAGGTGTGTATGGTGTATAATTTCCGTTGCTGTTGCTTGGTAGGCGTGATGTAGATAACTGTGGGGGTATAGTTGATTGGTTTTCATTAATTGTCTCTGGTTTCTGTGGTTGAGTTTCTACTACTACTTCTTCTTGTTTTTCAGTGTACATTGGAGAAGGGAGTAAGTGTTCAGGTAATTTGTTGGTGATGGGGTCTGAGACAGTTCTTTTTGGTGTGATTGCTGAAGTTGCGTTTGGGTATTCAGCTTGGTTTGATGATGATGAAGGGTTGATTGTGTTTCTATCCGATATGCTACGTGGAAGCATTGGGAGAGGGGGTAATGGTTTGTTTGAGATGTTGCTGTTTAAGTTGATTGGAGCGTTGGATATCCCTGAGATTGGAGGGAGCATGTTTGGTTGTCTCATTTCTACATGGTGCAGGAGTATAGCATTGTGGCCATCATTTTGGTTTGACAAATTAAGGTTTGTTGAGCTTGGGGAAGCGCTAGCCAGAAGGGGAGGCGAGCTAATCATTGGGGTTCTTTTCTGTTGGAAAGCCATGAGTCTTGCTTGAGTTTCACTATTAAAGTGAGCAGGACGCGACCCGCTGCCATTTCTGATAACCCCACCTCCTAGTGGATGGAAACCAGAGCCAGTGGACGGAGAGCCTTGCATCGAGCTCAGAAACCCGCCCGACAGTTGAGTACTACTTCCATTTGAAGAAGATCTTGTAACACTTCCATTGATATTCATTGGCGTGGATGCCCCGTGGCTAATTACACCACCAACACCCAGACTCAGATGACTGCTATTCAGTGATAAAGTCCTTGAAGTTGAAGAAGGACGAATGTCAGCAGGCTCATTCAATGAAAGCGGCTGCAAACTAAGGTCGTCAGACATACTATTCTATAATCTAAGTCTTGGTCTATTAACATGTAAAGGTCCGTTCTTTGGTCCCCTTGAGTAAAAAAGGTGAAACTCCTAAAAAAAAACAATGATCTTAAACTTCCTGGTTTCTTGTTCTTTTAAAAAAAAAAAAGTAAGTGAGACAGAGAAAGAGAGAGATATAGCGCTGCAAAAAAAATATAGTGTGAGCAACGAGGGAGTAGTTGGCAATGTTAAGTAGAGATTAGTAATTCCAGGGTCAGTTACAGAGCAGAGAGCGAGCAATCAAAGTAGAAGAGTAAGAGATTTGGTAATCAAGTACATCTAAATAGCTGGTTAGTAATTGACCATCAAAAATAGAAGCTGGTTGAGGGGGGAAAGTAAAGATAAAAGAAAAGGTTTGGATTTAATGAAAAAAAAAATAGGAATGTCCTTGGAGAAATGGAGAAGGAACCTGATGGGATCGAAAAAAATAATGGGTCGTTTGCACTTTGTAGTTGAATAGTGGGGGGGGGGAGCATGTAACTTTAAAATTTGAATAAGTAAGGACTTTTGTACATGAGAGTTGATGGAGATTGTAAGACTATTTTTTTGTTTATAATTAAATAAGGTTTGGAGATATTTCTAGAGGGAGATTTCAGTTGTTATGATGAGGGAGAGGTGGTGGAGAAGTGGTGGAGATGAGGATATTAGAGTGAGGATGATTTAGTTTGATATTTCTACGGAATAATTGTGGAATGAATGAGGGGAGGGATGTAGAGATGAAACCGTTTGGATCTTAAGTCAAAAGGAAGAATTATTTAGTTATGAGAGATGAGAGTTGTGAGTTGATAGTTTTTGATAGACGAATTGCTCCCGCATCCCCACTACATCCAATACATCCCACCACACTTTTACAAATTATTATATGATTGCAAGGATCTTTGAGGTATGATTACCTAAAATAGAAACTGATTTAGTTAATTGAAAGCGAGGCACCGAGTTGAAGGTGGTAATTGATTGTTAACAGATATTAAACAGATCGAGGAGGATACATAATAGAATTAAGCATAACGTAGCAGCATAGTATAAAAAGATATTTATAAGAGAGAGAGAGAAAGAGAGACGTTGTGAAGTGGTCCCACCTGAATAAGGTTTAAAAGGATTGCTTAGTGACAGATCAAATGGAAATAAAGTTTGTAGTTGGGTTGACTGGTTTGGGAGAATAGCAACAAGTGAAAAATTATGGGCGGGCTCATGAGGAGAAATTAAGGACAAAACGAAAAAGGTACGTGGATAGCTGCATCTATATCTCTATGTAGACTTGAGAAAGGGATATTAAGCATGTTTTACGGAGTATGCAACTGGGCTTACTACCCTTTTTGCCGATCTTAAATTGTGTAGTTAATTCATTCTTAGAATGTGCCGTACCTATCCCCCTTTGTCTTTGAATGGTCTTTGTTCGGTTACATTGTATGTATGTGTATACATACTACATATTCATATACATATGTATTTATATACAATTACACAGGGCTCTAGTTATTGAAGGGACAAATATAATACAAAAAAAAAAAAAAAAAAAAACGACTGGAGACAAGAGATATTAACCATATATCTCGTGGGTTGTCGATCCAACATGACATTTCTTCATCCCCTGTCTTAAGAAACCAACCTTTCTGCAACAAAGGATAAGTTATTTTAGGGTATATTTCAGATATTTATGGAGGGATAGGTGCATGTGAGGTGTCTCGGGTGTACTTCAGGACCCCTTCAATATCTTATATTCAATTCCTTGAAGAATTGCGATGGGGGTGTCAATTATATCCCGTATATCTTTTGGTTAGTGTGATGTTCCTAAATTGGCTAACAATTGAACTAATTTGTTTGCAACTTGAAATTATACCAAGCCAATCAAACGTGTTCAAAGTAGTTAGAACACTTTGATTTCATCTGACTTGGATTTCAATATCACAACCCTTTTTGCAAAGGTCGGATTACACAGACTCATACATTCCACTTTAATAGGCTCAGCTGAGTATCTTTTTATAGACTTTACTTTTGTTTAACTTAAGGTATAAATAGCCGAGGTATAATTTTTATGACATTTTTCTCCATGTCTCACTTTTCTCACTTGTCAAAAATAAAAAAAGAATTGTCATCAAACGCGACATTAAAAAATTTAATGTCATATGAATACTTCTCATGATGTACAAGACAAACTCGCAGTACAAATCAATTGTTATGATTCATATCAAACATTCCCCACAAGATTAGATAAGCTTTATGGTAAAGCTAGTCAAGTCCCTGTGATCAGAGTTTATGGTACATTTGCAATTGAAAATTCTCTATTCAATGTATCACCAAGGAAGAAAAGACGCGTTGAATCAAGTGATCAACCTCTAGTATTCAATGTATTGATGCATATTCATAATTATTTCCCTTACGTTTACATTGACTGCCTTGACGAAAACCAACCAATCGATTCTATAATTGAATACTTGGAGAAATCATTAGCTGATTCATTTCTGAAATCAAAAGGTGAAGCTACAGATGATGAGGAAGTAGTAGAAGATGAAACAATTTCAAAATCTGATTCAGCCTTACGTAAATACATCGCTTCAGTCGAAATATGTAAGGGTACACCAATTTATGGTTACCAAGTTGGATACAAACTACTACTCAAAGTATCATTACTTAGCCCCATGTACCGAACGCGACTAGTTAAATTAGTGCACGAAGGTACTATTAAGTTGAAGGTAAATAACCGCAAAAAGCTCCAAGTTTATGAAGGTCACATAACATTCTTCCAGCAATTCTTGGCAGACTTCAACTTGTATGGCTGTGGATGGCTTAAATGCTCAAGCGACTCGCTTTATTTTAGATCGCCTATTTTAGATCCGAAATTGGCCCTCCATTACCCAACACAACAACTAGATGCTTTGGTAGTATTTTTGGAATCGTTAATCTGCTCAAACAACATACTATCTCACAATCCTCGACTAGACAATACCACTACACCCACCAAATACGATAGAATCGGAAAGTCTTTACTTGAAATAGACATATCAACAAACACAATCTTAAATAGTACCACCCTTCAACAAAGACAATTGCATAATGGTTTCATAGAGTTTCGGAATTATGAACAATTGAACTCCACTCCTTTGTTACAGAAAAACAATACATATTTATCGTCGCTTCAATACGTTTTTGCAGACCTCAACTACCAACTAGAATTGAAAGACTCAAGTTTCCTGTTGGAAAATGAAGCCCCGCTGATTTATCAGCGCTCAAAGTATCAAAACGATGCTAGAGTACACTACTTGGGAACTAATGCTGGAGATACAAACTGGTCGAACCAATTGGAACTAGATGAATTGCTTAAGTATGTGATAAAGTTGAATAAACTGACGTCAAGCAAAGATTTTGATAAATACTTTGAAAAGACTTATAAACATCCAGATGATTCGATTCCAACTTGCTTTGAACTAACTGGTTTAGATGCACAATCTCCAAATAACAATAAACTTGATTTTGAAACTGACTTGATCAGATGGGATGAATATAATTCTCTATTTGACTTCAAATCTGCTTCAAACCTGGCTATTGACTTGGCCTTCAGCTTTAATGAACCCATAGAAGATGAAAATGAAAATGAACATGAACATGTAACAAACCTCAGCCCTCCAACTACACCTGAAAATTCAGATTGGAGCATGGATACTGAACTGGACGAAGAAGAAGAAGGAGAAAATGAAGCAAACGAAGAAGAAGAGGTCATTGAGTCCGATAGTTTCCAGAACAGCCAAGCAGGTGAATTAGACGAACAGATAATGTACCTGATGACTCAAAGAAAATCACAATCCAAAATAATTGATAAACCTACTCAAAATCACGTACAAATCCCATCGTCTTTGGATTCTCCAGCAACAGTTTGTTTTGATTTTAATCACAAGGGAATTGCATACGAAGTACCTGTTCCAGAAGCGTTCTTTGCTGAAAATATCAGCTCTGATTTTGACAGTGCAGGGGTCCTAAAAATAAATTACACGGACCCATTCTATGAAAATACGGGCGACTTACCTTCCAAGCCAATGGTTTTTGGGAACAAAAAAATACAGATCCCATTAGTTAATGATGAAGTGATTGAGGAAACAGACTTTTCAGCTCAGATCTCGGAGCACCTTGAAGAAGAGAGAAATGAAACCTTTTTAGGTGTATCTGGCACTTTCCAATCTTGGGAGTACAATGTTCCACCACCACTGAAAAATGAAGTATCTACATGGTATGCAAAAGAAGAAGAGAGAGCTAAACATAAGAGACTAAAGTTCAAGTCACAGATTGAACTAGGAATCACTCAAAAACAATACAATCTTTCCTACAATTCACTTAAAGTACTGAGAAAACCGAACACCTTTAACAGCTTGACTTGTTTCAATTTAGATATACATATGGTCACAACAGGGAAGTTTTCGCCTGACCCAAACAATGACCCAGTCTCTTTAATTTTCTTTCATTTTGATGACACTAATTATATGCATTCAAACTCAAATTGCTTGGGAATTCTAGCTACTGAAGATATCCAACTTGAAAATGTGAAGAAACTAAATAATTACTTACCTGGAACTGTATCAGTTCAAGTTTTCGCTAATGAGTTTGAAATGGTCAAAAAATTGATAGAGTTGGTTGAACAATACGATCCAGATATTCTCTCTGGGTACGAGGTAAATGCTGCAACCTGGGGATACTTGATAGAAAGATTTCGGCTTGTTTATGATGTAAACTTGTGCGCTGAATTCAGCCGTGGTAGGTTTAAAAGCAATGGGAAATTAGGTGATCGCTGGGGTTATACTCACACTTCCAATTTCCTGATCAATGGAAGGCACATTATCAATGTATGGAGAATATTGAGAAAGGAAATGAGCTTGACAAATTATACTTTGGAAAACGTTTCGTACCATTTATTACACGAAACACTCCCTCAGTACCTGAATTTGCAGCTTTCTGAATGGCTTACTTCACATGATTTTCTGTCAATATTACTTGTATTGAATTACTATTTAAGAAGAATGGCATCCACAATGAAAATCATTTCAGTGCAAGAAGTTATTACTAGAAATGTCGAACATTCTCGATTAATTGGTATAGACTTTAATTCCAATTTTTATAGAGGCTCGCAATTCAAAGTTGAATCGATATTGTCTAGATTGACAAAGTCGGAAAACTTTGTACTTAATACTCCTTCGAAGACACAGGTACAGGAAATGAGATCATTAGAATGTATTTCTTTAATCATGGAACCAGATTCAAACTTCTACAAGTCTCCATTAGTAGTTCTTGATTTCCAGTCCTTGTACCCTTCGCTTATGATTGCATACAATTATTGTTTCTCAACATTGGTTGGAAAGCTTCACAATTTCAACCCCAAAAGAAATGGCATTGGGTACTTGAATAATGTGAATCTTCCTCCTGGTCTTGTCGACTTGTTAGAAGCTAATGACGCCATCAACTTGTCACCTAACGGATACATATTTGTCAAAAGCAAAGTACGTAAATCTGTGCTTGCAAAAATGTTAGAGGAGATCCTTAATACAAGAATTTCAGTGAAAACAGGAATGAAGATATTTAAAGATGACACTGAATTAACTAAATTGTACAATGCCAGACAATTGGCATTGAAGTTGATAGCAAATGTTACTTATGGTTATACTTCGGCTTGTTTCAGTGGTAGAATGCCTAACTCAGATGTTGCAGATGCAATTGTTTCAACAGGACGTGAGATCTTAACTCAATCAATTGACATTATTGAAAACGGTAACTATGGAGCAAAAGTTGTTTATGGTGATACCGATTCATTATTTGTGTATTTCCCAGGTAAAACTAAAGCTGAAGCATTCAAGACTGGAAGAGCCATTGCAGAGGAAATAACCAATATGTTTCCGGATCCAGTGACCTTGAAGTTTGAAAAAGTTTATCATCCTTGCGTATTACTAGCTAAGAAAAGGTATGTTGGTTACAGTTACGAATATGAAGATCAGAAAGTTCCAATATTCGATGCAAAGGGTATAGAAACTGTTAGAAGAGATGGCATACCAGCACAACTGAAAATGGTAGAAAAGTGTTTGAGAATATTATTTGAAACGAAGAACCTCTCGCAAGTAAAGAGATATGTTCTTGAACAGTTTTTTAAAGTATCAGTCAACAAAATTTCAATTAATGACTTTTGCTTTGCAAAGGAAGTTCGATATGGAACATACAAAAGTGAACAGCATTTACCTCCTGGTGCTATTGTTGCAGAGAGGAAAACAATGGAAGACCCAAGAAGAGAGCCGCAATATAAAGAGAGAGTAGCATACGTAGTGATTCGAGATCTGACAAAACCTAGACTAAAAGATAGGTGCATATCGCCTGAAGATTTCATTGCACTGTACGACGGAAAAAATCAGCTATACTTAGACTATGAGTACTACATTGGAAAGGTTTTAATTCCACCGTTAGAACGTGTTTTTAACCTTATGGGCGCAGATATTCGAGGATGGTACAGAGAATTACCACGGCTAATTGAGAGCCAGTCACTTAAGATCAATAATATTTTCAACGTTTCCGACCTAATCACAACGAATTCATGCATCAGTTGTGGATTGAAGCTACTGGGAGAAATTGAACTGAAGTATTTATGCATTGAATGTTTGCAGGACGAACTACAACTTTTAACTAATTTTACTATGCATTATAGAAACCACCTGAGGAAACTACTTGGTATTGAACAGACATGCAACAACTGTGTGGTGAATAATTTCGTGATGATTGGCAATGGACTACGTAAATATGCACTGGATAAGTGCTCTAATCTTAATTGCCCTGTATTTTATAACAAGTTCAAAGTCAGGAATCAACATAAGCGAGTTATGGAAACAAAGTTTAACGTTGATGCTGATTTGAGTTGGTAATTACTTACTAGATATAATCAATTTCTTGTTGCATAGCATTGTAGTATACTATCAATCGTTGTATCGTTATAAGTCCTTTGGTACAAAGAGATCAGTTCCAATGGAAGTGTAATCATATTTTGAAGCCTATAGCTTTCAGTTTTAGTAAACCCTGAAGGATTTACAATTCTTTCGTGTCTAAAAGCAGTTAGGTCAAATGCTTTGGGCTCATTAATGCCTTCGATAATTGAAGAAAATGAAACTTGATCCAGTGAATCTAATCCAAACAGTGGAACAGAAAAGCCAAAACTAGAACTGCTCAGACCACCAAGTAATGAGATTGCAGGTGCTTTTTCAGATTCTACACTCTCTGTTGAAGTTACATCGCATACACTTTCCTTGTGCTTATTCATTGACCTTGAAAACAACTTCATGAACAATTTGGGGACAACTTTGATTGGGTTTCTGTGTTTTCTTTGCATATTATCCTACCGCATGATTATCACACTGTGATGTTCGCTAACTTTATATATTCGTCATAACTTTAATATGCTTAAGCGTTCTACAAATTGGAAAGAGTAGTATTAAAAAATATATACGCTATATTGCAATACGATATCTGATGTCAATAGGGTAATGGACTATAACAGTCAAGTAGTTGCTGTTCCATAAGTTATAACAATTAAGTAGAGAATACTCTACAATGACAATGTTAGTAATCTTCCTGCTAATTCTCTCTTATTGACCTTTTCTCGCTTATTTATTCGAAGATATTGTTTGGGTGATACTTAAACTTGTATCTTGCCTAAATTTGCAACTGTTAAGTTAGTTAATCATCAATGCTTAAGCGCCATGTTTAGGTTTATCATCTTTCCAACTACCCAGGAACATGTGCTTTGCATAAGCCAATGGATGGCTCATATCTCCGGCACCCATTTGATTGACATCAGGACTAAATGAAGTGATTGGTAAAACCATGACATCATCAATGACTATTGGCATTTCCATTCCAGTGAACATCTTCCAGGTGACGATTTCATCATATTTCCTAGACTTGAAGTTTTCTATAGATTGTAAGACATTGTTCATGTACTCGAATACGGTATCTGTCCAAATTCCTGGCCCAGTCCAATCCATGATATCTCCTCCTGAGTCTTTACCCAAAACCTTCTCCAACTCACCATTGGTCTTCCTGGTTAATGTGATCTCAGTAATCTTAGCAACCAATTCACGCAACATTGGGTGTCCTCGTTTTGCTTGTATTGTCCATTGACAGAATTGGATTCTTCTTGCGTACCATTCGTTCCAGTCTGGTCTGTCTGGGTCTGCTTCAATCCCAACCACAAGGCCTGGGTTGTTTGGTTTATCGTATATGGTATCGTTCATAGAGAGCCATGTTTCAATAGGTTTGACACTGATAGTATCGATATCTGAATAAACACCTCCACGAGCAAACAAGATCAAGTATCTGAAAAAGTCAGCCTTCAAAATGCTCTTGGGCATAGAGTTGTATGCCTCTACAACATCAGGAACACCAGCATAAAACTGATTTATCATTTCTTCACAAGATTCATCTGTTATAACATGATGCTTGAATGTTGGATTATTCGATTCCCAAGTTTGCTGGTATTCTCTGTATCTCTTGGGGAAAGTCTGGTCATCTAAGCCTATTTTCCATGTTTGCCAAATGTTTCTTTGAATTGGCTTTGAAGGCTCATAAGGAAACTGATACGACAATTGCTGTCTAACTGTGGATTCCTCTGGTAGTATGGCCTTTTTGTTGGGCTGGAAATTGAGTCCCTGTTGACGCCAGTTGGAGTTTTGCTCCAACTCACGAGCTAACTGAAGTTTATTGGAACTGAACTCAGTTTTATGCCCAACTCTCGGGCTAGACACTGAATGTGATGCGAGAACATACAACAAATACAATCCAGCTACTATAGTGGCAATCCTCAATACTCTCCTTCTTACTGCCATCCTGTGTCCTTAGTATTGCTCGTTGTTCTTAATCGTTATCAGATTTCAAAGTTTCAATTTTTTTTACGTGTACTCACTAGAGGTAAAGAGAGAGATCAATGAAAGATGATCTGTGGTGAAGTGAGTCAGTTTGATGAGTAGAAGGTTCAAAATCTACGAGGATGATAGTAAACTGTGTGTACTTAAACATTACCATACTTTTTAGCTCAATCTCAAGCCAACTTCTACATCAACTCATCATTAATTACTCTATCTTTTTACTTAAACATTCAACCTCAAGCTTGAACCTTCACCAGCAAACAACAAACCAACCTTCACTTAGAAAAAGTATTCCTTTAACATCTACATCATAATTAAGATTAAAATTATATTAACACATACACTTGCCAGTATAATATATAAATGAGCAGCAACCGCATATAATCTAATATATGCAAATTCTCTCAATGGACAAAAAATCTGTATAAATAACCCAATGTCTAAATCCAATAACAATAATAAATAAAATCACAACAAAATGATTAATAGCGTAAAACTCAATGCTATTTCCAATTAATCAAAGATCAACTGCACTAGCATCCCTTAAACTTTTTCTATTAGAATCCTCTTCTCTTCGCGATTACCTTCCTTCTAGAAAGTAAACCGAAGTATTTTTTTGTTTCTGTTCATGGATATAACGAGACCTCTCAAGGATCCCATGGCACCTTTATAAAACAAAGCTTTTCCCTTTCTCTTTCTTTCTCCAATAATAAAATGCGAAAAAAATATAGTAATACAATTTGGATATTGCATCCAAAAAAATGAAAAATATACCCTTTTCCCAAAGCAACACTTTCCAAAGTCTATAAGTTGCAAAAATAAAACACATGCTTGGTATGATAAACCGAAAAGACCTTTAAAAAGCAGCGACATCAGTACCGGTGGACATTTGGCCCCCGGCAATGACAAAACAAATGGAAAAAAAATGAAAAGCGAAATTTCAACACCTGGAAGAACTTCTGCAACATCTCAAAGAATTGAACACGGCCGTTCAACTTCCAAGGTTAGTTGAGATTCTTATCTTTCCTCACAATTCGAAAACCTTCTCCTTTTCTTGACAAGTAATAAAGATTGAGACATGGAGTTTAATAATACAACAACATGGACGCACAGCTGCGCACAACAACATAAAAAAAAATCAACAACGCTTAAATGGAGGGTGGATTGGGTACCAACCTCAACAGTCAAGTGAATGTATAGTAATATAAGCAAAAACAACAAGTAAAAAACAAACAAGTAAAACACAAAAAAACTGGATAAAATGAATTGAAAAATGTAGGGATGTCAAACAAAAAAGTTGCAAATGCAAAGAAACGATATTTTCGTCAACTCATCAATTTTATCCAAAAACGATTCGTGTGTGCTTCTCTACCACCAAGAGTTGGAGGAAGGTGCAGGGTTACCGTAGTCGGAAGATCCTCCACCGTACGAGTTGTGGAAGCTCGAGCGACTGTTGCTGTAGCCACCACTGCTGGCACCACTGCCACCGGCAGAGTAGGAGGAGTTGCCCCAGTTGCTTCCGCCACCGGAAGAACCACCAAAGCCTCCACCGTTTGATCTTCTAAAGTCCTTGATTGGGCCTCTTCCACCACGAGATCCACCAGCGCCACCGCGCATAGACTTACCTCCACCAAATGCAGATTCTCTTGCAATTCTTTGCAAAAAGTCTGGAACTTCCTGGTTGGCTTCCAGCAACAAGTCAATCATACCCTTGGCAATGTTCTTGTTGTTTCTGTTGAAAAAGGCAGTGGCACTACCAGTGTTACCAGCACGACCGGTTCTACCGATTCTGTGCACGTAGTCATCAATGTCTGTAGGCAAGTCATAGTTAACAACGTGAGCAACGTTAGGAATATCCAAACCTCTGGCAGCAACGGCAGTAGCAACCAAGATTGGAGCAGAACCCGACTTGAAAGCAGCCAAAGCCTTTTCTCTTTCGTATTGTGATCTGTCACCGTGGATAGAGGTGGCAGGGAAGTTTTGGTCGTAGAGAAAGTCGGCCAAGTTGTCAGCCATTCTCTTAGTTTCAGTAAAGATAATGGTCAAACCGTGGTCGCCGGCAGTCAACAAGTCCAATAAAACGGACTTCTTTTCTTCTTCTTCGACATGCAAGATTTTCTGGGTGATGTTCTCTGATGTGGAACCGACTCTTCCAACGGACAAAAAGATGTAGTCCTTCAAGAAGTCACGGGCCAAGTGCTGGATGTCTCTTGGGAAGGTGGCTGAGAGCATGAGGGTTTGTCTGCCATTTACGTCAGGCATGTCACATTCTTGGACAATGTGTCTGATTTGTGGTTCGAAACCCATATCCAACATTCTGTCGGCTTCGTCCAAGACCAAGTACTTGATGTTGGCGAGAGAAACTCTTCCTCTCTCCAATAAGTCCTTAAGACGACCAGGGGTGGCGACAAGAAGGTCGCAACCCTTGTCCAAGTTTCTCATTTGTTGGCCAATGTCGGCACCACCGTAGACGACACATGGTTGGACCCATGATCTGTAGGCGAACTTCTTGGCTTCTTCGTAGATTTGAGATACCAACTCTCTGGTTGGTGCCATCACGAGCGCGGTTGGGTATACCTTGTGCGAAGAAAAGGCTCCAGCCAGTTCTGGGATAGAGGCTGGACCATTCATGTAACTTTCGGACAAGACTGGGAAAAGGAAACCACCAGTCTTACCGGAACCGGTTTGGGCACAGGCCATCAAATCTCTTCCTCCTGCAACGATAGGAACAGAGTACTTTTGGACAGGGGTTGGCTTGGTGAATCTCGAGAGAGTCACATTTTCAACCAACAATGGGTCCAAAGGAGGCGCAGTGAAACTGGTGATTGGTTCAGGGACTCCTTCACCGGAAGCTTCGACTGGGATGTCATCATAGTTGTCAAAGTTGATACCAGAGGATTGGAAACTCGAGTCTTCAACAGTTCCGAATAATTCCAACTCCATTCTCAGGTCACGTTCACTAGGTTCATGTTTGCCATCAACCCATCTTCCGACACCAGGTCTTTTGTACGAGTTTCTGTCGAAACGGCCTCCACGTCCACCGCCACGAGAGAATCCTCCTCCATTGGAGTAGCCTCCACTGTTGCCACGACCTCCAAAACTGCCGCCAGCATTGCCTCCGAAGCTTCCTCCGTTGCCGCCAAATCCACCACGGCCACGGCTGCTGTTACCGCCGTTGGAACCTCCACGGCCTCCTCCAAATCCACCACTACCGTTCCTTCTCGATGGTGGTACATACTTCTTAGGTCCTGAAGCTTCTCCTCCAGATCCTCCAGTCTTACTGTCCTGGACGGAAAGGTTGTTCATCTGTTGAGCTAAATCAGTCATGATTGTAATAGTTACCTCAAAAAAATGTATCTATAGATATATTAAACAAATATAATCTTGCTTTATCAGGAAGAAACTGTTATATTATACTCTTGTCAAAGGCAAAATTATTCAAACTGAAGGGGCTTCATAAAAATTTCTTTTTCAATGCTTTTGCTAAGAGAAAAAATTTTCGCCTCCAAAGTGCAATACTAATTTCTGATCAGGCCGTGATGAGAAGAAGAAGAAAGAAAAATCTTCTGGTAAGTACACGTATTCTTTTTTTTTAACCTTTTGGTTTGTGTTTGATGACGCGTAGTTATTACTGTGATTGGTTGGTGTTGATTGGTGGTTAGTTGTTAAATGGTTGGTGATTGCTAGTTAAAAAAAAAAAAAAAAAAAAAAAAGAATGGCGATGATTTCAAGTGAGTGAGATGGAAAGAGGTGGAGTCCCGTCCCGTGAGATAAGGAACGGGAACAGGTTCGCAGTGGTATGGGGGATGAGAAATGGAATTGGGTACGGAGAAAATGGAAAATAAAGTGTGGATTAGAGTAGATATGAGTAGATATGAGATTAGGGGTTAGTGTAGTGTAGGTAGATTTTTGTAGTTGAGAGGCTACAAGGAGATGTGTGATGGTGATAGCGAAGAGTATAATGATATTGATATACAGATCAAAGGGTTGCCAATTGCAGTAAATCATCGGGAAACTGACTGCCTGTCTTATTTATTCTGTGTAACAATTAATGTTTGTGATTTGCACCCATAAATTGTTGGGAGAGCCCTGATTTTTGATTCTGGTTGTGAGTGATGAGATGAGGTGGAGGTGAAGGTGAAGGTGAAGGTGAGAGTCAAGTGAGATAGGTTGAGCGATGGTCCAGAGCGTAGAATTGAGGAATTGCGGAATTGAGGAATTGATGAGATAGTCTGTTGAAGAGTTGATCGAAGGTTGTTGTTGTATACTTGTACTAATATTACTAGACCAAATAATTTAGGTGGAAAAGTTTAATTTAAAGAAATGGCTGGTGAAGGTTAGTTTTTGGTAATTATATGATTAGTGGTAGTTTAGTTGTATTGTGATCTGTGGTTTATAACTTGTGATTGATTTGTGATTGATTTGTGATAGGATTCAGTTGGCAGTTTATGTAATTGAGTCTATCTATTTTAGGGTTTTTGATTATGGGGTGGGTAGTGGCATGAATTGAAGTGAACCATTATACCACTTCTTATCTTTAAAGTGAGAAGCATGCATTAGAAATCGAATGAAGGGTTACACTGTACTTTATTCTTGCATTGTTCTGTCGTCACTATTTATTCTTCTCTTCAATTCACAGTTATCTTCACACTCTCCACACTTTTCCTCTCTTTCTTGACTCTAGTCCTCTTATTTTCACGCTTTACCTCTCACTCATCACTTTTAACCTTTCTCTACACTCTAGTTCTACCTCACCTAACTCTTCACTCCACCATCTCTCTCCTCATTCTCACTATCACCCTCCTACTCATATATCTCGCAGCTCTAATATTCTATATACTTATCCAGAAATTTTATACAATAATGCCAATCCTTGTATTGTTAATACATTTATTCTCTCATTGACAGGTTTGTTACAGCTTCTAGACCCTATTCAATGCTCTTAGTACCTTATATTTATCCCCATTTGGAGTTGGTCGAGTTGGTTGAATTTGTCGAATTTGTAGAATTCCTTGACTCTAATGGCGACGTATTGAAATCCAGTATGTTCAGATCAAGTGCTGCTGCTGAAGGGTATCGTGAGCTACTCAACGATCCTGTAGCTGATGTAGACACAGAATTACCTACGTTCGTAGCAGAAGTCGACGTCGAGTTCAATGATGCACCTCCATTGCGACCATCCAATGAGATTCTCGCATTGGGATGTGCCCAACATGTTCGATCCTCAAATGGTGAATAAACATGGTTGTGTGATGGTGGAGTTGAGCACCCTTCTCCAGGTAACGGCAAATATGGCAAATCATCCTCTTGGTTGAAGTAATTGAGATCGAATGTTCCCATTTCAAGTCCCACATCTTCTTCAGATGGTGTCGATGAAGAAATTGTATCGTTATCGTAGTCGTCTTCAACAGCTACGTCGTCTTCAACTCCACCTTGATCTACATCCTCAACATCAATATCAAATTGCTCTTCATCATCCTCAAGCTGCAACGATTCCAAGCTGATTTCTTGTTGTTTCTTATTCTTGCCTCTCTTCTTGCGGTATCTTTTCTGGTTGTCGTCGCTGAGTAAGCTGAATGGTTTCTGTGCTTCACGGGCGTTCCAATTCAAATTGCGGCTCACACTATCAAAGTATTCTGTTTTGGATGAAATCACAGTTGGGAATGGGAATGGACTTGCTTGAATCGTAACATAGTCCCCCTTACCTAACTCTGTCCTTACTTTCCCATCAAATGACGCCCATGCTGTGGATCTACTTGTAGATGGTACTTTCACCTTCAAGAACATACCGTCAGGAAGTAAAATTGGTCTGAAACTCAACGTATGAGGGCAAATAGGCGTCACACTGATCGCAGAAACACTAGGGTGTACCAACGAACCACCAGCCGATAAGGAATATGCCGTTGAACCTGTTGGAGTTGCAATAATGAGCCCATCTGCTTGGGCCACCGTGAGCAACGAGCCATCTCCATACAACTCAAGATTGGTCACGTATGGCAGAGGACCACGGTCCACTACCAATTCGTTCAACACCTGTTGCTCACACACTAATTTCCCATCTTCCTTGTGGACTCTACATGTAAATCTCATTCTCAAATAAGCCTTCACACCAGAGTCAATGACATTGCGCATACGGTCTCTAAACTGCTGGAATTTGAAATTGGTCAAGAATCCCAATGAACCTAACGCAAAAGACATGACTGGTGGCACAATCCGTTGAAACAAGTTCGACACGTAAAGAACTGTTCCATCTCCTCCCAATGTCACAACAAGATCAAACTTCTCTGGATTCTTCAATGCAAACTTTCTGTCCCAATATCTTAAGAGTGTTTTGGCCTTAGGAAACGATTCTACTATCTCAGATGCGTTGAATCTCTTCAGTTTTTCCAAATTGCAGTCTACATAGACCACTACGTCGTTCCCACCTCTGGAAAATACCCATTCCACCACCTCTCTCGTCAAGTAAATCAATGAATTGTCTCGTGCCTTTGTCACGATCATTATAGCACGCACATCAAGTTGAATCGTGGCCCTACTCAAATTTTTTGCAAGCATCCGAACACCATTGGCCGTTTCAGCTAATTCGGTGTGTGACTTAACGGGCCGCAACTCATCGTTGGGCAACTTCAATACTTTGGATGATCTTCTACGTTGAGGCTGGCTGCTTCTGTCCTGCAGTTGTGTTTGCAGTGGCACCGGGAATGATGGTGTGGGTACTTGAAGTTGGTCACCATTTTCACCATATAACTTGTTATGAATAAATGCTCTATCACGATTACTAGATGTATTCATATGTCCTACAGGGATATCAGTCATAGCAACAGAAGCTGAATTAGCAATATAACTGCCACCACTCATCATCTGAGATGCACCGGGATTCGAGGGCTGTGAATTAGTGGGAGTACTGGCTCCACTCCTGGATGGTTTTCGCTGCTTCGTCATTTCAGTTTGAAGATTCAGTAACTGAGACGTAAGCTGACTAGCACTTATCTTATGGCTCATGGATGTTTCGCTATGGAAAGATGAAGAAGGGTCTTTCTTTACTTGAGGCTTCAAAAATCTCAATTTATGCGAATTTCGGATTTAAATCTGGGGGACGATTTCGATGAAGCAGAAGAGTTAGAGATTAGTAATGTAGGAAGTTGACGACCTGTTCCACATTGATAGTAACGGCTTCCCTTGTTCAAATTGATTCGATTGTAGTGTTAAATAGACCTATGTATGCGGGGTGTTAGATGTATACGTTGAACTAGTATAAAGAAACTATGTGTCCCGGGTTATTAGTGTGACTTACAAATAGGAATGAGTTGCGAAATGAGTAGGGTGTACTTGATAAAAGTTAAAGAGAAATTGATTATCAATTATTCACGGCGCCACGGCACGGCACACATAGATGGCCCGCAAAAAGAGTGTGGGGATGGAGAGTTCTGGAAAGAGATGGAAGAAATAAGAAAGAACGACGTCAGGGTGGAGAATACCACGTTCCATTTCTACTTGAACCTTGCAGAATTAAAGGTTTATCAAATTGATTGTGAATATACGTAGATCGTATAAGTATCTATAGGATAAAGTAATTGGTTCTTTAGATGGTGAAGATCACTAGTAGAATGTAGCAGATCTCTAAGCTGTTATTGCTCGCTAATTTAATAAACCACAAGATTAAGGCATATCCCTATGTATTCAAGAACCAATTTGTAAATAATCAGTAGAGAATGCCAACACTAAGAGTACTTGATACGAGATTGATACTTACCCCTTCCTTTAACTTATCTAGTTGATGATGTCAATTGCTGCAAAAAAGTTGTTTACAATACGTATCAAAAGTTTGTTACTTTAGTTACTAGTTGTTTGAATGTTGTAAAGGAATCAACAATACGAGGAGAAATAGGGGACAATGTACACCAGTCGTCTTAAAGTTGTTGAATCACGACTATTCAGATTCGGTTGAAGGTGTAGAATTGTTAACATTCTTCAAAATCTATTGTTAGACTTTGGTTGTCATCACTTCAAAGTACGACTATTCTTCAGCCTTTTTTAATCGTATCTTGGCAGCTTTATCATGCTCTATTGTACACTCCCAATGTAAGCCTACTTTAATAACAAATACCTTTTTCATCGAGAATCTGTTGGCATTTATAATCTTCTATTTAGTGAATATCTAATTTGCAAGACAATTAAGGTTCAATACACTAATAATTACTCCCCTCTTATTATTAAAGACTTAGTAATGTTCATACAAGTATCATAAGAATGAATGTTTCAATTACTCCATAAAGAAGATAACTATGCTAAAAATATGAGTTGATGTCGTTATAACTTCACAATGTATATACACCTCCACAAGAATTTTATCACTGAAGGTTCCATTAATGTCTGTAACTTTTCTTTCTCAGCAGCCAACACTTGAGCCTCTGGCTCCTCAGCCATCATCAACTCCATTTTGGTCAACTCTAAAATCTTACGTTCTATCGATTTTCGTACAACAAACTCTCTAACTCCAAATAATGTAATTGAACAGAAGACAAAACATGAACCAGCGAAAAGCTGAGAGTGTAGGTATGGATGTGGTGTATTGTTTTGTGCCAAAGATAACGCAATCACTGCAGCAACCAAGCAGAACACTGACGTGATCACGTTGAAGCCACCAAAGGCAGCAGTTGCTTGGGCAACCTGTGGGCCTTGTAGCACATCAGAAGAAAGTGGCAATATCATTGTAGAGCCAACACCACATACAAGACCAATGAGAATACAGAAGGCTATTGAGGTAGCGTACGTGTTAACATTGACCCAGAATGCATAAACAAGAATGCCGTTTATAAATGTGATTGTTATTGTGGCATTCAAACGGCCGAATCTATCAGCAAACACCCCCATTAATGGTCTTCCACACACCTGTGCTGCGTTTAGAATAGACGTTAAGCTCAGTGCTTGTTGACTACTGAGACCAATTGAAGTTGCAAAAGGTGCAATTGTGAACAACAAGAGAATGTATCCGAGTAATGTAATTGAAAACCAGAGTGCAAGCAATGCCAATTCATATTGCTTGAAGATAATGCTAAGATCACAAGTTTCACTGAAACTCTTTTTCATAAAGTCTTTGCGAAGTGATTCCTTTAAGGGGACCTTTTTAGCATTAAATGGCTTTAACAAGAGAATGGAAGTAGCAGTTGCAGCAAGAGTAACGAAACATACCATTCGTAAAGCCCAGCGTTGGTCTCCTGAATCTCTAATAACTTTGTCAACTGAAAGAGAAAAGATTAAACCTCCAAGACCTGCACCCGAAATGGCTATACCTGTAGAAGTAGCCTTCCTCTTATTAAACCAAGTTGGAACCATCAATATGGCAGGCATATAAACCAACAGAAATGAAAAACCAATAAGTACACCTTGAGTTAAGAATAACTGCCACAACTTTGTAGAAAATGATGCAAGAAGGTACCCTAATGTTTGGCCCACAAGTCCACATATCATCACTGGTTTGTACCCAAATATACGATACAAGAACCCCGCCACAGGTGTTAACAATTGAGCCAAGCATACAACCAACCCCCCAACGAATGCATACTTTATTTGTGTACCCCCCTCGAATGTCTCATGCGAAATGTAGTAGTCCAAGAAAACACCAAAACTAGCATTCGAACCCCACGTAGAAAACATCGCAAGCATAGATGCGAGAGCCACTATCCAGCCATACCCACCATCTGGAGGTGCAAGTTCTTGTGCCCTTTCCAAGTCTTGATCTTTTGGTAGACATTTCACTTCGTTTTGACCTTCGTAGTCCAACGTATCGTTTTCTTTATCAGACCCCATCTCCAAATTTTCATTAATATGTATCTCATACTAAAAAAGTGGGCACTTTAACGGTGATTTAAATAGAAAAATCTGCTAAAAAGACTGTGAGTCAAATTGAACCTTATGATTCGGGAAACCGCGATGGTAATCCGCTCAAATGAGTTCCACAAAGCAGCGGGAAATCCAATATGATTTCCGATAACAGTAAGTAATTCATTTTAAAGGCTATCAAGATTGTTGGTACAATTGTTGTCTCACCTTCAAGATAGCATTGAAGTGATATCTATGTAGACTATGACAGCATTCAATACTAAAGCACAGTTGGTAGCAAGATCTCCGTCACTAAGGCTGAAATTGCCTTTTGAACTCAAAGTGGAGAAGTCTTTTATCTGATTAGTAATGTTCAGCCGGTCGCATTACAGATCGGCAGATAGATACATTGGCATATGCCGTGAGGGGATTAATTGCATTGAAAGGGTTAACAATCAACTACCAGTAGTTGGTGTAGGTTGTATTGCGATTGAATAAGGTTGAGGTGAGGTACAAGATTAGTAATAGGTGATGTCATTTAATACAGTTTCGTAAAGTGATAGTTTAGATTTATCGGAATTTTCATTACTTCAAAGGCTCATACTCTACTCACAAGTATTTCTTTGGATTCTTCTAAACGGACATGCCATGGTAGGCATACCACTCAACAATATATTTGCCACTCTCTACTAGGCTTAGATAACCCGTATGAAATAATGTATTATTAATAGACTTGCAGATTAGCAATCTTAATATGGTTAATCCTATTACAAATCGAAAAGTTTCAGCCTTCTTCACTTTTATCTTTTGGTTAGAATTTATGGTTATATGGTTATATAAATGGTTATATAAATGGTTACATATTTACGTCACTAGATTGACACAGAAACGAAGCCAACAAAACAGTAGGTAAATTATTAGTTTGTTAATTAGTAACCAGGAATCATTGTTCAATCAAATGATATGACCCCACAAGTTGTTGGATTGCTGACAAAAAGATAGAAAGGCTGTGAAGCACTTTCAATTTAGGATCATCTTGAATGAAGAGTTTACTTGATCTATGTGTAGTTAATATGCAGGATTTGCATCCATAATTTGTAAATTCAATGATAATTATGAACCAATAGATGCTTACTATTGGAAGTGTTATTCGAGGGGTTCGATGGACTTTAATTTCAAGTATTCTAGTAATATATGTAATCAATACGTTTTGGTGGGTAGCTATCACCACCAAAAGCATTGTATTCTAGATGTATGGCAACAGTACAGATGTTCGATTACTTCAAAAATGTTTTTGATGATAAACAATTTAAAAAATGTACACCAAGTAAACCATCTAACATTAATCAAGGAGGTACAATAACGGGTTTGTATAACTTTTAAAATCTACACTTCTGCTTAAAATTTCTAGTAATCCAGCAGCAAAGAATGCAAGTTGTTAAAAACGGGGTGCAACTGTCAACTTGCTTAATTAACTTGAGAATTAAGACTTTATGCGACGGGAATGGCTTTTCTAGTGCCTCAACACTTATATTAGTCCTTCTAACAGCACCAGTATAAATGCCAACTTCTCGTCTATTGTTTTCCAGCTGTATCTCATCTAATAGCTTGGTTTATTTTGTAGGGTACAATTGACCACAGATCAAATCGATAACGAAGCAATAGTACGCGTTTAAAAAACTGGGCTGAGCACCCACTCCAGTCTCCATATAGCTCATCAGGAATCTAAAGAAATCCTTTATTGACTTTAATGTCTTTTAATTTTTTAAATAACCTGTATCTACTGAAGTATAAGATGTATCTCATTAAAGAAAGCTTACGAAGAAATAAGAAAATGAGATGGTTTAATTTGAATTGTCTTGATGATTCGCTCTAAATGGTAAGCTTCTTCAAACTAGAATATTAGCAGTCAAACATATAAGTTTATCCTCTTCAATAAGGGCCTTAGTAACCCCAAAGATAGAGATGGAAATGTTTAATAAAACAATTGACGGAGTAGCAAATCTGAACACAAACGAGAGTCAGTTCCTAGAGTAAATTAAGAAACATTATGATCTTTTAAGGTGACTGCAAATTGCAAATGAAAGTCAAACATTCAATCCAGTTTACGTTGTTAGGTTACTACAAATTCACAAAAAACCACACAAGTCTCTTCTCGACAACTTGTGAATATCCATTGATTCTCTATAGCTATTATAGTGCTTAACTAGATTTGCACTTCCATCCACCAGTCTTCTTATCCAATAAAGGCAAAGAAGCACCCAAGCACCAACCCAACTCATTGTTGTCGATTGTCTTTGCAGTCTTCAACTCTCTGTGCGATGGAATGTCGTATCCTGTGTGTAAGAGGGCGGTGATGAAAGACAAGTCCAAACACCATTGTGGTTCGTCAACCAATTGCTTGATGTGGTCATCAAACAAGATCTCCTTCCACAAAGCATCACCATTACAAACCAACTTGGTCAATTCGTTCAATTCATCGACGCTGAAGCTAGATGGGAAGCCCAATGGGTTAGTTCTGTCATAAAAGTAAGAGAAAATGAACATTTCAGACGATTTCTTGAACGACTTGGTCAATGAAGGTTGGTGCACACCGTTGAATGAACATGGTTTAGCGGTACACACGGTATCCTTTTTCAAAATGGTTTCTGCGATGAAACGACATTGTGAGCCAGAAGCACCTCCAGTGCTTGGTCCCTTCATGTGTACCACGTAGAATTCTTTGTCGCCAACTTCAACGAGAACATTTTCTGCAGTCACACCAGCAGCAATACATGGGTTCTTGATGGTAACAGTAGCTTTGACGTTCTTGGTTTCACTCTTGGAACCGTACTTGGTCAATTCAGCACCGTCTGACTTGAGGTGGGCTGCAACGACATGGCTGTTGATCTTGTTTCTTCCTTGCATCAAACCGTAACCCAAGTGAGAGTATTGGTATAAGGTGAAGTCACGGCCAGCAAAGGAGAACTCGTACTTGTGGTCTCCATCGCTCAACTTTTGCTTACTGTCTGCGAATTCAGGTTCAAAGACAATTTGGGTGGATCCTCCACCCAAGTCAAAGACAGCAGCAGTAGGGCTCTTTTCGCTCAGGCCAATGTTACCCAACAAGTAGTTGGTTGTGATCCAAGCGTATACACCTTCATCTTTACCTTCCATGATTGAGATACCATTACCTTCAACAACAGCGAATGGGTAGTCAGTTTCCAAGTGACGTCTGACTTCAGCTAAGATAGCATCTGACTTTTCCTTACCCAATAATCTCAATCCAGCTGTGGCCTTGACTGCAACTGGTGTACATGCTTGTTTTTCCTTTGGTACAGTTTCCACTGCAATCTTCAACAATGGGTCCAACGAAGCAGCGGCACCTGTGGTGTCAGTGTCGAACAGGGACAATCCTGGCTTCAACATCTCAAACTTTTCGCTGAGCAAGGCTGGTGGAGAAACACAAGTGTTGAACTCGTAGACATGGACACGAGAACCAGTAGAACCTGCGTCAATCATGACAACATAATCCTTTTGGTTACATGGAGCACCGCTTCCGACCTTAGAATCCTTTGCTGGGGTGTCTTTCACTGGAGCTACCCCTGCTGCTGCTGCAGCAGCAGCAGCTGCAGCTGCTGCACCTGGTGCAGAATCGGCACTTCCGGCGACTGATGGAGGAGGAGGAGTTTTCTGTAAAGCTTCACCAGAAGGAATCTTGTCAGCATAAACCTTTGGCATAGTCTTTCCAGCAACAGTATCATCTTGAGCATATGGAGGACCAGAGCCAGTATGGGGTGCATTAGGGACAGTCTTTGCACTCTCCTCATGTGCGGCTCCTTCAAATGGAATACTGTCTCCGGTGTCAGCTGGTTTTACTCTTTGGATAGTATTACCAATACTATTCTTAGAGGTCGCGAAGAACGCAACTATAGCGAAGATCGCTAAAGCTGATATAACAACTCGTGCTAGACGTATCGATAACATTGTTAACAGGTGTTATCACTGATCGAAAGATGCGTTAAATCTGGAAAATGCCAAAAAAAAAAAATTCGCGTCGCCAAAAAAATCGATGGTTCAAAGTTGATAGATCGCAGATGTAAGACTGAGTAGGATGTATCACGTAATGTTCATTGTAGTTCTTCTAAATTCAAGTCTATTGTGTAATTGTTCATTATACTGGTTTATATTTGTTAGTTTACCTTATATAGTGTACCGTAAGAGTTCAGTAAAGGAGATTGACTACACGTCTCCCTATGATGTCAATGGTAATTGTATACCCATTGAAAGGTATACAATAAGATAAGTTAAAACAACACATCACAACACATCATTACACAACATTTGAAGTCATTACAGACAGTTCATTGGATATATTCTACGTTTATTAAATCTACCAATCGACATAAACTACAGCTCACTGTCCACTAACTGTTGTGCACCCGCTCGAAGTGTAAACTGTAAACTGTAAACTTTTCCATAAATACTGTAAACTTCCGCGTCCTATCATGTTTTCTTTTTTCTGAGTCATTGGGATTGCTTTTAAATTGTTGAGGCTGTAAATTTCTTATGTAATGGAGGAAGGGAAGTGTGAGTTAATGGGGGTTAAGTGGTAGTTAAATGGTAGTTAAAGGGTGATGTGGATGTTTGGAAGTGGAATGATGAGTAGGATACTCGATGTAGATTGGTGGACATTTGGTTTGGTTTTATTGTTATTTAAAATTGTCATTCTATATCATCATATTTCATCTATTTACTCTACTTTAAATTTACCTCACTACATTTTATTAGTAGTGACAATAGTTGGATAATAGAATACCTCAAGTATCGGTATTACATTCTCAAATATGGTATTCTATTCCCAATTCACAATTCACAATTCACAATTATCGAATTGAACAACTGAGCTAAGCATCCTCTTTAATACACCTCCACCTCAAACTCTATTCTTGTCAAGTCACGTCAAGTGATTTTCTTTCCTCTGCCATATGCTAAATAAAAAAGATACGAAAATCCAGCACAAAAATTATCATTGTAAATACTAGTAATGGTTGACAAATTGAAGATGGACAAAGAGCATTCCATGTCTTTTGGTGGAGGGAACCTGGTTTCGTTTGTTGATAATAATCATGAAAGGATTCTGGGGAAGAGGGCCAAGTCGAAGGCAGCTACATTCTACCTCCAGTTTCCATTTAGTGAGTGTGACTCAAGTTGCTTGAAAGACACCACACGGTCAATAACGCAAGGACTCAAAGCAACTATTTCTGACAGGTATACGCCTGTGAGTCTGGCACTCCAACAGTATTTGGAGAGAGCAGGAAGCAGCACGTCACTGGTTGCAGTTGAAGAGGAAGAAGAAACCGAGGACCCGGCCATGGAAGAGCTATTCCACCAAATTAAAGAGAAACATGTACGACAACAAGACACAATTCAAATAACAGTTAAAGTGAACAAAAACACTATACTTAAACCGAATTTAAGATTGGTGGCTAAAGCAGAAGCTACAGCACTTGTGAGAGTTCGCAACCAAATATACGATATTATCGATAGGTGCTTTGGAAACCTCTCTGATGAAAAACAGTATGGAGAAATCACCAACTATGTGGTTAACAGCATCATGCAAGACTCACCCAACTTAAAAAGAATGACGGACGCAGGATACCAAATCACATTGGAAGAACGTGTGGATGAAATCTTCAATGACAAATTCATCGACTTGAAACACGAAGCATTTTTCGACCAATGCACTAGCTTCTACTTGTATCCGGAAAACCTACCGGAAACATTACGCAACTCAACCAACCCCAACCTATTCCCAATGTACAAAGACATATTCAAGTCACAGAATTACGAATACAAGTATTATGACAGAGACTTTTACGACTCGGATTACTTTGACATATTAAAATACTTTTCCAGTAAAACACTGGAAGAAAGAATCATTGATGAATACTTGAAACGTGCGTATGTGATGAATATTGAAAAATATATTCTGTACTATAGTAAACATCTCAAAGAAGAAAGAATGAATGAACAAAATAATGAATCTGATGAACAACAAGAAGAGATCTCACTAGATTCAGAAGAAAGTGATGGACTTGAGGATGAAGATAGTTTTGTTTTTGGAGATAATGATGATCAATTTGTTTTTGAGGCAGAGGGAACATCCATATGGCTGGAAGACGACGATGATGATGAAGATGAAGATGAAGATGAGGAAGATGAGGAAGATGATGATGAAGAGGAAGATGAGGAAGACGATGAGGAAGACGATGAGGATGAAGATGAGGAAGATGATGAAGACAACAATAATGATAAACAAGAGAATTTCAAAGAAATTAAGGAAACGAAAGAAAATGAAAATGAAAATGAAACTAATGAACCTTTGAAACCGAAAGGATCAAGTAAAAGAATTCGTTTCAGCGAAAGTGTGGCAAGGATTGGGATTTACCCTGGAGAACCGGCATTTTACGTATACTGTGATAGGAACAGTATAGCTATATCGTAAGTGTAAAAGGTACTATGACAGGATTCGTATAATAAGTGTGCAAACAGGTTTGTATTATTATGTAAAATATATATTTATTAAGGGCTATAAAGGATAACCAAAAGAAGTAGATTAAATTAAGAGATGGAATTATAGAATGACGTAATTTTCAATTTAAACAACCTGATAAAACAAGAATGAAGAGAATCTTTAAAGATCGTGGTGCTAGGTGAACAGATGAATCTTAATTAGAGATTTACATCAAATTTCGTAACCAGAATTCCCCACTTTCTAACCCTAGACGTGAAGATTATCTCATCAAGGATTACTTGATACATTATAAATTGTAATTGAGATGTACTATGGGCAATCAAACCAAACGCTCGTCTCTCGTTATTGTCTCATATTGTGGAGTATCACTAGAAGCACCAAGGCTAAAATTTATCAAAAATATCGGACTTTAGAGAGGAATTACAACTTCTATATCAAGGAGAATTTGATGCGTGAATCGGTAACTTGAAGCAGATTAATTGAATACTATTAACTTGTTATGTTAATTTGAACCGGTTACCAAGACATAACGTCTCAACACTTTAGAAATGATTGGATGACCTCTCATTTTTTTGAGCCTCTTCATAATAAACAAAAATGAATACTGAACCCTTTTTTTTTTATTATAATGATAAACTTATCTAATTCAATTACATTTAAACTACTTTAACTTAAACTAAATAATCAAATTTTCTTAACCTCCGTCTCATACTAATCAATACAAACTAACCCCCTATCCATTTCCATAAAGTTTTGCACCCAAATCCAAGACTAGTTAAAAAAGTGGGGCAAGCTGGTGTGCGCCTTAAACAAAAGTCAAGAAATCAATAGTAATCATAGTGAATATTCAAGGATCAGATCTTTTAGATCAACTCTTCCATTAACTTTTCACTTAAATCCTCATACATTTTGACCGTCAAGTAGTCTTACTTGTACAACATACACTACATACACATATACACACACTCACACACATATTCAACCACGGAAATTGATCAGTTCAATTTCCTGGAGAGAAAAATTGTTAGTTGAAATAACAAAAACAAGCAGTGTGAACAAAACATAATACAAGGGGACTTCAGCATTGATGAGCTGAAGGAATTCAAACTAGTCTTGTACGTACATATCGATGAGCTCTATTTCATCTGAGCGACTTTCGAGGTCACGTAAGCTGGAAGATGATATGGGGATTGATGTGGTAGATCCCCAGAATGGTCATAATGAACCGACAAAGAAGAAAAAGAGGACCTTGGGGACATTCCCGTGCTCTCATTGTGATAAAGTGTTCACACGTTCAGATCATTTAGCGAGACATAACCTTAATCATGAACCCAAGGAAGTATACAAGTGCGACTTTATTCTTGAGGAATATGGTGGATCCAAACGGATGTGTGGGAAGACGTTTGTAAGGAAAGATTTGAAAGAAAGGCATGCAAAGAGGCATCTTGAATTATTACAAACTCCTTCAAAACCCCTGAGACTGTCCTCAAAAGTGAAAACTAATGGCTCTTCTCATGATGAGTCTTCTGTAGATGATGCCTCTCAGTCAAGTCCAAGGATTTCAAATTTAATTCATGACAATAAAGAACAAGGTCAAATAAGTCCTCCTCCAACAGAAATCCTTAGGACTTCTGTTTCTATTGCTGTTTCACAACCTGAAATCATTCAACCTCAACTTCATTTACAAACTCAACCTCAGCTTCAATCACAACTTCATGTTCAACCTCAAGTTCAGCTTCCTCCTCAAGTTCCTCCTCAAGTTCAACCCCAACCTCAAAACCAACTCCAAGTTCAACCCCAACCTCAACCCCAAACTCAACTCCCACCTCAAATTCAAAAAGAGAACAGCAAAAATCTAGCCACAGACATCCCTCAACCATTCAATCAACCACAAGAACAATTCATGTCATACCAACCTCAACAGCCGCACATGGATATGCAACCCATGAACTTCAGCAACTTTGTTCCTCAATCTCAAAATGATATCTTGTCCTGGCTCTTCACAGAATCACCTAATTCGATTCTGAAACCTGGCTCTGTTGGTAAAGATACACATGGAACTCCTGGGTCCCAACAAATAGGACCATCACCTTATGGTTCTGAAACCTCTCCCTCCATCGAGAACAAAAATAAAATAGCTCAACAGTATCTGCATCTCCTGCCGAATTTCCCACAGGGTACTATAACATCACCTTACTCGGCACAACAACTCCCACAACATCAAGTTCAACAAAATGCACAATTTTATCCACAGCAGGCGGCACCACAAGGAGCCACCTCGTTTCCTCAAATGTACGATATGTCACCGTTACCAGGTATGGCCAATTCATATGGCTTTCAGGATGTCAACATTTTTCTGAACAACGACAATCCTCTTGATGAGGTATTTTTGCGTACATACCAGGGTCAATTTCTAAACGGTAATGATCAGCCTGGATCCACGCTTGCATCTAACTTGGCTATATCTTCAATTGCTGCATCGTCATCGTCTCCCTCGACAACAATTGAATCGAATTTGACCTCTCCAAAACAAATCCCATACAGCCCTGAGGGACCCAAAACAAGCAGTCTCGAGCATTTGGAAAGCAAACTAGCGGCACATGGATCAAAATACAATTTAATGAAAAACCGGCACGTATATATTGACGGGCTATTATTTGATCTGCTTGTAAAAGCGTTGCCCGGTATTTCCAGAGAAGGCATAATGCAAATTTTCAACCATGACGACACAGTTAATAAGTATTCTATTGAAGATCGGTTGTCGTACTACGTATACATGTACTGGTTAGTGTTCAACAAACAATTCTCGATATTGCATAAGCCTTCGTTCGATACGAAAGCTGCTCCACCCTTGTTAGTTTTATCTATGATATTAATAGGATGCAACTACAGCAGTCCTACGAAGAATGAGATGTTGGCTAAATCAGGTAAAAAATCTCCTGAGCTAAAGTTCAGTGTTATGATAGCTACACCCTTAAGATACATGATATTCATGCATGAAGATTTCAAATCGCCAGTGAAACTTTGGGTTTTACAAAGCTTGAATATGTTAGAATGGAGTGAGAAAAACTTCCTCCCACGGTCAATGCATGAGAGGGGACATGTGCACCATGGCACTACGGTGCAATTATTGCGCAGATCCCCTCTTTTGGGAGGAAATCCTGCAACACTCAATAAAAAACTGTCGTCTCTGGCGAGTGGGTTCAATACCAGTGCTGAAGAGGAATGCTCAGACGCCATTCTGAATGAAATCGCAGTGACTTCTTCAACCAATGCAGCTGACACTTCGGATTACGATTTGTTTGTAAAGTGGGTTGAACTGGAGCTGATGAAACGTGTTACTTTCATGACCTTTTATCTTGACATTATCGACTACATCAAGTTTAGACATAATCCCCAGATCAGCTTCTATCAGTTACAGTTGTTGAACTTACCATGTGATGACGAGTATTTATGGGAATCAAAAGAAGTGAATGGGTCGTTCAGGAAGATTGTAAAAAGACAGAAGAAACTACAAGAAACAAAGTCTCAATTGCGTGAAGATAAGAAATCTGACGGCATTCGCATCCGGAATGGAGATTCATTTTTGACTGTATTAAAAAAGTTACTTAAACCTAACAGGCTGGTTGATTTCACAGTTGCAAACAAAAACAAGTTATCCGTATTCACACGTAAAGTATTACTTGCAGGGTTGGTTTCCATTATGTACCAGATGCAACAGTCTGAGTTGCAAAACAATTCATCTTTGTTGACATCTAATGGGATTATCCAATCGAACAGTCAGCGAAGCAAGATTTGGAAGGAAATTTTGGCTCGTGCTTTTGATAATTGGAACGCAGATTTAATCGAGTCATATGCAACACTGGTTTTATCTCCTAGTTCGAGTTCGATATTCAATGATATAAGCACTACCCAAGTGCCAATTCCAATGTACCACTTGTCGCAGATCATTGGAATGGCTGATATAAACCACTATGACATTGCAATATTTGGTGGTTCACCAGCGAATATGAGTGTCAGTGCTACTTTGAAAGATCAGTACACAGTACAAAGAAAATTGAACAACATGTGGCTGAGACTGCTGGCTCCTGGGAAGAGTAGTATTCACGATTTGGTCAACTTGCGGTCTGTGATCCACTGTTATTTGTTACTTTGGCAATTGATGTTGAAGCCAATGGAAGATGGAGTGATGGAAAATGTACAGTTTTTGAATTGGAACGTCAACAGGGATTACTTTGATAGCATGTATGCCATCAGTGTTGCAACGCTTGTGCTCTGGTGCTATACTTTTTCGACCTGTGGACTAGAGAGCCAGCGGTTTGCTGAATTGGCTTTGGACCCAGTGGGAGAACAAGAAGATACTCCTTTGAGCCATAGACCCTATGAAGATTTGATCCAATTGAGTGCTGAAGGTGGATACCAATACTTGAGCAGAGTAAGACAAGAATTCTTGACTAATTTACGCAAAGCTAACTTGCACAAGGTATTCAATATCCACCCTTTCAAACTTAACCATACACAGCAAGACGGAAAACGTGTGAATTACTCCCCCAATGAAATCTTGACTAAATACTGTGACTTATTGCCTCACATATCCAACAGACAGAATGTCAGTGGGCTTTGTTTCTTGGTAGGAACTAAGCTTTTAACGAGTCAATGGGAAGTGATCAGAGAAAATGCAAAATTAATCTTAAATTGTGGATTTAGGAGTATTGGTAAAAAGGATATCTTGTGTCACGATTTGTTTGATAATGAACTTGATGATGAATAAGTTGTATAAGTATGTATTATTAAAGCTTAACGAATTAAAAGTTTGGAGATTATTTCTCTTTCCTATCATGTTGTAAGTCGAACCCACAGGAGTGTGAAGTCAGTTAATGCTTACTACTTCTATATTTCCCTTGTCAATTCAGACAAGTTAACATTACTACGTATCCATTGAAATATTAAGAAATCCCGTGCATTCAACTATAACAGTCACCTAGAAATACAAAACAAAAGAACCAAAATGACAATGACTATACCAACAAGACGGCATTCACACATCCATCTCTGTCGGGCTCGTTAGTGATCTGGGCATATTTACCCCAAACAACCTTACCACCAGCAGTAACCAACCCTAATTCGGAGACATTAACTTCGATGATGGTACCCTTGGTCAAGACACCCAATTGAGTGTACATTGGGGATTGAGGGTTCTTTTTGACTCCTAAAATAGGTAAGAATACGGTGACAGCCAATTCTGGGTGTGTCACGTTAGCCTTCTTTTGTCTCAAGGCTGAAGGTCTAATAATTCTTTCCATCTTCACAGGTCTACGTGTGAAACCTTCACCAACAAAGGTGTGCTTGGTGATCATTCTCTTCCATGATTTAGACTTAGACTTACCAGTCTTAATAACCTTAAACATTTCTTCTTCAGAAATACCTCTAACCTTTGGCAAAGGAACAGAAAACTTGTCTGCCTTTTCCAATCTCTTCTGCTTAATCGAAGTCGAAAGAGCTTTAGCTGTGTTCTGGTTTTCTCTGTCCAAAAGATAAGTAGGTAATGCTTCACCATCATCAGCCTTAGGAGTAGATGGACCCTTAACCTTAGACTCTTGATGTGCCTTAATCTTCTTCTTCATGGCAACCTTCTCACTGTATCTCTTCTTAGCAAACTGCTTAGCTCTCCAACCCTTCAATGTCTGTGCATCCTTAGCAATTCTGTGACCTTCTCTGGCTTCACGTTTCCTCTTTCTCTCCTCATGATCCAACCTTCTACCATGCTGCTTAATATGCTGTTCAATATACTCGTTCTGAGGCATCTCGATCTAGTTTTTGATATTAATTCTTCATCTCATCCCAAAAAAAAACTTTAATCCATCTCAATATTATGTAATTACTTATGTAATATCTCATAAAATATTATGTAATATCTCATAAGATATTATGTAATATCTCATCGGTATAGAAAGTTCAAGATATGTGAAGAAAAAAAAAACTATTAAGAGGAGTGTGATAGTAATGAGCAGTATAGACGAGTTACTTCAAGGAATAAGTGCTTCTATTGAAGCCACTAAGAGCAGTGTGAAGGAGCTTTCTGAAAAAGCAGGTGAAAATGAATTTCCAGAGATGATCCAGACACTTTTGTCTAAAGCTGATCAAGAGAAGATTGAAGGAGTATCACTTTTGACATTAAAGAATAACTCGTTACTTTCATATTTGAATAGTATTGCATTAGTATTGTTGGCACATTTAGAGAGACTCGAAGAAGGATCTCTGGTTGAAGCCGAATTAAGGAAAGTAGTAGAGAATTCAGTGACACAACGAGTGTGTTTAGAGAAGGGAGTTAAACCCATGGAGAAGAAATTGGGATACCAATTAGATAAGATGGTAAGAGCATACAATAGAATGGAAACTGATGAAACCAAGGCAGAAGAAAAGGTGAATAGAAGGAAAAATGGAGATGATGTTGATAGTGATAGTGACAGTGAAGAAGAAGATGAAGAATTATCATACAGACCAGATGCATCTGCATTAGCCAAGATGGCAGGTAAGTCAACCGATTCTAAGAAATCAGGTGAATCATCGGAAAAGTATAGACCACCTAAGATCTCTGCCGTTGCTCCACCATCATCAGCATCTCGTGAATCAGACAAGAGCTCAAGCACACGTAAGTTACAAAGTATGGAAGAATACTTGAACGAACAATCGGACTTACCAACAGTAGATGTATCGATTGGATCAACAATTGTTGACCACGGTAGAGGAGGTGTCAAGACACTGAAGGATAGAAAGAAGGAAAAGGAAATACAAACTTATGAAGAAAATAACTTTACAAGATTACCAAACAGTCAAACCAAGAAAACATTCCAACAGAAACAACGTGAAATGAGAAACAACTTTGCTGGAGAAGATTGGTCGATGTTTCACAATACTGATAGAAATGTTGGTACCGATACTTCAAGGAAAAGAAAGGCTACTAGTACTTGGGATAGAGTTAAGAAAAGACAATCTTAGACTTGGATACATAATGTAAATATAGATTAATCTAAGAGAGAGAAGAAGAAGAATAAAAGTCTGGAGATATTTTAAATTTCACATTTTTGTAAGGCCACACTGGTGGAAGTATTATGTATATTTAGTTGCATAACTTTATCACTGGCCCTAAATCGGTCTTTAAAGCCCACTATTCTATCTTTGTCGGTACTTTCTTTATTATCATCAATACCTTGAACCAACACCGTTATACCAATATTGAATCTTTAATATTCTTTCCACGATATTCCATACTTCTCAATTACCACCATAGTACAAACAGATTGTTTGTACTAAAAAATTATAGTGGTTAATATACAGTAACAGAACACTGAATGATCAGCCTACCACTCCTTTGCAACAGTAACGTGACGTCAGCCCATAATATCATTACCAATTGACTAAGATCCAGAACCAGATCAAATGAATCACTATTACATCTCCCACACTCTCAAGCCTATCGAATCAAATAGAATCATCATTACAAAGATAAGCCACTACACACTTTTTTTTTTCAATTAATGCAACACACAATCAATACACAATCAATACACAATAAACACACAATCAACGACAAACTATCGATGAAAAACCCGTCAATGATAAGCATTTGTTGTTCTAGATCGTCCAAAACACAACCAAAGTATGTCAGCACTCAAAATATGTAAGCTAGACCATGCACAAAGTGTCCGATTATCGCATAAGATCAACGCCAAAATGGGCATCACGGATAATTAAGGGGACGTTAAGCTCCTTGTGTGTTACACAAAGTCGAAGATGTCAAGGTGTGGCAACCAAACCAACACGAGTTACCCGGATATTAACGGCCACAGTTGAAATATTGCCCCTTCTAGACTCATGGGCCGTTAATAATCATATCAAAAAAATCCGTATAACCTCGGGAAGATGCAAGTATAAATAACGGTTAAAGTCCAGAAATTTAATTGAAATTATAGAATATTTATTATTATTTATACACATATCACATACAATGGTTGCATTAGTTCAAAAGCCAGCACCTTCATTCACAAAGACTGCCGTCGTTGATGGTGTCTTTGAAGAGATCTCATTAGAACAGTACAAGGGTAAGTGGGTCGTCTTGGCCTTTATTCCATTGGCTTTCACCTTTGTGTGTCCAACTGAAATCATTGCTTACTCTGAGGCTGCTAAGAAGTTTGCTGAGAAGGATGCTCAAATCTTGTTTGCATCTACTGACTCTGAATACTCGTTGCTCGCTTGGACCAACGTTGCCAGAAAGGATGGTGGTTTGGGACCAGTCGACATTCCATTGTTGGCTGACACTAACCACTCTCTTTCTAAGGACTACGGTGTCTTGTTGGAAGACGCTGGTATTGCCTTGAGAGGTATCTTCTTGATCGACCCTAAGGGAACTTTGAGACAAATCACCGTCAACGACTTGCCAGTCGGAAGATCCGTCGACGAATCCTTGAGATTGTTGGAAGCTTTCCAATTCACTGAGAAGTACGGTGAAGTCTGCCCTGCCAACTGGCAACCAGGTTCTGACACCATCAAGCCAGAAGTTGCATCTTCAAAGGAATACTTTGAGAAGGCCAACAAGGCTTAGAATATAGAATAGATTAATATATGCTAATAGGGATTACAAGATTTGTAGATGAACCAACAATTGATGCTTCAACTATCATTTTCAGATGATACGTTTCAATCAGAAGCTCAAACTGCAACTCCAAACAGCAACTCCGTCTACGCAAATGGCATTGAAAAAGATACTGTTGTGAGCATTGTCCAGATTGTTTAATTTGCTTATGATTTTATTATCCTAATCAAGATAAATTAATCAAATTGGATTTTTGACTGAAGAAGCCACTGTCCAACGATAGGTGGCAACTGATCCCCCCCTTTTCTATTTGTGGAGCCAGTACAGTTGTTTATTGTTATTAACAAATTGTGGCCTATTTGTGCCATGGCACAACATGTCGCGAATTTCGCAGCCACTCTATGATAATTGAACCTCGAGAGTAGGGGTTCACGAGAGATAACAGGCTAGTATTTACATTATAGATAAGTAGAGCCACGTCTTGGGTGTTTGAGTAATTGAATAATAATTCTTTATTGAGTTTGGGGTACTTGTATTGTATTCGTTGGACCTTATTTTAGTTATTCTTTATTAGATGAACAATCATAACTAATTGAATACGTTTAGGTTTGATTCTAATGCTATCCAATTATATGATCAAGGATTTATTTACGTTCACCCCCCAATGATCATTTACAATTGGTTGATATCGTTAAAGTAACATGGAAGTCATGTTAATAGAAGGTCCTGTATATAATTAAGGTAAAATAGAGATATATGTAATGATAACGATTACATCCAGGATGAGTGATGTCTACTTCTATCGTTTTATAGTTAACAAGCAGGTATTTTTCAAGAGCAAGTATTCTTATGCTTTGGTCAACTTAAAGCCCTTGGTTCCTGGTCATGTTTTGGTCGTGCCACTCAGAGCTTCAGTGTTGCGGTTTGCTGACTTGAATGCCGAAGAGTCCAAGGATTATATGGAAACCTTACAATTAATCCACAAGTTTGTCATAAAGGTATACAAGGCTGATTCATTGAACATCGCTATACAAGATGGTCCTGAATCCGGTCAAAGTATTCCGCATCTTCACACTCATTTGATTCCTCGGTATAAACTGGACTCTTATGGGGATGGAATATATGAAAAGTTAGAACACGTTGATTTAGATAAAGACTTTGCCGACTTTTTCAAGAGGAAGGAATTGTTTCGCCAGAGTGATAAGAGTGAATTGTCGATTGATGATGGTGCTCGTACACCAAGAACTGAAAAGCAGATGCATGATGAAGCTGTATGGTTAGCCTCACAATTAACAAACTATCTTAATGAAGTAGAGTAAATTAAAGAGAGAAACACTTGATATTTATAGCATATAGTATATCTACACACTTGATACTTTCCAATTACTGTCATTGAAATTCCAATATGTTCCCCACCATCTGGAAACCATTTGGAAAATGAATTGAAAATTAATGAAATATTTATGATAAAAAAACTTTAACCAATACATGTAATGACAGACCAGTTGGATGAAATACAATGGAAGTCTCCTGAGTTTATCCAAGAGAGAGGGTTGCATACAGCGAATGTATTAGAATACTTCTCGCTATCGCCATTCTATGATCGTACCTCGAACAATCAGGTATTGACTATGCAATTTCAATTTCAACAAGTGCAAATACCCGTAGGAATGACATTCCAACAGTTTTTCCAATCAAAACTACAGGAGATGACAGGCGTGGAGTTTACAATAGCTTATACTCGGGAACCTGACTTTTGGATTGTGCGTAAACAGAAAAGGTTGAATTCATCACAAGCTGTAAGTCTACAGGACTATTATATTATAGGTGCAAATGTATACCAGGCACCAAAAATCTACGATGTGTTATCGTCGAGGCTACTTTCAAGTGTGCTACTGTTGAAAAACTCGGTCGACTTGTTGAACAAAATGACCAACTTCCAAGTACTGGATGGTGCACATACATACAATTATCAACAACATCAACAGAACCAACAGCAGAAGCAGCAACAGCAAAATAAGAAAACAGTGGGTACTCCAATGCTGCAGACACCACAAACAGTGCTGGTTCCAAGTGCTACCCCAATGCCTGCGACTGTGGGATCAGCAATTAATCCACTTTCTGAGGCTCTGGCCTACGGAACCAACTTAGAAGTGAGTGCTAGTACTTATGACAGTTTGTTGAATAACGTAGTACAGTCTGGAAATAATAACGCACCTAAGGGTACGACAAACCAAGCACCTAACGCACCTAGTCTTACAAACTCAACAAGCACTGCAGGAACAAACTCCCCATCAGAAGAAATAACAAGCATATACCTCGATGATATACCCTTGTATGGTAAAAAGAGTACAGTTGAGATGTTAGGTTTAAAAGTAAACCTTGACGATGACGATGATTAAATTGATGTGGCAAAATTGCCGTGCACATCAACGGCTCCATTATTGAAGATTCAGTACAATTAGAAAGGTGTTGATGATTAAGCCTATATATATAAGTTTCTACTGAATAGTACACGCGATATTACAATTCATCCTTTGGGATTTCTTCGGTAGCCTTTTCAGCAGCAGGAATCTCAATTTCACCAGACTTCTCAATCTTGATTTCCTTGAGTGGTCTGTCACCGGAGCCAGTCTTGGCCTTCTCAATGTAGTCAACAACATCAAAACCATCGACAACTTCACCAAATACAACATGGGCATTGTTCAACCATGAAGTAACAACAGTAGTGATAAAGAATTGAGATCCATTGGTGTTCTTACCAGCATTGGCCATTGACAATCTGTATGGTCTGTCGTGCTTCAAGTCAAAGTTCTCATCGTTGAACTTGCCACCGTAGATAGACTTACCACCGTAACCCTTTCCGGTTTCGTAATCACCACCTTGGATCATGAACTTTGGAATAACTCTGTGGAAAACAGATCCAGAGTAAGCAAACTTAGGGTCCTCGGAAATAGAAAGTTGTCTGAAATTCTCAACAGTCTTTGGAACAACGGTTCCAAACAATCCAATAGTAATTCTACCAATGGATTTGCCATCTTCAGTCACGTCAAAGAATACCTTATGGGTAATTGGTGGATTCTCTGGCAATTCGCCCGAGGCAGCGAAAACGGTACCGGAAAAGTAAAGAACGAACAAAGTGCTCAACAAAGCAAGAAGGCTATATTTCATCATTGGTAATGTTGGTTTCAATGATCTATATTATTTCAGTAACACTTGTCTTTTTGTTGGCTTGCACCATTTTTTTTATCAACGACAAAAAACTGTGTGCCATGTGCGTTTACACGTGATGTATAAAGATGGTTACTCTAGTCTAATGATGTTGGAGTCTTTCCTTCTATTAGCTTGTTTGAAGACTTTAATACGGAATTTCATGGTTTCATCAGGTACTAGTATATCTGGTCTAAGTTTTTCATTGCATCCTGTAATCGGACAATCATTACTGGAAAGCATTTGTGTTGTGATTATCAGTCTCTCAAATGTATGTTTGCACACTTTAGACATTACAGGATCTTCAAAGTAATTGAGTGATATAGGGTCTTTTAATGAAATTTTACCTCCGGAGACATCCAATTCTTCTTCTTCATCATCGTCATCATTTCCTAGTCTGTCGATGTTTTTTGTTGTTTCATCTAAGATTGGTGCTTCTGGGTCCTTAAAGATTAAGATCAAGTTCTTGATGCGTATATATTCCTTTCTCTTTATAAGGAACCTTTTGAAACTTCCTTCATCTTGTGAACGACCCTTGTTATCATTATATTCAGATTCTATCAAGTCTCCGAAATTTTGTCGCCTTTGATCATTTGAAATGTTATGAAACTCGTCTAGATTAGCCAATACCAAATCATCTTCAACACCACTAATATCTCTCACTTTACCCTTGGAAACATCAAGTGAAGTTTTGAAAATACGAACCTTGAACTGAGTCCTGATGAGTGATTCAACCGTTTGAAGATTCGTCTGAAGAATCTGGTCAGTTACCGGATCAGTAGCTGTTCCATTTTCCAATGCATACTCAATAAATTGTTTGGTGTTTTTGAATATACGATCAGACGTGTTCTCAACCTCTTTGGTAGTACTCAAATTGGCAGCTCCACACCGCTCAAGGGGCTTGATTAGTTCCCTATTAAGTGGTATGTAACTAGGAAGTTCCATGTTTGATTTGTGATGATGAATTTTAATGATTTCAAAAAATTTAGCGATATCTCTCACCCCAGATATTTGATTCAGAGGACTTTGAATTGAAAAGGCTTTTATATGCATCATCGTATCTAAATTGACTTTTAAGTGATTATGAATAAATACTGTTAGTGATTTTAACGTAATGCATAATATTTAAAGAGATTTAATACAATAAAAGAGAAATGACTGGAGTTTGAAAGAGTCTTCAAAATCAAGTATCTACATCAGAGTGACGAGTAATAGGAGCAGCGATATCTTATCAATTCCATACTAAAACGTATAATACGGTGTATGATATTAACTTGAAAACTTTTATAACCTTTCATGACTTAATACAAGCCAACTTAAGAAACGTTACTTTATCATCTCCCTTATTTACTAATCCTACTCTTCTTCACAACCCTTAATAAACCAACAACCAAAACCAATTAGGTTGATGCGTTCATCTAGGGCTTGTTCAGAGAGTCTAAAAATACACAACTTTTGCCAACGTAATAGAAGTAAACTGTACTATACAAACAAAAGAGCAAGTGTTAACTGTTAACTTTAATGAACCCACGTAATATACAGACTTAGAAGTAAAAAGCTTTTGACAACGACAAAGTTTATAAACGTACCAGGAAAAATCGCCAAATCATACAAGATAAAAATCGTAAATCATGTTATAATGCTTCTACTCTTGTGAAGACTCATTGAAGGTAGGGTTGTTGAGACCCTCGGTTCCTAGCGTACGAGGAATGTTATTGTTTCCGAGTGTGCCGACACCCGGTGTGATGATCGCGGCCGGATTGCCCAAAGTCTGGCTGGGCTGTGCTCCAGGGCCTACGGGAATGGGGTGGGCATTGACTGCAACATTGCCGATCCCTCCGTGGGCACTTGGATTCGAAATCGCGGTGCTGGTCGTGTTATGTGTCGATGTGCTCGACGTGCTTGGAATACACCAGTTGCGATGACAGTGCCACAGTTTCATCTGGCATTCCCTAGAGCAGTACTTGGTTCTTTTGCACCTTCTGCATTTCAGGAACTCCCTAGGAGTCGTCTCCCACTTACCGCATTCCAAGTTTCCGCACTGGCGGACACTCATCTCGTTACGTCTACAGCTGTTACGCATAATGACACCGGCCCAATAGTACATATCGGTGCCGAGTAAAAAGGTGAACTTCTCCACCAAAGGGAACAAGTTAATCTTTCTGTGGTCGACAAGTGAGTCGTCCTGGTCAACATTCTGTTCATCAATGTCAAAGCCTTCGTAGTCGTCGTAATTCCATTTGTTGTTCAAGAACTCTTTATGTTCTTGGTGTTTGGAGATTATCGTACCAACTAATTTCTTGCTCTCGACATCAATAAACTTGCTCATCTTCTCATTGATTTGGTGCAATGCAATTTTACGCTCCAAATCGTTAACGATAGATTCGCAGTCGATTATGCTGTCAAACAACTTCGTAATGTATTCGGAGTTGTTCACCACAGAGTCAGTTGCGAGTTTGTTAATTTTGTCTGTTTCTTCCAAACTGCTGTTGTCGTCGATGATTGTTTCTTGGTTATAGTCATTGTCATTATCAATGTCGATATCTACGTCGACATCTGTGTTGTTTTCGTCTTCGTCGTCTTCGAGGATCTCGTCATCCTCAATCTCCAAGCATGGCGCTGCTGAGCATGGTGCCGAAGAGGCTCTTGCTGCTGCTGCTGCATTGTTGAAGTTATTAGAGGTGGGTGGACTTGCTGGTGCTGGCGTAGACGCATTGGCACTGTACAAGTCAAATTTGTTCGACAACATAAAGTTGGGAGGTGGGTCGCATGAGTCGCTCATGACGTGCGGAGAATTGATCTTCTTGAGCATCGTCATCTTTGGCTTTCTCAGCTTGGGGGTGATTGTAGGCCGCAACTTGATCGCCATTGTCTTCTTCAAGTTGAGCTTCATTTGCTTTTGCAAATACATCTTCATCTGCTTGTGTCTGATGGACATGTCAACCACCAAATGGGTGTTTTGAAGAACATCCTTCAAGTATGGATACTTGGAAATGTATGCTAGTAACTGCAAGGACCACACAATGTCGTCGTCCCGTGGGATGACAACACCTGTATCGGTAAAGTTACGTACGGCAACCTTCGCTTGAAGCAACGAACGGTTGGTCTCGTGGTCCTGCAAGTACAAGTCGGACAAGAACTGTAAGTTATTGTCCATCTCAAAGTCATTGTCGTTCAAGAAACGGTCGTCCAAAATCTCCAAGTCTGCTTCGTCGCGCAACTTCTTGAGGATGTTGACAATCATGTATCTTCTTCTGATATCGTTGTTGATCGAGCTGTTCCTAATGTTGTTGCTGGCGCTCTTGTTGAAGGTGCGGCCTTGCACAAAACTAGGGTTAGGGACTCTTTCGTTCAACGTGTTGAAGCGAATAAGTTTGAACAACTGGCTGACGCTGAGACTGTCGTAGTCGTCGTGTGTTAAGTTAGTAGGGTTACTGTTATAGTATGGTGTGTATGTCCCAAGGGTTGGGTTTTGTTGATGAATATTTTGTTGGCTGTGGCCATTTTGAGGGTTCTGTTGAATATTTTGTGCTTGGACCTGAGTTGGTTGTTGTCCAAGTGGATGCTGAATATGTTGAATAGGTGTTTGGATGGGTGCAGCCTGTGCAGCTCTTGGCTGCACTGGGGCTTGGCCTTGTGCTTGTGCTTGAGCTTGAGCTTGTTGTTGTTGTTGGAGAACTTGTGCATTTGTAAGATCGTATGTTGGAGGTGGCACCGCGCCCACGGTGAAAAGATCTTGTTCTGGGTTTCTTACTGCTACGTCTCCAAACAGGTTGAATGGTGAAAAGTTGTTTGCTTGAGTTTGTGCTTGTGCTTGTGCTTGTGCTTGTGCTTGTCCTTGTTGTGTTTGTTGTGTTGTTTGAGGAGTTGCCACCGTTTGTGGTATTCCAACGCCACCAGCGGGAGCAGTAGTGCTAGCCACGTTCGCACTAGGCGGGTGGTGGTGCTGGTGATGTTGAGCATCTTGGTTTTGGAACTGACCGCATTGTTGTCTAGAGTTTGCATGAATAAACATGCGTTCATTCAAGCTCACATAATTGTCCAATACGGTCGCAATAATGGGTAAAATACCAGCCTCTACAACCTTGGTACGGATCTTCTCTGTACCTCTAGTTCCAATCAACACAAGACACTGGAATGCCAACGTCCACTTCCATGCCGTCAAAAGCTTCTTTTCGCCATTGAAAACATTATCGTGAACGTTAAACGTAGAGTTGTGACACTCGTGCAAGATCTCAATCAATCGTTCTATCCCACCATCCTTACTTAATGTCTCACGAACCTTAGGCAGTGAAGAAACCAAGTATGTAAGATAGTTAAGTGAGTTCACCAACGGCTTGTCCGCTGTCACATCAAGCGCCCTGCGGTCATACAAACTAGTAGTGATCGTCACAGCAGCCTTATTAGTGGCTACCGCTTTGAAGTTGGAGTCACGCATAGGAATGAACAGTACTTAATAAAAGGTGCTGGCACGAACAAGATGTATCGATGGTAATATAAACGTTCTTAGTACTAAGGGGGTCGATTCTGATTTTTTTTTTGGCCCTCAATTAATTTTGAAGGCGCTCTCTTTTTTTTTCCTCGTTGCATTTTCTTTTTTGACTTGTTTTTGTGTACTTTTTGGGCAAAAAATTTGATCACACTGAATTAATCAAGGGCAAATCCGATTTGGAAGTTATAAGTTGAGTGTGTTTGGTAGCGCTTTGGATGATTAGTTAGGATGAATTTGATTGGATGCGAGGTGGGGAGTGGGATAATTGGGTATCTATGGTATCTACATAAGATTATAACGATGGCAATGTTAATTGGAAGCTGAGAAGTACTAGTATAGACAACATGAAGCCACTCAGTAAATAAATAGACTCTGGTGTCGTGTTAAGAAATTCATGTACGGCAAATAGAATTACATAAGCAGGGCCTAGTCTCGTATTGAATTTTCTTGTGCGGAAACGGCGAAGGTCTATCCCGAAATTAATGAATAAACGGGGTAAACTATACACTTTAGGCTAAATAGTGTGGGAGAGTTTAAACAACGGCAAAATATGTAATGGCGACATTTGTGGTGTGAAGTTGTATTAGGGGAAACCAGTAAGAAACAGGCAATTGGATACTAAATTGATACAAAGATGGAAACAGTAGGGCAAACTGGAAGGCAAACAAGAAGGCAAATATAAATGAAAGAGGTTGCCAAATGGACGCGTTTAGATCTTTGATGTAGTAATAGATTAGTCAATTGCTATGAGTTGTTTCTTTCCGGCTGGCAAATAAAACATGTGAGGTTGTGAAATTGAGAATTTGCACCCAGTGGAATTCCATACTTTATCCCCGATTATTTTTAATTAGTGTTATCTTGAATGAGTTAAGTTGTTTCCAATCTTCGACAGTTTATAGTATTAGGTTTATTAGGCATGAGTATAAAGCTGGAGATTGGATAAATCTGGTTATCCACCCCTGTGTTAGATTAGGTTAGTATTCAGGGGTTAGAGTAGAGGGAATTCATCTTGTACAACACGTCTCTCTTTTGCTTGTTTTAATTTAATTATTAGGTTAAAGTATTTGGAAATTCTATTAAGCCCACACGAGGTCAAGCCCTTATGATATTGTTTATATTTAGATTATAGCTTTCAGTGTTGATTAAGATGGCTAAGATGGCTTATCCCCATTACTTGTTGAAGAAGATTGAAGAAGATACTGAAGGTGGTGTTGTAATAACTTTTAAGAAATCAACGAAAAATAGTTAAAATAATTGGAATATTGTATCAAGAAGAAGATTGAGAGGAAATATCAAGGTATAATAACCTTGATACTTCATGTTTCTATTACAATAGTTCTACGTGGTCACACATTATTTATAGAAACCTTGATATCAAATTGGCTTTACTAAGACTCCTTAATATTGTAACTATTATCAAATTTGGAAAAATTATACTAAAACTATACCCAGCACTTCTTCAACGGTCCTAAATGGTAAACTTTGTTAACTTTGAACCTCTTTAGACATTTTCAAGTTGAGTTGTTTTATTAGCCAATATAGCATTTGCAAATGGTCATTGCAATTCTCATTGCTGCTCCTTTACGTCCTGTGTATTCAATAGGAGGATCATCAGAGCTCAAATGGGTCCTCCAACAAGCCAGGGATAGACAGCAATAATAGAAGATCAGTTCAATGAGAGAAATAGAAGAAGAAAGAATTCTCTTGATGAAAGGCTGACATCCTTGGAGTCATATTGCATTCATATTTATGTGCTACTTGATATGACGTAATAGAAGAAAAATTCACAAACACAAAATCACAAGAGGTTGCAAATTAAAATGAACATGACGAACTAAGGTATGATTGTAAATCCTCATTTAGTTCGACAATGCAATTCATTTCACATGTGTGTTATTGAAGTCTAAATTCCTGTAAATATTACTTTCAATTTTAATTAAATTATTTGTGACTTCAATCAATTTAACTCCCAATAGATCAGAAATCCGTTTAATTAATAAACCGATCACTCTTCATATTACACTACCGATTACTGTAAACATTACTCTACACCTTAACATTCTACTTAGTCGTATCTAAGTCTCAAATGAACTCCAAATCTACAAGCTCTTTTGATATCTCTAAATGTATTAATTGGCTTCTAACGCACAATATCTTAGTCTATCACCTTATACAAATCAATCTAATCTATTCAGTCCATTTTATGAATTGAGTATGAAAGTGTTTGTATCTTTCAATAGTCTTCAATGCTTCTCTCATTCCGAAGTCATCGCAAAATGAAATGAGTTCATTTAATCATTTTTTAATGAAACAATGCCTTCTCAACACTATATACTCCCTTCATACAATGTTCCATGAAAATCAAAGTCAAAATAGTATGTGGTCCTATTCTGAACAATTGTGCCCAGAATCCCTTGTAGAATGCTCCGATACCCTCGAATCTTACAGTTTTTGCAAAACAATCGATTGGTCCGGTGTACAAGTTACCCTTCTGGTTGTAGACACGGGTCAACACAACGTCCCATGGGTTCATTGCAATCGCAACACAGAGACCAGCAAACAGCGACAGGATCAAGTGTAATGGCAACCCTTCAGACTGGATGATCTTCTTCTCGATCAAAAAGTTCTTGGCCATGTTGTAACTTGACAATTGCACAGCTGATCCAGTACCAGTACGTAACATGGCAGCATCAAGGCCTCTGTACAACCCCTTTACTCCCTCATTTTTAATAATTTGACTGAATCCAGAGAACACATTCTTGTAGTATGTCTGTTCACCAATGGCACCCTTAGCTTTTGCATTAGAGAATGATTGCATTCTGGTTTTGATCAAAAAGAATGGGTTGGCCAAGGCAGCACCACCCACACCAGTAACAATTCCTGCTCCAACATTGATAGCCAAGTTCTGTGGAATTATTCCTCCATCAGTTGGGAATCTAGAAGGAGTTAACACCTTAGTAAGATAGTAACGACTCTGCTCGTAGAGCCCTATTCTGCACCCATTCAAACAAAGCTGGTAATAGTAACCACACAATAATCCCTGCTGCAATCCACGTATTCCTTCATTTCTATAAATCAAAGCAAACGCTTGTAATGGGTTCCGGTACAACACCGATGCTCCGGATGCTCCAAGCTCACCTTGAAGCTGCATACGCGTCTTGATAAGCTCAATAGGATTCGTAAAAGTAACAGCACCACAAGCAGCAATGCCCCCGGCAATGAACCCTCCAACGGGCGAGATCAACTGACTAGCCGACTTCTCACTAGACATGATTGTTGGTTTCTATTCCTGAACCGGGTGAAAAATTAGCGATAAAGATCAAATCATGTGACTCATATAAGCGAGTTCCATCGTCGTAAAGAGATAGGTAAGGGAGGGTGAGGATTTGGGTAGTAATATTTGAAAGAGTCATGAGGTATTAAGTGGAATAATATAACTGGACACTATGCTTTCCAGTATAGACTTTTTTGTTGCATAATTAATCTCTTCTACTTGAATTGCGTTACTATTGTGTTCCTTATCGTCTACATGTAGTTAAAACTAAATACGCTAAGAATATTCTTGTCACTGATCTTAGATGATCCTCGAAGAATATAATAACTTGATTGTGAAACTTAAAGGTGGATCAAAAACACCTCGAGTATTGTTAGTATTTAACTTGAAATAGGCTATATTTTTGGTATTAGATGTAATTGTATGGGAGTACACTCAGAAGTGCAAGGCATTCTTAAGAAATACATTCTTGAATTCTAGAGAGGTAAATAAGCATAATGGACTGTATCACATCTGTTCCACTTCAAACTAATTATCAAATTAACAGGACTTTAATGGGTGTATTCATACGCATAGTGGTTATTGAAGGAAACCTTGAATTGAACTAAAGTATCGAAATGAATCTCCAAATTAATTTACACTTATACACATTAACAGAATCATGCACTCACTTTTCTGCCAATTGAATATCCATTCCCCCCACCTCCACTGCCATACTCTTAATTCATTACATAATTACTCTAAAGTGTCATCACCATCATCCCCAACGTTGATCAATCAACTTAAACAAAAGTTTTAATTTTTTTGCTTTCACCAACCAAATGTTACAAGCTGCAAAAACGTATGCAGCTCGGACTTCCAAGCTGGTGAAGAGAAGGTTTCTTGCTACATCTGCATCTGCTACAACAGTGGCCAAGTATCCAATAGGTAAAACTATTCATGGTTATACTGTTGAACAAGTGGAGAGTATTCCTGAACTTTCTCTTGTTGCAGTCAAATTACATAACTCAGAAGCAAAGACTGATCATTTACATTTGGACTCTCCAAATGATAACAACAATGTATTCTCAGTTGCATTTAAGACAAATGCACCAGATGCCACTGGATTGCCTCACATCTTGGAACACTTGGTACTCTGTGGATCTGAAAAGTATCCAGTTAGAGACCCATTCTTCAAGATGACCAATAGATCTTTGAGCAACTTTATGAACGCAATGACAGGCCATGATTTCACCTTTTATCCATTTGCAACTACCAACCGTAAGGATTATGAGAATTTAATGGATGTCTATCTCTCGTCAGTCTTCTTGCCAACTTTAACAAAGAACAACTTCAGCCAAGAAGGTTGGAGATTGGAACATGAAACTCAACAGGATGCCAAGTCACCTGTGATCTTCAAGGGAGTGGTTTACAACGAAATGAAGGGACAGAACTCTAACTCTGATTACTTCTTCTATAAGTCCTTCTTGGAATCAGTTTATCCATCACTCAATAACTCTGGAGGAAACCCTGAGAACATTCCTGAATTGAAACACCAAGACATGACTGCTTTCTACAGATCAGCTTATCACCCAGCAAACTGTAAGACCTTCACCTATGGTAACTTCCCATTGGATAACCATTTATCGAAGATTACAGATTACTTTGCCAAGGTGGAAGACAGAAAAGATGAGAAGGCAGCCGGAATCAAATACCCAGTTTTCAACGACCCTAACTACAAGGATGCCAGAGTGGAGTTGCTCGGACCTGCTGATTCAATGTCATACAGACCAATTGACCACCAATACAAAGCCTCGATTACTTGGGAATTAAGTAACCCATTGGACGAAAGCAATCACTACGAAATGTTCCTTTGGAAAATACTCAACTCTCTTTTAATCGATGGCCACAACTCACCATTCTACCAAGAATTGATTGAAACTGACTTGGCTGATGACTTCTCCGCTAATACAGGCGTAGACTCTACAACTGCTTTATTTTCTTTCACTTTAGGTTTAAGCAATTGTAGCCTTGAGACTGTTGACCAATTGGAATCCAAAATCAAGGATATCTTGGTTTCCAAGGTTCTTCCTGAATTGGAAAACCCTCAAAGTCTGTACGGCGAGAGAATTGAAGCGATCTTACACCAGATTGAACTTAACTTGAAAAGACATAAACCTGAGTTTGGTATTGGATTACTCAATCTGATTATTCCAAGCTGGATTAATAATGTTGACCCAATTAATTCATTGAGAGTTGAAGAAATATTAACAAAGTTTAAGAATGACTTTTCAACAAATGGTTTAACAACCTTCAAGAGCTTGATTGAAAAATCCATTTTGAAAGATAGTCGTAAATTCACATTTGTTATGAAACCAGATGAAGACTTTAACAAGAGATTGATTCAAGAAGAAGAGGAAAGATTAGGTAAAGTTGTATCTGAATTGAGCAGTACAGAGTTAAAGGAAATCTATGAAAACGGAATTAGTTTAGCTGAAGAACAGAAATCAGCAGCTGTTGCAGATGCAAATATTTTGCCAACCTTAACCATTGAAGACATTCCAAGAATTGGCGAAGCATATCCTGTATCTTATACTAAAGATTCCAAAATTCAAAGAAGAGTAGTTGACACTAATGGTCTTACATATGTGACAGCATCCAAAAGCATCAACTATATTCCAACCAAATTTCACCCATACTTGTCATTGTTCACTGCATGTTTGACCAACTTGGCAGGAACCACTACAACAAGTGTGAACGAATTGGAAACCAAAATTAGTAAATTGACTGGTGGTGTTTCATTCTCTGTAAAGACCATAACAAACCCTTACAATTTACTGGAAGTTGACTTGAGATTGGTATTATCTGGATCATCTTTGGAAGTGAATTCGCCTGAAATTTATAAATTATGGCAGGAAGTTTTAGCTACCACCAAGTTTGATGCAGGTGACAAAGAGGTCGTAGATAAGTTGTATCAGTTGATCAAGAACATGAGTTCTAACCAATTGAATACGATTTCTGATAGAGGACACTCGTATGCAAACTGGGTCGGTGATGCCAAGTTGACTCCTAACAAGTACATTACTGATCAATTAAGTGGATTAACCCAAATTGAATTTATTGCTGACTTGAATAATAAATTGGAGTCACAAGGTAAAGAATACCTTTCAGAGAGTGTCTTACCCATCATGAAAGAATTACAACAGTTAATTCTTGATAATTCTGACTACAAGTATAGAATTGTTGGTACAGGTGCGATTGTGGAGCAGAATGAGAAACTCATTGAAAGCTTTGATCAAGGTAAGAAATTGACTGGACTGTACAAGAATGAATTGCAAGAAGTGGTTACTGCTTTCAATAACGGTGGATTGGGTATAAACTACAAGAACACATTAATTGACTTACCTTTCCAAGTTGGACATGCCTCATTGGCCAAACTCGGAGCTCCTTATACTAGTAAAGATGGAGCAGCATTACAAGTACTTGCACAATTGTTCACCTTCAAGCACTTACACTCTGTTATTAGAGAAGCCAACGGAGCTTATGGAGGTGGATTGAACTACGATGGATTAGGAGGTACTATTAACTTCTACTCGTATAGAGACCCCAACCCATTAAACTCGGTAAAATCATTCCAAGATTCGTTTGAGTATGGATTGAACGCTAAGTGGGACGCCAGCGATTTGGAACAAGCCAAGTTACGTATTTTCCAAAGTGTTGATGCACCAATGAGTATTTCTGGACAAGGTTCCAGCGAATTCCATGAAGGAATCACTGATGAAATGAGACAAGAGAGGAGAGAAAACTTCCTTGGAGTTTCAAGTGGTCAAATCACAGATGCTGTAAACAAATATTTGTTACCAAATAAGAATATGATTACAGTGATTGGAAATGATGAAGTGTTGAAGGTTGGAGAAGACCCTGAATGGGTTGTTAGAAAATTGAAGGTGTAAATGCATCTTAGAGGTTGACGAGGTCAAGAAAAAACTGTTTGATGGTCATTAAGTGGCATATTTAGACTTGTAAATAGATAATAGAGGTATTGTTAGTATTTCAAGTGGAGTGAAGTGGAGTGAAGTTGAGGATTATTGAGTTGAGTAAATAGAGGTAATGAAGTTATCTATAACTGTGTGATTATGGCTAGTTGTTAGGTGGAGGGATCACTAAGAGGACCCTATAACCTCTAATTTAACAAGCTCAGTTATAACTCTGAACCTGACTTTTTCTGTATACTTGAAGATCACTTAATTTTTCAATATTTCACATCATCTTCTGGTATGTTAAATATAATGTGAAAAATGATCTAACATGAATCCAAATATAAAGTGAAATATGATAATACTGGTTTCATATTCTTAACATATATCGTCTTTTCCATACTTTTTCTTTTAATCTCACACATTTAACTCTCCAAAGATCTTTTCATCTCTTAATCTTCACTCTTTACTTCACACTCTTCGCTTCACACTTCTTACTCACTTACACTCTCATTCTTCTTTAAATCAGAATAACACTCCCTTCTCTACACCAAATTAAACGTTTGTATATTCATATGTACAAGAATAATTATGCTATCATACACGATGCTTTCTAATATAATCCTTTGGAGGTTGTTCAGGAATTCTTCTCTTCTTATCTTCAGTGAACAAGCAGTGTCTCTTCGCTCTTGGATCATATAAAATCAAGTTCAATCTAGTTTGATGTCTTGGAATGTTAAACCATTTCTCATATCCAGTCTTGGCAGCTGACACAAGCTTCACCATAGTGTACGTAGACTTGGGTTTAGCCATCTTGTCTGGGTTCTCTTGATTCTAAAGTCTCAAGATGAAAAAAATTGTAGACTGCCTAAAACAGATTGATATTCAATTCTTGGACCATTAATATATGTAGACTTCCGTATTTGGAAACATCCTCCACCCACTCTCTTCATGACTTATTTTTTTTACGCGTTACGTCAACAAAAGTGTAAAATTTGAACTTTTTTTTCAAACTGAACACGCTGCAAAAAAACCAAACAGATCAGAAAGGCTTTAGTAGTTTTCCAGGTTGAATCACCCAGTGTATAAATATAATAGTATGCAGCTGTTTGTTGTTTTTATAACTTTCTTGTTGAGTCTTGTTTCGGCGTTGCATTTGGAGGTTCTTGCTAAAACCAATCCTGATCCAGTATGCATTCGTGATTTTGTTCAAGAGAATCAGATTGTTGTGATCAATATTAAGACCAGTGGGAAGGTTGGGGATGGTCAAGATTTGAGTTTGGATGTTGTTGACTCGCTTGGAAACAGTTACAGAAAGAAGAAGAACATTGCTGGACCATTGAAGGTTGTTTTCACTAGTCACCATAGTGCTGCTTTCGACGTTTGTTTCACTAATGCTAGAACCAACAATGGTTGGGGTCTGAGCAACAACGCGTTATCTAGAGAAATCGAATTGGACATTGAGAGCGGTGCTGCTGCCCGTGACTGGAACGCTATCCAACAGGCTGAAAAGTTGAAGCCTGTTGAAGTTGAATTGCGTAGAGTCGAAGAATTGACTGACGAAATCTACCAAGAATTGCAATACTTGAAGAGCAGAGAAGCTGTGATGAGAGACACAAACGAATCTACCAACGACAGAGTAAAATGGTTCTCCGTCATCGTCATCATTGCCTTGTTGGGCTTGGGTGCATGGCAAATCCTGTACTTGAGACACTACTTCAAGGTTAAACATATCATTTAGAGGCCGAGTCCTTCTCCTTCTCCTTCTCGGGGGCCTTTTTATTGAGTATTCTACAATGACACATTAATACTTGGTAACTTCATTTATCTTCGTATTGACTCCAATATCCGTTTAGTCATATCGACAACAACATCATGTATTTTTATTCTGTATAACTCTATAAATCGTATCCCAATACTTGTTTGTAGATGCTGTAGAATCCAGATAACTCTGTGCAGATGGCATTGATGTTTTCAGCTACTTGTTCTGTTAGTTGTAACTTATCACCATTGCTTTGTATAAAGTGGTTAAACTGAGATTCTCTGATCTGGTCTGCTTCCAATACCTTTAATTCCATTTCTTTCCAAAACTTTTCATCTTGATTGAACCATTCTTCACAATCCTCGAGCACTAGAATAAGCATCCATTCTAAAAGATAAATGAACTTAAGCCATGCTTGAGTGAAATCCTCGGCAGTCTTATATGTTTCATCCTCAACAACCAGTGAATACGTCTCTTTGTCTGAAATCGTATTGAGGAACTGTGTGACATTCAAAAATGGCCATTTAGGGGTTGCCTTAGGAACTTCTTCAGTTGGTGTCATCGACCTCTCTTTAAGACTTTTCAGTTCAGGATCACTGTCAGAGACTGATACTTCAACAGTATCAATAATATCATATCTCTTGATAATAATCTTATCATGTTCTACAAATCGAGTGAGGTCCAACAACAAAACATGTGCCAATTCAAGTAACATGGTCGTTTTATACTTGGAAGGTATCAAAGATTTGCTCAGTGGCAGCTTTTCAGCCAAATAAAATTCCTTGAGGTACTTGAATTCAATTGCAATGAACTTCAGTGCCATCTCTGCAACTAACTTTTCAGGAGTCAAGTGTTCACTTGGAGGCCGTCGCCGCTTTGGTTGCACCAATAGTCCATTCGAAAAGAATAACGACCAATAGAAGACTAGTGATACAATCTTAAGACGGGTTCCCATCGACGCTAAGTTATCATTGAACTCTTCTGTGAAGTCTCGCACTGGGTTGAAATGTTCCTTTGCTGTTTTGTCATGATTAATTAAAATCAATTCACGTTCATACACAGACATTGGTCGCGTTTGATTACTCTTTAAACCAAGACCATTGAAAACAAACTCAACAACTCTATCGTACCAATTTCTCTGCTCGTTATTCAACTGAGCAAGAAGGTTATATAATAACATGTCTGACCTTTCCAATCGTGACTGGATTCTGGTTCTGATTTTACGAGGTGAGTTGAAGAAGATCAATAACATATCCTTATTGCCAACCGTGTGCTTTTTCTTGATCTTTGTAAGAACCAGTTGTTGTGCGTAGACTCGAAAGAAGTTGAGTTCTATTAAATCAAACATGACTTCCAATAAACCAACATGTGCAACAAATATATTATGGTAAGCTCCACAGGACGAGTTCGGTAGACTTGCCTGCAAGTTTGACGATTTTTCAGCACAATAGAAACACCAGTTCGCCATAAGCCATAAGTTAAATTCTTTATTAAGTTTAGGGTTAAGCCTTTCAGATAAGAGTGGTTCATCAAATACCTTTATTTTTGTCCAAGATGGTTTCCCATTTGTAGTTGTGTTTGAATCTTTCTCTAGTTTTCTTTTTCTACCTGGTCCAGCTGGAGCTGTTGGCTGTGGAGACTTTTTTGAACTGAATGAATTGGTGAACATTTCTGATCTCATTTTAGAGGTTGCATCTATATTGTAAGTCTGATACTTATTGATCTCTTCTTCCATGTTTACAGTTGATTTTAGTTGCGATATTTCAGCTTCCGAGTCGCTGACATATTCTTCTGGAACGGGTGTTTCAACGACTACTTTAGTAATTTTAGGAGCGAAGAAGTCAGTAACTTTCAGCTGGCTCATTGGAGAGGTTCTCTCTGATTTTTTTGATCTGACTATTGGATCATCCAATTCAACCACTTTTTTTATAGGCCATTGTTTAATTATGAAGTCTCGGAGCACTTTGTTGAGGGTATTGTGCAATTTAGTAGTGACTGGGTCGGAGGGGTTTGATATTATGACATCTCTGTATTGCAGAAGTAAGTTAATGCTTCTGATTTGGAAAGAATGTTTATAAATTGTGTTGTTGTAGTCGTCATTCAACGCTTTTGCATATGTTCCTGTAGATGTAACACCTTCCATGGAGATAGTTCCATTTGACCAATTGGTCTCAGGACATCGGCCACCTAAAGTAACCAATATTCTGAGTACATTAGCAGATGGGATTCGAAGATTCACTGCATTAGAGCCTTGGATTTCCATTTCAAGGTTACTCTTAAAACTTACTTCCAAATGAGAAAGTAAGTCATCGAGTCGTATGACATTATTCAAGTTGATTTCATTATCTCCTTCCTTCAATTCTGGTAATATCAGATCCGTAAACAGTTCCTGGCCACCTAGAAGTACCGATAACTCGGAGATCATGAAGGGATTCACACTCTCATCTGCCATTATCCCATATGATGCTTCGTTTTTTTAGATCAAATATTTGGAATTTAAACAGTTTACAGAAAGAAGACAGAGATTAGACTGTGAGGTTATATTCGTCAGTTTTGAATTGGTTTATGTTTATAATATATGTACATAATTGAAGAACCATAAGAATAGATTACCGAGATAATGTCATTGACTCTTCATACAGCAACTGGTCCCATTAAAATAGAGTTATGGTACATTGATGATGATCAGAGTAATCATGTGGAGAACTTTGTTAGACATGCTGCTCAAGGAACATATACTAATAATAAGGTATTGAGATATATACCAGGGTTTATTCTTCAAACAGGAGATCCTTCAAACACAGGAAAACAATCTGATATAGCAAGTACAGAGCCACTTGGGACAAGAAAATCAAAAGAGTATGTCAAGCTCCAGAAACTGAAACCAGACGTTGAAAGAGGTGTGGTATATACAGTTGGTAGTGAATACGGATCGCAGTTTTTTATAACATTATCAGACAGTTATAAACTGTCATTGGAAAATAATAAAGAGTATACGATGATTGGGAAAGTAATAGATGGATTTGAATCAATTGAAAATATTGAAAATGATCCTATACTCAATGATGTACTGATGCAAAAGAAGAATGGTAAAATAAAGACAGGAAGATGGAAAAGTGAAGTTTGGTTAAAGGATTTAGATATTCATAATAACCCTTTTGTTTAAGGTGATCGAGGTTTATTATTGTGGAGATGAAACAAAAGTGGATCAGTTGACATGGAGATAAATCACCTTTTGAAACACTTCCACATAGTAGCTCATATTAAAATCACATATTACACTAAACTCACTTATCGTATGTCCATTCAAATTGTTCATCCACATTATCTATCCTGATGACCCACGTTGCTATTTTACAAGTTTTGATACTCTAAGTGATGCAATACTAAAGAGAGAGATAACAATTCTCTCTCTGCAGAAGTTAAACGATGTCTTAAGTTGCTTGATTTTAATCTAATTCACCTAATCTTCCTAACATCTCAGCAAATTCTTTAATACTCACACACGTTCCTATTTTAGGTTTATCAAAGTCAAAGTTGATTATACCTCCTTTAGAATCAACAGTACATGAACTAAGCATGTCTATCAACAAAGAATCATTGATTGAACTTTCCAAGTTAAGTGATATCTTAATAGCTTGTAAATCTGGAAGACTTAACTTATAATTGATAATGTCTTGTTCTTCAATAATCGTTTCCTTTGAAGAAGTTACAAAGAGTTTCCAACTCTCATAGATATGCATATAGTGGTTTCTAAATTTCACTAGTCTGTCCACATTAGACAATAACTTGTCTATATCAACAATATCAATGATCTCATCTATAGATCTGACGTCACTAGTAGCATTTATAGCAAACGATTTTATCAAGTTAATTGTAGTATAATGCTTGACATTTTTCACATCAAATCGTATATTCTTTGATTTCATAAATTGATAATAGTATTCAATGCATCTAACTATGTCATAAGTGAAACAAACGGGAATATCTAGCGTATTGAGCAATTGAGGAATACTCTTTAAATATAAATCTGTAGTCTCTGGATCAATCAATTCAGAATACACTTGTAAGATCTCATCTTCAATTGAAGGATCTAGTTCCTCGAACTTTTCAGATTTAGGAGTTCTTCTTCTTGCCATTATGGGAAGATTGCTATATTGGAAAGATTCACTCGTTTAAGTAGCAATAGCAATATACATTGATCCTAATGACGTACTAATTGATAAGTGCACATGAGCAAGGCCAATTTTTTTTTTTTTTGTATTGTAATATGATAATTATGAGCACTTACACATACAAGCTAACTTAAACTGTGGGTCTTTTTACCAATGATATAAGGGGTATATAATAGGTCCACAATCTCTCTAAAATGACTTGTAAACTAAATAACAAATTAATTAAAAATGGCCACTCCAACATCATCAATTCAATTGAGTAGAGAATCTACTTATAAGCTTAATAACGGAACACATATTCCAGTTGCTGGTTTCGGAGTATATTTATTGAAGGGAGACGAGACTGAAAAGTTGGTGTATCGTGCTTTAGAAGATGGGTATAGACATTTCGACACTGCAGTATATTATGAAAACCAAGGTCCAACAGCTAAGGGAATTGCTGATTTTATTCGTGATCATCCTGAAGTTGAAAGACTGGATGTTTATTTTACCACTAAGATCAACCAGCCTGACCAAGGATATGAAAACACCATTAAGTCTGTTAAGGAGATTGCTAAAGAAGTGAAACAGCATATCGGATATGTTGACTTGATTCTTATTCACACTCCATTAACTAATAAGGATAAGAGATTAGGTACATGGAAAGCATTACAAGAGTATGTTCTTGATCCTAACAACAGTACTTTAGAAGTTAAGTCAATTGGAGTTTCAAATTACGGAACAAGACACATTGATGAATTATACAACTGGGATGGATTCAAGGTTAAACCAGTAGTTAACCAAATTGAATTACATCCATGGCTCCCACAAGTCGAGTTAAGAAAGTACTTGGCTGAGAAGAATATCTTAGCTGAAGCATACTTACCATTAACTCGTGGAATCAAGCTTAATGATCCAGAATTAGTAGGACTTTCAAAGAAGTACGGAATCAGCGCAGCTGCTATCTTACTTAAATGGTCATACCTTCAAGGATTCATTGTGTTAGCAAAGACTGCTAACTTAGAAAGAATCAAAGAAAACTTAAGTGTATTACCTACTGGTGCTACTGAACTGGGTAAAGTTGACTTGGACCCTGAAATTATTTCTGTCTTGAATAAGCCTGATTCAAAGGAAGAATTACTTTGGGGTGGTAATGATCCTACTTTATATGAGGGTTAGTTCATGTAACCAAAGCAACATAATCAATATGAAAATAAGTTAAAATAAGTTAATCAATATAATAAGCCAAAACAATAAGATAGATAAATATAACATCAGTGGAATAGAATTAAACACCACATATATCACCCTAATCTGGTGTACCTTTTTTTAGATTCATCATATTTTTAACATCACCAAAACCTTATACCAAGACCTAATGATTTTATAGATTAGCTAATAGAAAAGAAAAGATATAGAAGAACGTATAAATGCATAGAAGGTTGAGATCTCTGACATATGTTTCAATTATCTTTCAAGGTGATAACCCCACGCAACCAAAATCACATTCATTAAAAGTGTGTGTCTTTTTTCCCCTCTAATTAAAAAGAATCAAGTCCAAGGCAAAGGCAACACGATTGATTGTTGAATGTACGCTTGAGCAATCATTTGAGCTATTAGAAAATACATTTGACAAGTAGATTGTTAAGAAACTTATCATATGGCATCATCGAATTGGTTGGCATGGGCTAACCGGTCTAAAGAGACCCCACCTATACATAATCAGCTTAATGATAACAATACCGACAATACCGACGATCCTAAGGATGATGGAGAGGCAGAAGAAAACACTAATGAAGAGTATAACGAGGACGAACAGGATTATGTACCTGAAGAAGAAGACGAAATTGTGGATCATGTAATTGAAAAGAGGAAAGGCTGGACCTTTTGGAGTAATGGTGGTGGTAATGCCAATACTAATGGCAATACTAATACTAATGGCAATACTGATGTTGTGACTGGAGGAAGTACCAATATTAACAGCAGCAATAGTATTAATAGCAACAATAGTGGTAACAACTCCAATACTACAAACAACAACAACAACAACAACACTAAAGAAAAGATTATAAGTACATCTAATCGTATTTTACAATCAACGCCTTCATTAACAAATATACAAGATTTGACCAAAACCAGCAAACTTGAAACTCCTATTGACACAGAAAACACTCCACCATCTTCTGGAGGTAACAATTCACAACAGGATGATGCTGTTTTGTACAAACCACACCACAAGGCATCTCAATTCAACCAGATTAATACTCACAAGAATGAGAACTTAAAAGAAAACGTCATTGTGCCCAACTGGGACTTTTGTTTACCAGCACAGTCGAATGCATTCGAATCTTCTCAATCGTCGTCGTCACCACTATCATCATCATCGTTGGCTTCTGCAATCTTTGGAAACTCATCTACTTCTAATGCAAGCCTGAACAGTTCTGTAATGGACTTGAAGAACTGGAGAAACTTCTTACACCAGTTCTCGGCCAAGTTGGGTTTCACAAGCCAACAGTTAACTAGTGTTGTAGAAGACTTTGAAGATAACACAACTAGCTACAAGGACTCTGATGATGATAAATCAAAAGTGGAAAGAGAATTCAATTTACTCTATGAAAGAACATACAAATTGTATGGAAGATCATTGGCAAAATTAGCTCCACACAAAAGAATGTGTCTTCCAAATTATAATAAGACCTACACCGTCGAACCAATAGATTTACCAACAGATATTGACTACGGTTCGACCCAAAATGATGGAGATGAGAATTCAATTTCCATCACAAATGACCCAATGGGTAACTTGCTCATCAACCATAAAAAGAGCTATAAACCGCACAACACACCTGAGCTTGTGTCGCTGAAGTTGAAACCGCTACAGAAGATTAAGCGTATATTAGTAATTGGAGTGCACGGATTCTTTCCAACCAAGATGATTAGACCATTAATTGGAGCACCTAAAGGTACATCTTTGAAATTTGCCAATGAAGCTGAAAAAGCCATTATTAGATATTGTATTGATAACAAGATGATTTCAGAAGATGATTCCAATAGTGTTAGTATCCAAAAGATTGCACTTGAAAAGGAAGGAAAGATTCTCGATAGAGTCAATTTCTTTACGGAGATTTTAACGAAATGGAAAGATGAATTAAACGAAGCAGACTTCATCTTTGTTGCATCACATTCCCAAGGATGTGTTGTTTCGATCATGTTACTTGCCAAGTTGATTAAAATGGGGATTCTTGAGAATGCAATCAAGAAGCGGATTGGTATTTTGGGTATGGCTGGTATCAATAACGGGCCATTTTATGGTGTAGACAAATCATTTTTCATGAAAGCATATTCTACTATCGAACATGACTCATTGGCAGAGTTGTTTGAATTTACCAAGTTCAATAGTGTACAATCATTGGATTATAAGGAGTCGATACAAACAATCATAAATGAGAATGTGAAGATTTGTTTTATTGGTTCGATCAATGACCAATTGGTACCTCTTTACTCTGCTTTAGCTTCACATGTTTTCCACCCAAATATCTATAGGGCCTGTTACATTGACCATTCTTCACAAACACCCCTTTTCATTCAGAAGTTGGTATCGCTTTGTTGTCATTTACAGAACTTGGGATTCTTTGACAATAACGTATTAAAAGAATTGAGTACATCGCTCGCAGGAACCATGACCGGTGGAGGACACTCTAAGTTGTACAATGATGGTAAAGTGTATGACTTGGGAGTTAAGTTTGTGCTAGACACAGATGATATTATTATTCCACCGACCCAATCGACTCACAAGGAAAACATATCCAAGCACAGCCAGTCATTAGTTGCAAACAAATCTAATGGCTCAATCCAAAATCAAACCAAGATACCTTTAACAAATGAGGTATACATTAAAGAATATAACATTGGAAAGATTGGAACGAACCCATTCATATTACCATGGTGCTTACGAGGATTACTTTTTAACATTGAAAAGAATTGGCCTAACCACCTGAAATCAATTGAAAAGAATCAAAAGAATGGTTACGATGAAATAAACGACTTATACACATCGTTTGAAAGTTGGAAACCGGAAACAAAAGTACAAAAGGAACTCAAGTTCAGATTGAATGGGATCCGAGCAAGTAAATTATAAACATTTTAGATAGTTAACTGAACAACAAGAATCATTATGTCATTATGTAAAGTAAAGTGAGGGAACTGAGAAGATGAGTGAGAAGATGATGAGTAAGAGGATGAATAAGAGAAATAGAGAGAACAGGATTCAATTGATAAATGAACCTAACACACTCACCCACATGACCATGACTCACTTCAATAACACCACATTTGAACTCTCTTAAGTCGCGGTTTTAATAATTTTGGTGAACTCTTTTTTGTTTTGATTTGCAATTTCAATCCATTTCAACAGTGAACCATTGCTTATAGAGTTAGGTGTAAGTTCGAGAGATAGAGAAGCAGAACAGGAGTAATTCTTTAATAATATTAATAATCTAAGAATTGACTTGTACGTTTTTGAGGTTTCAAAGTGACAATGAGTAGTAATTTGTTGTTTTCACCAGTGGAAGATGATCAGACTCCAGATACGTCAGATCATTCTTCAGACGACTCAAGGGGATTACACCAGCTGTATACTGTGAAAGAAGGGAAGATAACAATAACCAATGACCTGGTACTGGCTGACACTTCTACTTCGAATCTGATACCTATTACAGCAAAAGAAGAATTGGATGTGAATCTACAACTGACACCAGAATGGAGTGAACAAGAACTCTCGGTACTCCGAGAAAAAGACCCATTCATCCTCACACAGTTTGAAACCATATTCCCTAATAAGCTGAGAACTCAGTTGAGATCCGCAGCTAAAATATTGGGACTGCCCATGGAATGGACTGATGAGGAAACAAGGCTTGTAGAAACAAACAAACACAAATCCTTACACTTTATGGTATCACAACTCCTACGCAGATCCCAATTGGACATCGAAACGTATATCCTCCATACATACCAAGAAGAAGTGGAAGAATTACTAGAAGAAGAGGAAAACTTTCTGGAATTTATCGGAAGCTGTGTGGCAGTAGACATTTCGGACCAGTTCTTGAAAGACTCGTTTCCTGAGATCGGATTATCCATACTCACTTCCAAAATACGGTCTCTTCATCCTTTGGATACACTTCCGCTTTCAAAAGTTGAAAAGCTAATAATGAAAAAGGTAATTAGCAAAGGACAAACTGTTGAGATGTTTGCAGAAAACTTCCCATGCCGTTCATTCCAATACCTTGAAGAAAAGACTAAGGAAATTCAATTTGTCACAGTAAGAAGATCAGGATTTAAATCCCAAACTGAAAAATTATTGTATGAAGCCCAATGGACATTGTTGGAAAACAACACACCTTCAAAACGATCAAGAATTAACCGTCCAGAGGTAGTAGTTGCTCCACCCAAACAGAAAATCAAAAAGGTATTGACTCCAGAAGAAATCGAAGAAAGGAAAAAGAAAGCTTTAGAAAGAGCAGCAGCTAGATTACGTGAACAAGAAGAGAAGAAGAGGAAAAGAGAAGAAAGACAACTTAACAAAACTGAACCACTACCACGTATACAACCCAAGTTTCATTTCTTAAATGACCTTCTAGCTGGAGCTGTTCACTTCCAATCTGTAATTGGAGATAAAAGACCAGTTGAAATAGGAGAGAAAAGAAGAAGAGCAGAAGTAACGTATAATGAGAGGGAGTATGAACTTAATTTGTTGAAGAAGAGTAAGTTGGAAGAATCTGAATTGAAAGAAAAGAAGAGAAAGAAGAAAGTTGATTTGGCAACCAATGTCAAGATAAATAACAAAACCAAGACAAAGTCTTCAGGAATGCTCAAGGTTGAATTCGAGTCAAAGTCAGGAAAGACATATATCCGTTTGAATGAGAAATCTGCACCAGTTTACTCGAATAAAGCTAACAAACTTCTTGAGGTTATGGTAGATCTCTCCAAAGACAAGAAGACTTTGGTCAAGAAAGAGAGAAAACCCAGAAAGGTTCATGCTGAGGAGAAAGAAGAAATTGTATTGGAACCAATTCCATCACAGAAAACTAATCCCTTTAGTCCAAATGATCTTGAAAGTGATACAACAATTCCACTTCTTGATCGACAATTGTATGTACCTAGCTTCTACGAGGAGAAACCAACTGTTCCAGAACTAGGCTTTGTTGAAACATCTGAATCAACTTGTTTTGAAGTAATGACCAATTTAGATGATTCTCAAGCATTCAATGACGATTTAGCTGTGGAGATTGTTACTAGTCATGCAAAAAACTACAGATCCTTGCCAATTTCCTTCCCACCATTGTACAATAATGGAATTGCGAACTCATTAAATACGATAAGAGTTAGATTCTTGCTTTATCCTGAACATACTGAGCAGTTTATTCTTGCTGAGCCTAAGAGCAACGAGTTGGACCCTGTGTACGAAATAAGCAAACTTATGATGCTTCATTATGCTCTTTACTTTTCTCATTCAACTCAGTTGGGAGAGATCTTGAAGGAAGATTACTACTCGAAACTTGAGTCTGCAGTCTCTGAGAATGATTTCAGCGAATTCATGTTTATCATCGATTCATGGAATGAGTTGATGTTACAGTTATCACCCAATAAACTTAGTGTTGAAAAAGTCAGAAGCGAGTCTTCAGATATCAATTCAGCAGTAAGGACATATTTGGCACCAGTTGAACGTAGAACTCCGTCTATCGATGACCTTAAGTTGGATATATTTTACCAAGAGATCACTTTTGAACCTACTAGTCCCAAGTATTTCAAGGTTGACGATCAAGAGACAGAGGAAATTGAAAAACCTAGAAACTTTGATTCTTCATTCTTTGCTAGATTAAAGGAAAAGAGTAATGTTTCCAGGTTCGCTATGCACCAAGTATTACTTAGAGCATACTCCAGAATTGTGTCCACATCATCTAGGAAATTAAGAGATTATCGTTCGTTTACAGCAGAGGTGTACGGAGAATTGTTACCTTCCTTCACTAGTGAAGTATTGCATAAAGTGAACTTGCTTCCTAACCAAAAGTTTTACGATTTAGGCTCTGGAGTGGGCAACACAACTTTCCAAGCATCTTTGGAGTTTGGAGCAAGTGTTAGCGGAGGATGTGAATTAATGGAACATGCATCAAATTTAACAAGGTTACAAGAGGGACTTCTCAAAAAGCATTTAGCATTGTTTGGTTTAAGACAAATGAACTTAAATTTTGCATTACTGCAAAGTTTTGTTGACAACCCACAAGTGAAAGACATTGTTTTAGATTGCGATGTATTGATTGTGAACAATTATTTGTTTGACGTTAACTTGAACACTTCAGTTGGGAAGTTGCTATACGGATTGAGACCTGGTACCAAAATCATCAGCTTGAGAAACTTTATCAGACCTCGTTATAGAGCAACAGGCGACTCTATATTTGATAAACTTAAGGTTGAAAAGCACCTGAGTGATGAACTATCTGTCAGTTGGACTAGTAGCAGAGTTTCATACTATATATCAACCGTTCAAGAGGGGATATTACCTCAATATTTGGGATACAAAGAGTCTTCCCCACTGAATACTCCAGAGTCAGATACTCCAATTCCAACTCCCTTAGATCAAATCTCAACAGATTGACTTTAAATCATAAAACTCTTCAAATAGAGTTCTAATAACTACTCAAAAGGTGAGTAGAATGTATAATATTTTTCATTATCATGTTTTATTACTTAATGTATATTACATAAATAGGTACCTTTACTAATACAATAAATACATAGCACCGGCTTGGATTAATTCTATCGTACAATGTACTTCAACTGCTTTGATAAATACAGTTGGTAGTTATTGTCAAAAATATTTCGTGAAGCATGACGTTCTAGAAGGAGCAAACATATAGGTAACTCTAGTTGAGGAATGTCGAGTATCTATTCCATAGTCAATTAGACCTTTTGTTTCTTCAAAGGTTTGGGTTTGTTTATGTCGCTATTCAAGTCAATTTCTTCGATTATTCGTTTGGTGGAAGGTGTTGGAGTTGCTGCGGGAGTTTGAAGTGGTTCTGTCTTAACAACTCCTATACTGGCGGGCTCTATTGAACCTGGCCTGCTAGTAGAATTAGAGCCAATCTCTTTGATTTTTTTCTTTTGTGGTCCTTCCATTTCTTTGGTGATAGCTAAAAGCAAAGTGTTTACTCTTCTTCCTAATTCTTGAGGTGATCTTGATAACACGTACCAGTCAAACTTGAATAGATCACTCGATGTAATTTCATCTTTTATCTTTTCATATAAAGCTTCATGGAAGAGCCCAAATTTGTGTACGCAGCACAAGATGAACCTATCCTCAGCTTTAGAATATACTCTCTTGGAGTTGTTGGGTGGGTACTGAATCTTCAATTCCTCCAATGGATCCTTCAAGTTTTCCATCTTCTTATTTAAAAGTTTTTGCTGGTTCAAGAGTTTAGCCAGCTTCTTTTCGCTTGCTTCAATCTGTGATAAGTATTTGTCGTACCCTTCAATCTTCTCGTATGAAACCCAGAATTTCTTCAGGTACCTTTCTACTTCTTCTTTGGATTTGTTACCCAAGGCATTAGCAATCTTAGCGTACTCTTCTTTACCGTACTTGGCAATCGCATGAATCAAGTTTGTGAAATCACGTCTAGTCCAGTTGTGGAAGCTCTCTTCTAACAACTTCTTCTTCAATTCTACCTCTTCTGCTGTTAATGAAGCTACTGAATCGACCTTTTCCTGCTCAACCTTTCTCTTCTCGTCCCTTGAAACGTCGCTTTTGAATTCGTCTTGCAAAAATTCTTCGTCGCTGTCTCCAAAATCGTTGAGTGAGAACTTATACCCTATTTCTTTCTTGAAAGCCAACTGTTCTCTTTCTAACAATGCTGGCAACTCTTCTGGGAAGAATTGATGGTCTTGTATGTTGTACAATTTAGGAGCTCTAGGTATTTTTAATGTCGTTTTGCTGTTGGTCTTTTGTGCTGTGGGGAGTTTCAAAACATCTTTGTAGTAGTTATCAACAGAATATGTTAATTCTTTTCTTTCTCTTTTAGAAGGATTGATCCAAGAGAATCCATTCTTTCCTTCGTTGCCATTGAGTTCACCAAATGGGTTTTCTCGTTTGGCAAAGTTTTGACCATTCCACTCGTAGGCAGAATTGTCAAAGGTGAAATTTTGAACATCGTCAAGTCCTAACTTGTTGAACTTTGCATTCAAAGTAGCAGTCTTTGCAGCACCTCTTTTCAAGATCTCGTCAATGTCATCATCCAACATTGTGCTCTTACCACCCTTTGTAGACTCAAAGACTTTTTTGGCACCGTGTTGGATCATTCCAATTAAATCATCCTTGGAGTTACCAATGTTGGTACCATTACTATTACTGTTTGCAGCCGAGTTTAAGTGTCTTCCCTGTTGGATAACCAACTGGTCCAATCTTAATTTCTGTGCGGCTCTCTCCAAAACCTTCTCTTCAATGGCATTTTCAGTGACAAATCTGTACACTTTAACTTGTTTCTTTTGGCCAATTCTATGGGCTCTGTCCATAGCTTGCAAATCTGCTTGTGGGTTCCAATCGGAGTCTAAAAGAATAACAATATCTGCTGTTGTCAAGTTAATACCAAGACCACCTGCTCTAGTTGTTAATAAGAAAATAAACTTATCGGAGTCAGGAGCATTATAGTCATCGATTGCCTCGATTCTATCCTCATGAGATGTCGAACCATCGATTCTACTATATTCATAGTCTCTTAAGAAACAATAATCTTCCAAGATATCGAGTAATCTTGACATTTGCGAGAAGATGAGCACACGAGATCCATCCTTTTTGAATTTCTGAAGCATCTTGTCCAAGATAATCATTTTACCAGAGTTGTAAACCAAGTGCTCATCGGTGGTATATGGTGGACCTGGTTCTGCGCCGTCGAATAAGTATGGGTGGTTACAGCATTTTCTCAACTGCATGACGATATTAAGCAAACGCGTCTTACCCTCACGTTTCCCCACAACACCATTTACAGCATCTATATCCTTTTCCAAGAGTTTCTTGTACCACTGAATTTGCATGTTTGTCATACCAATGTAGACATTGGTTTCGATCTTGGGGAGTAAAGATTTCTCGACGTCAATCTTGACTCTTCTCAAAAGGAACGGACTAAGAAGTTGGTGCAATTGCAGCACAACTTTATCTTGATCGTGTTTGCTACCATCATCGCCAGCTTCTTTATTGAACCATTCATTGAATAGTTCCGAGTCGCCAAATACATCTGGTAACAAGAAATTAAGTAAAGCCCACAACTCATGCAAGTTGTTTTGCAAAGGTGTTCCTGTGATCAATAATCTATTTCTCAGGTAGAAGAGTCTTATAATTTGTGATAAGGAACTGTCTTCATTCTTTATACGATGTGCTTCATCAACAATGATGTACTCCCATCTGAATTTCTTTAATTGAGACTTTTCGCGGATAACCATTTCGAATGAAGTGATCAACACGTCAAAGTCGCAAGAGAGTAATCTATCTTGGATGATTTTACCACGATCTTCTTTAGGTCCCTGTAATACAACCACGTTAACTTCAGGTGTCCATTTGGCGAATTCTCTTCTCCAGTTATCCAAAGTGGATTTTGGTACGATGACAATGAATGGACCATTCACGTCTTTGACATATCTTAAGTATCCCAAGAAGGAGATGGTTTGTAATGTTTTACCTAATCCCATTTCATCGGCCAAAATACCACTGAGTCTGTTTTCGTAGAGGGATATTAACCAGTTTAAACCTTGTACTTGGTATTCTCTTAAAGTTCCTTCTTGCACGTACGAGGGAGATTCTGTGAGTACTGTTGGTGGGACTTCATCTTCCTCGACTTCATCGTGTAACAATTCAGCATCCTCCTCTTTTTCAGTCTTTCTACGTCTTCCCTTTCTTTTAGGTTCTTGTTGCAGGAACGATAACTTGGAGTCGATTTCTCTAATTTTCTTTTTAAAGTTGGGGTCTTTCAGGGCACTCAAGTCGATAAAGTGGCGGAAGAGAGGTGTTAAGCCAAGTAAGTATTTGAATCTTTTGGTAGAATCGTCACCTTCTCTAAGCCTCGTTGTCTTGGGGTCTGCTGTGAGTAAGTACCTTTTCCTTCTTTCTTCGCTGATTATGGTTGGGTCCTCCAATTCGGATTCAGCTTCTGATTCTGATTCGTTTGAGCTAGATTCCTGTTGAATTTTTCTTGTTATCACTTTTGCTCTTGTTGTTTTAGGAGTGTTTTTTGATGGTTTGACAATCTCCACATGTTCTTCCTTTGCGGACTCGTATTCATCTTCAGATTCATCATCATTATCTGATTGTTTATCTTCAGATGCTTCCAGAGCTACGACTTCGTCACTTTCCACGTTACTTTCTTCGCCACTTACTTGATCGATATCTTCATCATCATCATCATCATCTTCTTCATCATCATCGTCCAGTATTATGACCTTTGTTTTAGGAGGCCCTTGCTGTTGTAAACGTCTAGAGCTACGACGCCCATTGACTGGTGTATCGACAGTTGATTGATTAGCAACGACCTTGGCTTTATTCTTTTGCGCAGCGGCTCTTGGAGGCCGACCTGGTCTTCGGCGCAGATCGGGCATTCTGAGCTGTTGCAAAATATAGAAATGGTTGTGAAAAAAAACGGTTGCGAATTGGCTGCAGCACAAGTACCTTCTCTTGTGGTTACTGGCGTGACGTGTAAATTCCCAGGACTGGATGTATTCCAACAATGAACACTACAAACTATGAATAGGTCTGGTTTCCCTAAAATCCAAAAAGATGTGTTTATCTAAAAAAAAAAGGAAAAAGCGTATAACTCCAAAGAAAAACAAATGCGAAAATTTAGTTATGATGTGAAATTTGGCTTGAAACGTTTGGTGTGGTGTGTTCATCAGGAGGGTGAATTGTTGGATAAGTCTATTTGCAGGTGCGGCAGTTGTGAAACCAATTACAAGTGTCTCTGTTGTACTTTGTTTTGTTCCAGTATCTAGGCTAAAATCTTCTCTTGTGGCACCTCTATCACCCTTTAAAACAAGGGATCTTCTTAAATATTGGTCGCTATACTGGATCTATACACACGTGACAAGTGTTACAAAATGAATTATTTTTTACTCAAGCTGTAAGACAGAACCAGAAGAAACATACAGAGACAGAGGGAGTAAGGGAGGTCACTGAATGTAAGATATATAATGATTAATGAAGTTAACGTCGAGATATAATAAAACAACATAAAAATTACAATATTATATAAATTAATAGAATTCTAAGAAATATATATAAGAATTAAAAAAAAAATGATCTTTATTAGGAGTATACTTTTATACTTTTTCTCTTTGGCTTTGTCATTCTCTCTATATTAATCGATTTTGTACATTAGAATAAGAATAAGAATAAGAATAAGTTAAAGGTGTAGAGAATTTACACGAACGGGGAGAAAAGGAGGAAATCAGTGAGAGGAGGGAAATTGAAGAAATGAGGATATATGGAAAGGAAATAAGTGGTTATGTTATGTTATGATTTGTATTGGAATTATTAAGTTACAGATATTCATACTCATATACCCTTTTTGCGTACTTGTACTTTGTTCTGATTGCCTTATTCTGATCATCCTCATACTCTATTTCTTTATTCATCAATTAATCATCCTAATTTGTACTTGTTTAATGTAGTCATGTATTTGAATCTATTTTTTCTTATGTTTACTATGGTCTGTATATGTTTTTATCTCTAGGTTTACATTCTGTGGCCTTGCTAACTGTATATTATTGTATATTAATTTGTCTGACTGTTCCCTTTATACCTCATTGTAATTCTTACCATACTTCTGAGTGTACCTCTGTATATGTCACTGTACATCATTGTACATCTCACCGTAAATTTCAATACTACAGTATGTCAATTTCCCTGTATATACACCAAGATACAAACCGTATACACCACTAAATTTTACTACTAATTTTACTACTCTCTGTATTATCATATAAATGTCATCATAAATAACCTCCCCACTGTATATCCCATAATCAAAGTACATTCCCAATCAAACATCATCTTGCATCCATTCTACTACTTATTATAAAACAACGTTATTATCTACTAACCCCCAATCAATTTTTGTCTTATCAATTGAATCCAACCATTCGTTACATTTTTTAAACACATTCAGATCAAAAAACCCTCTATGAGCAGACAATGGTGATGGATGGACTGATTTTATCACTGTTATTTTGTTGGATTGTTTTAATTTTGAATTGAACTTGTTGATTCTGTTTTGGGCTGGTGATCCCCATGCCATGATCACAAGTCCTTCCTTTGAATGGTAGTCAAGTGCAACTCTAATAATCTGTTCAGTGAAGGTTTCCCATCCTTTATTTTGATGACTATTGGCTTTATGTGCTTCTACTGTAAGACACGCATTGAGCATAAGTACTCCTCGCAGTGCCCACTTGGATAAGTTCCCTCCCCCTGGTTTCCCTTTGATGTATGGTGCTTGGAATGTGGGGTAATCTATAGCTAATGCTTTATAGATATTAACTAATGATGGTGGTGGTTTAGTAGGTTCTAACACCAGAAATGCAAGCCCATGGGCTTGATTATGATTGTGATACGGATCTTGTCCCATCACTAAACACTTGACTTGTGGTAATGGTGTATAATGTGACCATGAATAAATATCCTTCTCTGGTGGGAAAATAGTCTTACCAGCCTTTTCTTGTGCTAAGAACCTCTTAAGATTAAGAAAGTACGGCTTGGTAAGTTCTACGTGAAGGAAAATAAGCCATGAAATATGAAGCTGTTCAATCTCAAGTTGAAGAAGGGTACGTTGTTCTTCTGTAAGTGATAATACCCACTTACTTTTATCAAAATTATTCTTGATCGATAATTCTTGATACTCGTTGGACTCTCCTGTCGATTCTATTGTCTCTTCCTTACTTTCTACCTTCAATGTTTCCTCAATTAATAATTCTTCCTGTTCATTCTTCTTGATCTCTTCTCCATTTTTCACTTCTTCCACCAAAACTTTTCCATTCTTTGCTTCCTTTTTGGTTTCTTTCTTCACAGCAGGTTTCCTTGCCTTCTTAGTCTCACTATCTAACTTGGCTTTCTTGAAAAAGTCTGTAATAGATACTTTATTCAGCTCATTCTCTCTCTTCACTGTCATCTTACGCGTCTTTTATTTTTGTTTTAATCTCATAAATTTAAACGAAATAATTTTCATTTCTTAGCTTTTCATTATCATTATCATGTTCAATTAAAGCTTATTTATTGATATTGGTACTATGCTTATATCATTTAAATTGACTACTTACATACTTCTACTTCTTCTATTAATCTCCTTATCTTTTTATCTTTTTATCTTTCCTTGTATCTATATTAACTTTGTGAACCCATATGGATAACCATGATCCTTTCTAAGAACAATACTAGTCAACATACTATATTCAAGGTAAAGAACCCCACTGTTGAGTAATACTAATGCACACTTTGTTATTTCGTCTTTGATAAACAGTTGTGCGTTTGGCTTGTATGTTCCCAAGAATATTAAACTCACAAATGTCGATGCTAGAACCAAGTAATTGGTACTTACAATCAAAATCTCTATTCCGAATTGGTAGTATTCTCCTCCGCTGATGTAGATTTGTTGTCCTTTATCATTGAGGGCAACGAATGGTACGCCTTCAGACATTGTAAATGCATATCCACTCACAAACACAGTTGTAATACCAATGAAAAGTGCTGCAGCAAAGTACTTCTTACTGTATGATTTAAGAAACTTGGGTCCTTTCTTCTTCAAAAGAATAATGACCAGAAACGTGGCTGCAAATGTCTTGAAGAACTTGAAGTTCAGTTCTTCAGTTTCAACTACGTCCCCAACTGACTCGTCTATATTTTCGGAGATGAAACGTGCAAATTGTTCAATCTGTTCTTTCAATGTAGCAACTGGTATCTTGAACAAATAGTGAGGGTCTGTAAGGACCTTGAATTTGTAATCCTCTTCACTTAAAGTAGTCGCATCAATCTCTCTGTTGGGAGGAATCAACCAGATATGTGGGATTGAATCGAACTCAAGAATGTCAAACAACATGATATTCGTACGGTCAACAATATCAACATTAAGGAAGTACAAATTGGCCTTATGATCATTATACTGACTCCACCACTTCTCCAGAACAGTCCCTACTATCGTCGGTAAATCCTCACACGTAGTACAATCGTGTTTTGTATCTGTCAGTGTAAAGGTAACTACCGTCCAATAAGAACGAGGACCAGTAACCATTGAAAGATTACTGTTATTTATCGGTATGACATACTTGGGGTGCTTCATTGACTCTGTGAACAAGTCGAGAGCAGCCAGACGGCTCGCCACCACGACTGTGATCAATAGAGCGAGGACGTAGAACCTAGAAAGCATTGATTGTATCGTGTATTTTTTTCTTTGAAAAGTGATCAATGTTAAGGATGAGAAGTCGATGAGAATGAGTGGGTGAAAGTGGGTGAGAGTAGGTGAGAGTCGGTGAGAGTCGATGAATGGGAGTCTGTGAGTGAAAGTAAGAGAATGAGAGCAAGAGAAATTAATAGAGAGAAGCACGAAAGGTTATGTGGGGGGTGATTGAGGAGCTAGAAAGGGATCAGTGTAGAGTGTATAGTGTATGTGATAAGGAGAGTAACTGAAAACAGAATTCTTGGTACGAAGTGTTTGAATTTAGGTACTTGTTGAAGGACTGGAATGTTTGCCTAGACGTTATTGAATTGAAAAGAATGTTAACTGAGTTGGTTTTGGCAGAATATCTTGCAAGGCATTTATCTTGAAGGGCATTTTTCAAGTAAGGATTAAGAGTGCAACAAAGTGTATGGTTTCACTATAGTATAAATGACATTGAACTCTGGAATTCAAAGTCCTGATAAGATAAGATAATAATAATTAACTGTAACAAGAATTGAAGTGAACTTGTACCTTCTATAATAATTCAAACGATCAGCTCTTCTAGAAACCACCTTGAAGAGTTAAGCACCACACCCACCTTACATACCCCAGCTTTATCTCTCATTAGATCACTCAATTTAAAATCATTTTCTTCATTTATATCATTCAATGTAAACTTATAAATATATAGATTATACTCTCTATCCTTCGAATCAAAACAAACTGTGAAGAGGACCAGAAAAACATGAAAGTCTACTGATTTCTGAGGCTTTGTTAGTGAGGCTTTCTCATTGAAATCCAAGTTGCAGGTACTGCAAGATGAGGCGGCTTCGCTCTTCATAGTTTATAGTTCATCTTTGTGCTGCTTATACTTTCAGCCACTCTTGTAGACGCTTTAAAAGTCGGACTAGGTGGGTGTGGCTCATTGACTATCATTCTGTATATCTATAACTCTTCGCTCACGAAATCCTCCTTTTCATCTTTATTAATGATGAAGAAGCCCAAGGTGACGATCGCCGCGCCAAACAAGTACCATCCGTGTATTGAGAAGCCCTTAATGAACCAATCTCCCATCATTGCCAATGGGATTGTCATTGAGAGACCTACTGTCACTGTCAACGGACTAGTGAGCAATACTGCTTTACACCAGCAGAAGTCACTTATGAAGGTGATGAACGCATTAATTAGGAGTAATGCTGTGACCTCTCTTGTGTGAGGTAATTCGAATGTTTCCCATTCTAGTATGTTGAGACCTATTAGCACTGGCCATAAGAATACAAGACACCATACGCCAACAAATCCAAAGAATAAGTGGGTGTTCAATTGTTTTTCACGTACGGGTCCGCTCACGGTTGGGATCATGATTTCGAATTTGAGCAAGATGGTGTAGAGTCCATAGATGAAGGCGCCTAGCAATGCAAGAACGTTCCCTGTCAATACAAGGAGTGAGCTGTCTACCTCCGGTTCGTTTACTGGAGAGCCTGAAGTGTCTATTTTCGTCACGATGAGGACTCCGCTAAAACTTAACACTATTCCCAAGATCTTGTTCTTGTTGATCTTTTCGATGGCATAAAAGTATCCCACAAGTAATGTGAAGAAGGACGATGTTGACGATAAGATTGTTTGTGATGCGACTGAGGTGTATGATAACGAGGCATTGGTTACCAAGTTAGCTGAAAACCATAGGATTACAAATTTGAGTGACAACACTACTGTTTCATAGATCCCTATGAATTCTTCTTCATCATCATCATCGTCATCATCATGTATCACGCCATCGACACCTCCGACGCGTGTCCCTATATCAGCCTCTTCATCTTCTGTAATCTGTAGATCAGTTAAGTTATCGATAGAACTATAGCCATGTTTTAAAGCTTCCTGGTCACGGCCTCTCAGTCTCTTCGCCTTAGTTTTGTAGTAGGAGACTTTAAAGTCACGAATAAACTCACCAATACTCAACTGCTCATACCTCAAGTAAGGTATTAAATAGAATATAAAGCAGCCAGTATTAATATAAGTAATGAAGAATGGTTTCCTATAACTCTCATCCTCAACCATACCATTAACTAAAAAGCTAGAGCTAACCCAGAAAACAACCACAGATGCCAAGTTAATTAACCCCAAGACCCATTTCTGAGAAGCATCAAGACTATTAGTAGGTACAAAGAATGCTGCAAAGTACGTCCGCACTGTACGTATCACTCCTTCGGTAAACACCATTAACCTATTTCCTTCCTAATTTCGAATTTTAATCCACACTTTTAAGCGATACAGTCAATGAAGCCGTTGGAAACGACAGAAGACAGAAAAAAAGAATCGACGTGATTATGTAATCCGATGGCTTCTAAGGCTTTAAAAAAGAGATTGGATGATGTGGGGTGAGTCAGAGAGTAGTGTGGAAGGGATCCATATGGGGTGAATTAGATACAGAATGACGTGGATTTGTTATCTAAGTGTCACGAGATATAAGCTATAAGCTTGGTGGTGATGATAAATAGTTAATGATGTATATTGACTACAGCTTTAATGTGATCTCGATTTAAGATTTGATCCTAATTTAGACTTCTGGCTATTTCCGGAAAGAGTCAGAGGAAGGTGGATGAGAAGAGGTGAGGGAGTGGGAAAGGGAGTTTTGTGATGGAGTAGAAGTTTGTTGAGGTTGTAAAGGGTGTTGAGGTTGTTGAGGGTGTTAGGAATGGTACTGAAGGTGATTGAGATGCTTGAGAGGTTGAAATGGCTGAGGATAGAGAAGTTGATTTGTGTATTTATGATACGATTAAATGGAATGTAGTGTGACTGTACAATAGATATTCTGGATTAAATGTGCATTAAAATTGTAGAAATGGAGGTTTGACTCCGAGAGGTTACGAGTGACGACATAAAAGAGAGAAATTATGTTTAGCTTAGGTTTAGAGTGTTATGGAAAGAATATGACTGACTGAATGATTGTATCATGTTGTATTTAGACAGGGTTAGTGGTGATTTAGTTAGGTTTAGGTAATTAGTTTGTAAGGGTTCTTATCTGATCTATGTATGGCTATACCTCTTGTGATGTTAATGAAAATGAAAATTCTGATTATTGATCAGTATCCTAGGTGCATTAAATGTCAGGAGGATATATAAGTCCACAGTATTTTATAAGGGCTGTATACTTTTCAAACCATTTAGGATGAATAAGATGTAATTCGATATCCTTCTATTGTACTGATGGGATTGGTGTGTTTTGTACACTGTGAATTTCTGGCTGCGAAATTTTGGCTGGAAATTTGATGAAGATGATGAGTTCATCTTTTAGTTTGTGATTGAGAAGATGAGGTTCATATGATTTAGATTATGCTCTTGTATGCTGCAATGAAGAGCCGGCTATTACACGGCACGATACTCTACTCTAGCTATATTACTCTTCAAAATATTTAGATTTGCAACCTTCGGAAACTGTACTACGTTTACTTCAGTCATATTAGATAGCCAATATTTAAGATTGATTAGTACTCAATTAGAACTCTAGTACACCTAAAACAGTCATCTTGAACACTTTAAGTTTACTTAATGAACTTAACGACTCTACTTATTGACTAGAGCTCAATACGCTTGCTACTTATACTAAAGATACACTAACTATACACCACCAAGAATGTATCTCACTTTTGAATTCCCTCCATCTTCTTTAACCTTTAAAGTTTACTCTTAATGACTTTACCACACCTTCACACCTCTTCTTCATCACATTTCAGTGCTCACCACTTGATATCAAACCCCAGTTTTTTAATCAAATGAAAAACAAAAATTAATCAACCAACAATGCCTCCTAAACCGTATGTAAGCAATGATTATCTACAATAGACAAAGCTAACCTATAAAGAAAAGTCAAAAAGGTCAAAGAACCTGCACCATTCAAGTATACACGCGTCGATTGTGCCTATAAATTCGGTGCACACGTTGGAATGTCTGGTGGTGTTTCCAAAGCAGTCACCAACGCAATGGATATAGGAGCCAACAGTTTTGCACTTTTCCTTAAATCCCCACGTAAATGGGTATCCCCTCAGTTCCCAGAAGACGAGGTTGTCAAATTCAAAGAGTTGTGCCAAAAGTACGGGTTCAATACGCGTACTGATATTTTACCTCATGGATCATACTTTATTAACTTGGGTAACCCAGACCCTGAAAAGGAGGAAAAAGCTTACGATTCATTCTTGGATGACTTAAAAAGATGTGAAAAGTTGGACATTGGATTATATAACTTCCATCCAGGTTCTAGTTTGGACTCAGATCACGGTGAGGCCTTAAAGAGGTTGGCAAAAAACATCAACAAGGCCATTGAAGACACAGAGTTCGTCAAGATTGTCATTGAGAACATGGCAGGTCACGGGAACTTAATCGGGTCTGACTTACAAGACATCAAAGATGTCATTGACTTGGTGGAAGACAAATCACGCGTGGGTGTATGCATAGACACTTGCCACACGTTTGCTGCTGGTTACGATATCTCAACCGATGAGAAATTTGACGATTTCTGGAAGGAATTCGACAAGATTGTGGGACTTGAATACTTGGCTGCCATTCACTTGAATGACTCCAAGGCACCATTGGGTGCAAACAGGGACTTGCACCAGAAATTAGGTTATGGATTCCTTGGATTGGACGTGTTCAGAAAAATCGCAAACTCACCACAACTCCAAGGTATTCCAATTGTATTGGAAACTCCTGTAGAAAAGGATGATAGTGTTTACGGAGAAGAAATAAAATTGTTGGAGTGGTTGCAAGATAGGAAGATCGATGATGAAGAATATGTTGAGAAAAAGAATGAATTGTCACTGTTAGGAAAGACAGAAAGAGAAGAACACTTGAAGAAGTTTGAAAAGAAAACTGAAAAGAAGACAACAAAAACCACGAAAGCCAAAGGTAAGAGAGGCGCTGATGTTGCTGATTTAGTAAGTAAGAAACCAAAGAAGTAGAGACTACGGAAATAAATAAGTTTAGTGAAATTAGTATATGTGAAATGAAGCTGTAGTTTAAGATCATACTTGGTTGTAAAGTAAATATCGATCTTCAAGCATCGAGTATTGTTATAATTATGACAATTTAATCTAGTTTGTCCTCTAAGAACAGTTTGAAAGACTATTGGATAGTATTTCAACTGGTCTACTTCTACCATTCCTTTTACTAATTGCTTATGTCTTGAATATTCACAATCATTTATTTGCAAGTCTAGAAGAACTGGTAATAATGGCTGCAAAACCAAATCATTAACTGTAGGTTTACTTCTTCTACTAAGAAGCTAAGATACACGTTCATGATAATATTCCTCAAATCATGTCGGCTTATAGATCTGTTCTCAATTGAATTCAGCAAAAACTAGATCAATGAGGCCATCTGATTATTGTACTTTTAATCAGAGTATTCACTCATGGATTAGTTCAATTTCTGCATCACTGAACGTGAGCAAGAAGTAGTTCGTTTAATTATTACAATCTGCTGAATAGGGAAGGCCTCTTTGATGTTAATGTCACTGAACGGAGTGTCATACTGAAGCAACTCTCAAGTGACGATTTAACAGATGGGACCTAGAAGAATTCACATCAAGATGCAGAGATCGTGCTTTGGAGTAAACTTAGTAATTATAACCTGTGTTTAATCTGTGTATATAGGAACCGTCTAAGTTTGATTTAGCACAAGAAATAGGTGAGAAATTAACCCCTGTGAATAGCGCTAATTGCCACATAGCGAGTTGGTGCATGGTCGTAAAGGACAACACACTTTTCTAGAGCTATTAGGGGTGCCGGTTAACTACAATATAAAAGCACTGGCGTCAATAGAATAGTAGAGAATCGCCTACTTCAAATCAAAGCAGAATATCTCATATTGAGGAAGTATAAATTTATTTGGCTTCCTGGACTGTTTCCTCCAATACCACCATAAACAAGGCTAGGCTAAATAACCACTAATTAAATAGTTTTTGACTAATGACAGATACTCGGTTAGGTGAATTGGTTGTGTATCCTTACTCTTCAGCAGGATCAGATTATCCCAAGTACAGAAATGGACCAGCTGTTACCATCTTTCAACTTCAAGAAGATGAAAGTAATGGAATTCTTGTTGATACTAAAGACGGAATAGGTTTTATGTCAGTCACTTGCCCTGATCGTATTTACTACTTGACAGATGAAGAAATCGCAAAACTTGACAGTAATGAGACTATTACAGAATATGCACTGCTGCTGTCTACTACAAGGAATGAACAATCCAGTCAGGGACTTCCCCACAAATCTAGATTCTTTCCTCATAGATTCAGAATAGTGGGACCACAAATAAGCTTTTTGAAGGCACTATGGATTAGGTTAAAGAGGTTGTTTTCAAAGTTTAAGAGAGACTGAGGATGTTTCCCTCTGAATTTTACCTGAATATGCAAACAATAAAATCAAAATATAGTAATAAGATCTTATAAAAGTGACCGAAAACCAAAGCAAGTTATTGGTTACCATTGAAACTTTGTAAAGAGTTTCAATTACGTTGAAGCTTTCTTTAGCTAAAGCAAAATATCAATGAGTTCTCATGTTTACTGTTAGGAAACATATTCACTTCTATTGAAAAGTAAAAGTAAAATTAATCACTGTTTTAATATATACTCTTGATCGGTACGAAGAAAACGTATACCTAAAATGCTAACGTGTGTACGTCGCTACGCAGAGTCATACTCTATTAAAGTAAGGATCGGTATGGTTGCAAAATTTGGTAGCGCTGGTAAATGATTACCCGGACAGAAGTTCTCTTTAAGTGATATGTTGAAGCTCTAGGTAGTTAGTAAGTTTGATTAGCAACTCATTATTATTAGTATAATTATAACATTCTTGTGTATTTTCAACGAGATGGCAACTCGTTAGTTAATTAACTGTACAATATTGAAATTGTAAACGTAAATTTTGCACCCAAAAAAATACAACAGTCAATGAAAGACCAATTGAATCACAACTAACCTTTTTGAACGAAGTCTAATAACCTATAAAGATCATTATCAATTAACTTTATTACTTTAGTAAAGGATAAATGATATTTCTTGAATCAATATTTAAAGATGTCATTATTTCTACAAAGAGATATAATCATGCAAACATATGTAAAAGATGAGCAATCCTATGATAATTAGCTAACATCACTCCCAAGCAAATCAAAGTCAAATCAGCTAATATTTCCAATTATATATCACTCTCACTATTAAAATTCCGTATCCCACCTTGGACTTTCTTAAAATACATATAAAAGTCCCCATGATCGGTATTATTTCAACACTCTCTTCTAAACTTTCATCAAATATAGAAGATCAATTAATGCAATACAAGTTCGAAATCATTTAAAAAAAGTTCAAACTTCCTTCATTTTCCAAGAATTGAATCAAGTATCAATTGAACAATACCACTTTACATACCTCATCACCTAAACTCATCAACATAACTGCTCATCAACTCGCTAATCATTATCAATTTTGAACATTCTACACGACCCGCTCTATATAGTCATTTTTTTGAAGCAAAATTTTATCAAACCAACCCCAATAATCAGACTTTAATCAATTACCCATTTTGATATGTTTGGAAGGTCTACTTCTGGCTTTGGTGGATTTGGAAACAACACCTCACCGTTTGGTGGGGCGTCTACCAATTCAGGTGGTCTCTTTGGTAGTCAAAACAACAATAACAACAACAACAACACCGCGACTACTGGGTTTGGAGGTAGTTTTGGAAGTGCCAACAATGCTGCTGGTACTGGAGCCAATGTGTTTGGAGGAACCAATGCTCAGGCCAACAACAATGTATCACCATTTGGAGCTGCCAATTCGGCTGGTGGATCGGCGTTTGGATCTGCTGCTCCTACTGGTGGTGCTTTTGGGGCAAGCAATACTGGAGGTGGACTTTTTGGAGCCAATAAGTCTGCATTTGGTAGCAGCACCGCCGCTGGTGCGTTTGGATCTCCGTCCAACAACAATAACAACCAGAGCCCCTTTGGAGCTGCCGCATCTGGTGTTGGTGGCGCCTTTGGAGGTTCAACTGTAGGTGATCCTAAACAAAACAATGGAACTGCTGTCAAACCATACGTCCAGCAAAGTGAAAAGGACAGCTCGGGAGTAACTACCTATTTCCAAAATGTCTCCTCAATGCCTGAATACAAGAACTTTTCATTTGAAGAATTGAGATTGAAGGATTACGAACAGAACCGTAGATTTGGAACTGGTGCAAATAACGGTGCATTCGGAGCACAACCTGCTGGAACAACCGGTGGTGCATTTGGAGGTGCTGCAAGTAACACCAACAGCGCTTTCGGTGGTCTGTTTGGACAAGCCACTAACAATAACAACTCTCCATTTGGTCAAAACGCTGCTAACACCAATGCTACTTCAGCCTTTGGCCAAAACACCTCTCCATTTGGTGCTCAAAACAATGCCACTACTGGAGCATTTGGCCAAACCAACAGCTCACCATTTGGACTGAACAATAACACCACCAGTTTTGGTTCAGCAAACAACAGTTTTGGAAACAGCAACAACAACACTAGTGCATTTGGAGCAGCAAAGCCAGCCAATACTTTTGGATCAACCAACACTGGCTTTGGAGCCCAAAACAACACTGCTGGTGGATTTGGTCAAACCAATTCGGTCTTTGGTCAAAGTAACAATAACAACAACACCAGTACTTTTGGACAATCCAATAGCTCACCATTTGGACAGAGTAATAACACTGGTTTTAACCAAACAAACAACGCCAATAGCTCACCTTTTGGCCAAAGTGCTAACACTGGAGGTATCTTTGGAAACAACAATAACAACAACAACGCTCCAGGAAGTGTATTTGGCAACAACAATAACAACACAAGCAATGCATTTGGAGCCAGCAACAACAATAACAACAGCGGAAGTATGTTTGGAAATAGTGGGAACACTGCTAGTAACGCTTTTGGAGCTAGCAAGCCTGCCACTGGAGGAATGTTTGGTAACAATGCAACCAGTGGAGGAGGAATGTTTGGAAGCAATACTGCCAACACCAGTGGAGGTATGTTTGGAAGCAATAACAACAACACGCAAGCTGGGGGATTATTTGGAAGCAAACCTGCGACTGGAGGTATGCTCAACACCAACACCAACTCTGGTGGACTCTTTGGAAACAACAATGCTGCCAACAATACCAATAACAACTCTGGAGGACTTTTCGGGAGTAAACCTGCTGGTACAACTGGGGGGTTGTTTGGAAACAGCAATCCTGCGTCGAATACCGGTGGTGGATTTGGCATGAACAACAATAACAATAACAACAATGCCGGAGGTCTTTTTGGCAACAAGCCTGCCACTGGAGGGTTATTTGGAGGTGTTAATAACAACAACAATGCCACGAACACTGGTGGAGGGTTGTTTGGTAATGCTAACAACACTCAAAGCAGCGGAGGAATGTTTGGAGGTAATAATAACGCACAGTCAAACGGTTTATTCAACAAACCTGCAACCAGCCTTGGAGGTAGCAACACTGGAGGAGGGTTGTTTGGTAATAACAATGCTGCTTCAAACAACAATTCAGGTGGTTTATCATTTGGTAACAATAATTCTGGAGGAGGTCTCTTTAGCAATTCCAACTCATTGAACAATGGTAACTCCAACACAAACAACAACCAACAGCAGCTGCTTTTACAGAGTCAGCAACAGCTGCAACAATCGTTGGCTAATATCAACTCGCAAAACCCATACGGTAGCAACCCATTGTTCCAGAGCATCACAGGAACACAGCAACCGCAAGTCAAGCAACCATCATTTACATTCCCTGCAAGAAAAGACATGAAGAAATCTGTTTCTATTGGCAGTACCAAGCAAATTGGGCCATTGTTCCGTTTGAGTGCAATGCCAAAGCCTAAAGAAGAGACTAGTGTTGCTATTGAAAAGGTACACTCTAAGAAGGGCGATGGTCTTTTCACAGCACAGACAGACGCAGCAATTATGGCTGCGGATATTTTCTCGCCCAAGTCCAACTTTAAGAAGTTAGTGTTGGAGAAATCGCTGGACTCTACCACTCAGTTGTTAGCCAACGGCAAGGCAGATTACTCTACTAGTAAGAAGGTTACATTTGCATTTGAGAAGACACCAGTGAGCATTTTGGAGAACAAGAAGGAAGAGGTTGTAGCAGAAACCGAAGTTACTGAAAAGCCCGCTTTGACAGTACAATCACATGTTTATGCTGATGAGGACGGATACTGGACTTCACCACCATTAGCTGAGTTAAAGACAAGATCATTAGCTGAGTTGCGCGACATTGAAGGGTTCAAGATTGGTCGCACACACTATGGAGAGATTGAGTTTTTGGCACCTGTTGACTTGTCGAGTTTTGTAAACTTGGATGAGATTGCCGGGAACTTGGTTGTTTTTAAGAAACGTTCATGTGTTGTGTACCCTGACGGACAGGCTCCTCCAGTAGGAGACGGATTAAACTTGAAGGCACAAATCACATTAGAGAGTTGTTATCCGATCAACAAAGCAGACAAGATGCCTGTTGTTGACCCTAAGAGTGAGGTTGTTGCCAATCACATTAGGCAATTGAAGAGTTTACCGGATATGGAATTTAAAAGCTATAACCCAGTAGACGGAGCTTGGGTATTTGTAGTTGAAAAGACTGCAGAAGAAGATGATTAATAGAGGATTATGTATGTGTATAGGCTAATAAAAGAGTAAGAGCATTTGATTTAAGTTCAAGTAGAAGAATTTTTGTGATGAGCATGTTAAAAATACATTAGTTATTCAAGGCACTTCAAAGAAATATCCCATAAATAGATTTCTACAAGAGAAATTAACTACAAAAATGTATTATTAACAGCTATATCACCCAACATAAAGTGTACTCAAGTCTGAGAATAAGTCATCTGAAGCACCAATCCGTGTGAAGATTTTGTCGACTATCCCCAAGCTTGCCTTTTCAGCAGGAACGAAGGA